>CAHIKZ030001217.1:412500-530000 GCA_903632075.3 Acanthosepion pharaonis
AACGTATTTTTTACAAATATATACAAACGCCAGCAGCCAGAGGGCTCAATTCATTAATGAAGAGCTGTGCATTAATAGCAGCGTCGGCTACTGCTTTGGAATTAACTTTTCCTCAATAGTGCTCGATCGAAAGGACAAGAGCGTAACATAAATGATGCAAAAAATGCACTGTAACCAGAATGTTCACTGTTAGAGTATATTTCTTGCATCATTTGATTATAATACACGGAAAAATATCCGTAAAAATGAACAGATTATGCTAAAAATAAGCAGGCACAGTGTTTATAATATATATATATATATATATATATATATATATATATATATATATATATATATATGGATGTATATATATATATATATATATATATATATATATATATATATATAAATTCCGTGAAAATGAACAGATTATGCTAAAAATAAGCAGGCATATTGTTTGTATATATATATATATATATATATATATATATATATATATATATATATATATATATATAAATTCCCAAGAGGATAGAATCCAGGTAGAACTCAATGCCCAGGACAGAGTTAGAATATAATTTGTAGGTCTGATGATTTGCATCATGATTACGATTCCAATGTAATAAATTATAACCATGGAATATTAGTGTGAGACTCATATATATATATATATATATATATATATATATATATATATATATATATATATATATATATATATATATATATTTTTGAATTTGTAGATCTGATGAATTGGATCGTATTTAAGATTCCAATGTAATAAATTATGACCATGGAGTACTAGTCTTTAAGTCTTTTTTATTATATATATATATATATATATATATATATATATATATATATACTTTCATGTGAATAGATAGTTAAATTTATCTGGTAGTCAGCGTGTTAATAAAAGATATAAATATTTTGAGATAGTTCTATATAAACAGATAGATAGATAGATAGATCTTAAAGGAATGAAATAGATAGAGAGAGAGGATGAGGGAGAGTATATATAAATGGAAAGAGAGAGTGTGTGTGAGAGAGAGTGAGAGACAGAGTGAGAGAGAAAGAGAGAGAGAGAGAGAGAAAGAGAGAAAGAGAGAGAAAGTAAGAGAGCGAAGGCCGGCTACGTTGGAAATTAGAAGAAAAGGTTTTGATGAAATCTTTTGGGTCACAATTTTTTTTAATCTTCGACCCGATGAAAAGGAAAATAACTTTGAGAAGAAATATGATATTTTTTGACAACCACATCCCCACTCCTAAAAAAAAATATATTCTTAAGAAAAAAATTTTCCCGACATTTTTTTTCCATATCGCCTGATAACAATATTTTTCCTCTTTCATCTTTCGACGACTCTGTTAACAACAGCAATAGTGTGTCATCATCATTATCATCAACAGCGACATCAGCATCAGCGTCATTGACGTCTTTGCCCTTACTCAATGTAGAAAGCTAAAAATCCGACTGAATAATTCTGGAAATATTGACAATATTTAATCTCAAGAACGCCATCAGTTCAGACCTTCACAGCTAAGACCTACGGTGCAGCGTACACAGCGAAGGATCGTTCGCTTTCGTTACGTATTCCATTGTTAAGAAGGAAATACCTCTGTAGGGAGAATCGCTTGCATTCTCTGACGAAAATACATCAAATCGTTGTAGTAGGTTAAAAACAGCCGCCAGTGACGTGTGTTTATTGCGTGGGGCAGCGGAAATAGCCGAGATGAATTCGGCAGCGTCCGTCAGCTTCCGTCGGGAGCACGAGATGAAATGTAGGTTTGTTTTAATTCTGCAGCCGATAAGAAAAAAGACAGTCGCTGAGTTGGTTCGTAGTGGAAATCTTGTCCACGCTACGATTTCAGAATGATATTATAGAGGGCAATAAAAATGCGGAAGGATGTCTACTACGCAAAGACGTTCGATGAATTACGTCACGAAGATCTGTTAGAAATGCTTTATTTATTAAAGACATTTTTATTTATGTTTAACGTTGTTATTTTATAGATACATAAATAAAAATGTCTTTAATAAATAAATTGTCGGACCTCGTCCATTTCTTAACATAGAAATGCTTTGTAAACTTAACATGAAGGATAATAATCGAGAACATATTCTGGCAACAGACCGTTTGAATACGGATAAAAAATTCAGCAGATCTATAAAAATGGAAACAGGTATCAGACTTCTTGCCGCACCTTTTCGATATATATAGTAAGGCGATTTTGAGAGAATTAATGGCAGCAACCATGTTAGCAACATAAAATATGCTTATGACACAGTGTTGATAACAGCCAGAGAAATGGAACTAAAAAAAAAATCCTACAGAAGGTATTAAAGGAAAGTTAGAAAAAAAGGACTAAGCATCAATTGCAAGAAGACAGAAGACATGTTTTTTGACAAAAGGATGAGTCCAAAATGCAAGTTACAAATTGGGGATACCAAAATGAAACAAGTACAAAAATTTAAACATCTGAAAAGCGTTTAGTCAGACGACAGGAATTGCAATACTGAAATCAGAAGGCGATTTAGGATAGCCAAAAAATTAATAAAACATTTTCTTTTTTATCGCGTCCCATTTTTTTCTCTTCTTTTTGTTTGTTTGTTTCTTTCTTTGTTTATCTTCGTCTCTATTTTCTCTTTTTCTTTCTTTCTTTCTTTCTTTCTTTCTTTCTCCCAATTTTTCTTTCTTTCTTTCTTCTCTACTTTTTCTTTCTTATTGCACCCCATCCTTTTCTCTTTTTTTTGTTTGTTTTTCTTTCTTTGTTATTTCTTCGTTTTTTCTTTCTTTCATTCTTTCTTTCTTTCATTCTTTCTTTCTTTCTTTCTTTCCTACTTTTTCTTTCACATTGTGTCTCATCTCTTTTCTCTCTTTTTCTCCACTTTTATTTTGTTTGTTTGTTTGGCTGGTTGGTTTCTTTCTTTCTTTCTTTCTTTTCCGCATCAAAAATCTGCCTCTTTTGCATCAGTTCTCATGTTAGGTTCTCTTTAATCTCGCCCAGGATCTGAAGTACAGTTGCTTTTGAAGATAATTTTAACATTGTGAGAACAAAAAAAAAAACTATAGGTCGTAGAGTGTAGGAACGATCGGAATGACAGGGCTGCTTGATGAGAAGCTTTTGCGACAAATAAATAAATACAATGGAAAAGAGAATAAAACCTGACCGCGGCACGAAGAATCCGCCATTATCAATGCGACGGTCACACGGTACTTAAAAGAAAGAAAGAAAGAAAGAAAGAAAGAAAGAAAGAAAGAAAGAAAGAAAGAAGAAGTAAAAAAAGAAGAAAAGATAAAAGAAGTGAAGGAAGAAAGAAACAAGAACACAAAGTAAAAGTAGAGAAAAAAAGGAAGGAAGGAAGGAAGGAAGGAAGGAAGGAAGGAAGGAAGGAAGGAAGGAGAAACAGTAGAGACGAAAGAAAAAAGACAGACAGAAAGAAAATGGAAAAGAAACGAGTAGGAAGAAATAGAAAAGAAAAAATTAGAAAAGAAAGAAAGAAAGAAAGAAAAAAAGAAAGAAAGAAAGATGAATGAAAGTAAAAGTAGACAAAAAGAAAGAAAATAGCAAAGAAGAAACAAATAAGGAAACAAAATGTAGAAAAGAAAGAAAGAAAGAAAGAAAGAAAAGGAGTGAAAAGTATAGTAAGAAATAAAAAGCAAAACTAGAAAGAAAAGAAAGAATGAAAAAGAAAGAAAAGAATAGGAAAAAATGAAAAATTTAAAGGAAAAAGAAAGAAAGAAAAAAGAAAGAAAAAAAGAAAAGGAAAAATAATAGAGAAGAAAGAAAAAGACAGAAAGAAAAAGAAAAAGGAAAAAGTAGGAAGAAATAAAAAGGAAAAATTAAAGAAAAGAAAGAAAGAAAGAAAGACAAAAGCGAAGATGGATTAAAAAAGAAAAATTAGACAGGAAAGTTAAATTAGTGAAAGAAAGAAAGAAAGAAAGAAAATAGAAACAGCGAAAGAAAAGATATAAAACAGAGAAAAAAAGAAAAATGAAAAGAAAAAAACCACAAGATGAGATTAATAAATTAAAAAAAAAAAAAAAAAAAAAAAAAAAAAACAGGAAAGATCAATAGACGGGTGATTAGTGATAAAGAGGTTTGGAGACAGACGAAGCGATGGGTCGGGTTGGAAATTAGTCATTTAAACATCATTCCAGTGCAGTTTTAAATGCATCGCCCGAAAAGTTCGAAATCGTCATCAATAACTTGTAAGGCGCGTATGCTATTTAAGCACACACATACACACGCACGCACACACACACACACATATATATATATATATATATATATATATATATAGTGTATTAAACTGTAAGAGATTTTAGGTGCCAAAATTGCTGGTTCTTTTTCCGTAGCTTAGGCATTTTAAGGCTGGATATCAAAAGGCCGTTACTAGAATTAATATGGAGAAACATAACACTTAGCTGAGTGGTGTTATTTCAGTCATGCTGACTTCCAGCTTCCGTGAGCGCATTCTTGTAATGTCTTCATACGTAAGGGCTGTTGACTTTTCTCTATAATAATAATAAAAAAAAAAAAAAAACATGGAACAGTAGAGTGGAAAATTGAATCAGGAGGTCAAAACAGGAAGAGGGATCATTATTTCAATTTAGGGCTAAAGTGAGCAATTAGAAAAGATCCAACTCAATCCATAAGATATTTGGGACGCAAGGGAGGAGTTTCAACTATGACAGTCCAAAGAGCAGTGAAAAAAGACTTGAAAATGAAATCGTACGTGAAACCTTTGAGGCACCTTATATATATATATATATATATATATATTCATGAATTATTCATACAAAAACAAATACAAAGGTTAATGATTTAATTGGCGAGAAATCCATCGTCGCGAACAATTCAAATAATATACAAAAACCCCGAACCTGTTTATGCATGAAAAGTTCCTTGTTTCTATAAATTTCTGTTGCATGAGTTCTTATTTTTACAAGCTTTCGTCTGTTCATACAGACATCCTCAGGTATGGAATAGATGTTCTTCTTGTTTTTTCTCTCAGTATGTATGGATGCATTTATGCATTCTCACTCTTTTCCCTAAATGGGACCACAAAGTTTCAATGGGATTTAGGTCTGGGGATTAAGGGGGCCACTTCATCACTGTAATCCCTTTTTTCTCAAACCAACCGATTGAAACTTTTGACGTATGGCATGGAGCATTGTCTTGTTGGAAGATTACATCACTTGGAATGTTATTATTAAATATTTTAGTCAAAGAGGTTCGGTAAACCTGGTCAAGCATGCTAGTATAAATTGTGGAGTTCATTCTGCCCTCACATGGGTACAACATTCCAGTGCCTGAAGAAGCCATGCAGCCCCAAACCATTACGCTTCCTCCTCCAAATTTTACAGTTGGAACCACACAATCAGGATGAAAGGCCTCTCCTTCCCTACGGCAAACATAAACCGCTCCAGGGGTGCCAAAAATCTGATGAAAAAAAAAGAATTTGTTACAATTTTTGAATAAATGTTATGGATGTGTATTCAAATAAAAATTTCAATTATTACATCCAAAGTTTAGGAAATAGAAGCTGTTAACTTACCTCAAAGTTACTTTCGTCAGACCAAATAACTTTGCCCCAATCATCAGGTGTCCAATTTTCATGGTTTTTTGCAAATTCCAGTCGTTTTTTCTTGTTGGCCTGAGACAAGTATGGCTTCTTCCTGGCTTTGCATCCTTTTAATCCCACTTCTAATAACCTTCTTCTCACTGTTCGAGCTGATATGTTTTTTGTTTGCATCCTCCCTAAGTTCAGCAGCAAGCTCTGAAGAACTTTTTCCTCCTATCTGCAAGGGATGCTCTTTTTCAAAGATCTGTCTTCCCTGGCGGTTGTAGACTTTTTACGGCCTTGTCCTTTTCTGGTTTTGAAAGACTTTGTTTCCTTGTACCTTTTAATCGTTGTTTGAACCCCCTTCCTTGAACATTCCATCTTCCTGGCAATTTCTACCTGAGAATATCCTTCACCAGATAAAGCAACAATTTGTGCCCTTTTAATCTCTGAAAGCTGCTTCTTTGGAGGCATTTTCAATTAAATATAAACTGGTAGGAATCAAATATTATCCGAAAATTACGAAACAACCTTTATTATGACAATAAATCATTTTGAATATTGGAATGAATTTAGTACGAAACTCAGCTAAAGCTTTAAAGAGAGAGGCTTTAAAGCAAAAAAAAAAAAAAAATACTACAATCTACTGTTAAATATTTTACATTTGCTCTCAATTGTTCACTGTACGATTCTTAACATTGAAATACGTAGGTTTAAACTATTATCTCAAATTTTATAGGTGCTCCATAATTTTTGGCTGTATATATATATATATATATATATATATATATATATATATATATATATATATATATATATTCAAACATATATTGTTAAATATAACAGAACGCGAATGTATATTATCTTTTATCATGAGCCGTTCCAAGCGTCGTATAATGGCTTTAGTTTCAAGAGAAAGTAAAGGCAAAAACTGTCTAACATTTGGATATTTCTTTATTCTAATGGCAGTCGATCTAAGCTTTTGGTTCAGATGAACCATCATCAGAGTGGTTATATGGACATTTCAAGACATTCACCGTCAAATATGACATCGTGTTATCTTTACATAAAAGTTTGCTATGCGATGATAACGGTCGTAGAATAGCAGACGCAAGTCGTAAATTCGTAATGCGATTGTATGACGTCGTACATGACTGCATCAGTAAAAGAAATATTAACAACAGAACCATGAGTTTAAATGCATTTGTAATGTTTTGACTTGTTTGAAATGTAATTTTGTTGAGTGTGGGTAGCTTTGATTTAATGTAGATGCTCTCCAATATCTTAAGGTCTTTTTCACTCTGCGTATCTGTGAGTACTGTTATGTTATCAACTAATATATATATATATAACGTCATCCACAGACAGACTGTTTCGCAGCTCATCAGTGTGGCTAGACATCCGGTTGCCTCTAGCTGGGATCGAAACCCGACTGACTTGGTGTCACGGTAGGGATGAAGGTGGATTTTAGTGTATTTATTTTTAGAAACACGCCCAGTGACCGACAGTGACTCAATTCGCTTTTGTGAAGAGTCTCGCTATATAGCTATAATAGTCACTGTTTACCAACTCACACCTCCTCCCTAGAGAGCTCAACTGAAATTAATTTTTCAGGAGGCAATATATATATATATATATATATATATATATATATATATATATAAAATAAATCCTAAAGTGCTCCTTTTTTGTTTTGATAGACGTACAAGTTGTGCTATCTGAGGTTTTTTTCCAACTGAGCATTACTAGTAGAATAAGAATAATAAGTATATATATATATATATATATATATATATATATATATATATATAGAGAGAGAGAGAGAGAAAATAGATAGATAGATAGATAGATAGATAGATATATAGAAACGTGAACATTGAAGTCAACACTCCAGAGGCGACAGACTGTTTCATGCTAGATGCAATCATCATGCAACGATGATTGCATTTAGCATGAAACAGTCTGTCTGAAGTGTTGACTTCAATGTTCACTTTAAATTTACATACACTCTATTTCTGATATTGTGCATTTTATTCCATAAATAGAGCACACCTTAAAACTATATTTTTTATATATATATATATATATATATATATATATATATATATATATATATATATATATAGAGAGAGAAAAATATGCGAGGACAACAAAGGAATACTTATGTTGATGCCAAAGCATAAATTACCCCAACTTGGTTAGACTAGGGTCCATAGTTATGCATGATGTGGTCTGGCAAAGAAAGTATATTGCTGGTGTTCACTCGTACAAAAATCACTTTCACAAAAGTTGAAAAGCTTGAGGACAATCCATCCATCACACACAGACACACACACACACACACGCACACACACACACGCACACACACGCACACACACACACACACGTGTGTGTGCATGTGAAAAAACATTAATTTTGTTTTGAAAAACTGTCTTTCAAATTAACAATATATATATATATATATATGTAATATATTTGCGTATGTAATCCCGACAGAGCTATAAGTTATTGACATCCGTAAAAGCATTCATGAAAGTGTATTTCGAAAATAATATCCGATAATGCATTTCGTCACTATGGCTTCATCAGATGGTTAACGAAACGATGTGTTGTCTGTGTATGCATTTGAGTATGTTTAACATAATTAAAGCTTATAGAATTTTTCCCCATGCTGAAAAATTATTACTTAACTGTAATTGTCAATTTTTCATGCTTTTTGCCCGACTTCAAAGTTTCTTGGAATTATCTATTCTTTAAGGGGACTGTTATTTGAATAAGCTTTCAATTTTTTCAAATTTTTCACGTCTATTTTTTTAATCCGGTCTGTACACGGGTGAGCTTTACCTTTTTTATACGCTCAAGTTTATGAATTTTACTTTTTGTTTACGTGTTCCTTCGTAACTGTCAGCATTTTTACAACTGTAATTTTTTTATACGTATGGTTTGTATTGAAATTGTTGTGTTACATTATTAATTAAATTATAATTATTAATTCATGTTATATTCATTAAATTATAACATTTTATGTTATATTATTAAATTAACAAAGTACATATTTGTTAAAATGTCTACACCGACCTATTACCTCATTCTTCTTATTTAATAATTTAATTTGGATATTAAAAGTTGATATTTTTTCGTCTAAACAGTCTGCAATTCCCGTTGGTAATATGAGGAAAACGTTTTTATAATTTCCCATTTAACTTTAGTAGATATTTTCTTTTTTATTCCATATGTATTTTCATAATCTTGTACTATCTATCTATCTATCTATCTATATATATATATATATATATATATATATATATATATATAATTACATGAATCATTCATACAAAAAAACAAATATTGAAGTTAATAATTTAAATGGCGAGAATACATCCTCGCAAACAATTTTAATAAAGTACACTAACCCCGAACCTGTATATGAATGATATGATCCCTGTTTATATATTCCAGTTGCATAAGGTCTTATTTAGTTTTTACGAGCTTTCGTCTGTTCCTACAGACATCCTCAGGTATGGAAATAGATTTGTTCTTGTTTTTTACTTCTCGGTAATGAGAGGACAACGAAAATAGAGATGTAATTCGAAAAAATGCTTTTAGAAATGTGTTATTGTTTTGGAACGTGCGGTCGCAACGCTGAGTTTGAATTTTAAATTTTAAGATTGTGCGTTTTAGTACTAATATTGTAATAAGAGTATTCTTTTGTACTGGTAGGTTTTCCGTCAATGTGACATGAACTAAATTCTTCAATAATTACAGGAATGTCACAGTCATTATTCGAAAGTTGCACGTTGGATCAGTTATTTTAATTTCAAGTATAGGTGCAGTTCAATTTATAATTACATGAATCATTCAAACAAAAAAAAATATTGAAGTTAATGATTTAAATGGCGAGAATACATCTTTGCAAACAATTTTAATAAAGTACACTAACCCCGAACCTGTATATGAATGATATGATCCCTGTTTATAAATTCTAGTTGCATAAGGTCTTTTTTTAGTTTTTACAATCTTTCGATTATTCCCAAATTTATTTCCAAGCTATAAAAATTGTTGTCGCACAAAACATTTTGTCGCAAAAAATCACGTAAAAAATTGCCAAAAACAATCGCAGTAATGAAAAGTTGGGAATTCAAAATTTCAAGATTGCGGGTCTGGATCCGCACCGAAATGTTTTTTAATTTGCTCACTGAGTCGGTCTGGTTCCAAAATGGCATGATATGTTGGGCTACGGCCTCTAGGAGTAAAGTTGAAAAAGTGTGACACGCTGACATTCACATTTATATATGATACACACACAAACGCACACACAAACACGCACACACACACATATATATATATATATATATATATATAAGAAACAAAAAAAATCGGGAAGGAAGACGAAAGAAAGAAAGAAAATTAGGAAGTGAAGAAGAAAAAAGAAAGACTGAAAAGTGAAGTAGAAAGAAAGAAAGAAAGAAAGAAAGAAAGAAAGAAAGAAAGAATGGAAAGTAAAGTAGAAAGAAAGAAAAAAGAAAGAAAGGTTAGAAAGATATAAAAATAAGATTCGAAAACGGGGGAAAAAGAAAGAAAAAGAACATAAGAGAAAAAGTAGTTTGAAAGAAAGAGATAAAGAAAGAGAGAAAGGGAAAGAGAGACGTAAAGAAAGAAAGAAAAAAGAAAGAAAGAAGTAATTAGAGAAAGAGAAAGCGAGGAAGCAATAATGAAAAAGAAAGCAAGAAAAAAGTTGAAAGACGTTAGTATTTTGGAAGATCTTCGTCTTTCATTTTATTTTACTTTGTTTTTTACGACTTATCTACCTTTGAGGTTATTTAAAACCAGAAAATATTTTTAGATTGTAAGAATTTTTCATAGAATTAATAATAGAAATCTTACTAATTAACCCATAGCTGGGGGAGTGAGAGTGGATGAATACCTAACCGTAGAGTATTTGCGTGTATGGGAATATAACTCAGCTCTCCGATGAACAACTCAAAGCCATTATGCATGACAGCTCCAACACATCCAAGCTTACAGCAGCTGGTATTCCCAAACAGTCACCCACTAGGTAGTCATCATTTTGACGTTGCTTAACTTCGGTGATCGTACGGGAACCGGTATTTCAACGAGATGTGGCCGTAAGTCAAAATACAAACGGAGGAAAAAGAAGCAAAAGAGAGCGGGAAAAACAAACAAGAAATAATAAGTGCACGAAAGAAAGAAATAATGAATGATCCGAAAAAAAAAAATGGAAGAGTTATAATAAATGGACGAAGGAAAGAAAGAATGAAAGAAAAAAAGAAATAATAAATGAGCGAAAAAAAGAAAGGAAAAAAATAAATGATTGAAGAGAAGAAAGAAAGAAAAAAGAAATAATAAATGGGCGGAAAAAAAGAAACAAAAAATGTCTGAAAAAGAGAAAGAAAGAAAAAAGAAATAATAAATGGGCGGAAAAAAAGAAACAAAAAATGTCTGAAAAAGAGAAAGAAAGAAAAAAAATGGCGGAAAAAAGAAACAAAAAAGAAAAAAAAAAAAGAAATAATAAATGGGCGGAAAAAAAGAAACAAAAAATGACTGAAAAAGAGAAAGAAAAAAAAAGGAATAATAAATGAGCGAAAAAAAGAAACAAAAAATGAATGTAAAAGAGAAAGAAAGAAAAGAGAAATAATAAATGAAGAAATGAAAAATAAATGACCGAAAATAAGAAAGAAAGAAAAAAAGAAAAAAATGTCCGACCAAATAAAGAAAGAGAGAACGAAAGAATAAAGCAACAAAGAGTGATGTTATAATGAAAGTCAAACAATTGAAGCCTTATAAATACAGTGAAATTTCATACAACAAAGACGAACCACGTAGGAACGAAAGAGAGAGAGAGAGAGAAAAGAGCAAGAGAAAGAAAGAGAGAGGACAATACTGAAGAGGTGGAAGAAGAAAAGAAAGACGAACGAATAAGAATGTCGGATTGCTGTCTGGGCATGATGGCGGGGGAGGGTTAATACACAGAACAAAATGGTGAGATTGCCGTAAGATCAAAGACGCAGGGATTACATTAATTAATAGATACCGAATGTTCACATCGATCGTTTCGTAATTATTTCTTTGATAAAACGAAGAGGAATAATAATAATAATGGTGGTGGGGGAATAACAACAACAACAACAATAATAATAATGATAATAATAATAATAATGACAGTGTAGAAAAGGAAGAGCAGGAAATTTGTTATTTGCAGAAGATGAAGAACGAAAAATTGAAACGGATGTAATTTCGTTCGAGGATGAAAAAAATAAATAAATGAAAGGGAAGTGCAGGCCAAATTTGAGAGAAAACCGAGAAGAAGAGAAAGAAAAGCAGATAACGTAAAGCAAATATAGAAATAAACAGAGAGGAGGAGGAGGAGGAGGAGGAGGAGGAGAAGAAGAAGAAGAAGAAGAAGAAGAAGAAGAAGAAAGGAAAGTCTAAGCAAAATAGGCGAGAAACGAAGATGGAGGGAAAAAAAGAGAAAAATAAATAGAAAGAGTAAATTAAATTTGGTAGAAAAGAAAGAAAAAAACGTGGAAAAAGGGGGGAGAGTAGGCCAAATGGTAAAAAAATAAGGAAAAGAGTAGAAAACTGCGAAATATAGGACAAATATGCAAGCAACGAACAAATATATATATATATATATATATATATATATATATATATATATATATATATATATATGTGTAACCCGGATATAAGAGAGTTATCGGGACCGGAGAAGAAGTCTCTTATATCCGGGTTTCTCTTATATCCTGGTTTCTCTTATATCCGAGTTTGGTCTATTTTATATACATTAACACAGGCTCTAATTTGGGACCAGAGAAAATCTCTCTTATATCCGGGTTTCTCTTATATATGGGTGTCTTATATCCGGATCACTTATATCCGGGTTACACTATATATATATATATATATATATATATAAACGGAGCAAGAGGAAGGGATGAAGAAAGGGGGGAAGTATAGGCCAAATACACAAGCTATTTACTCCTATTGAGAAAGAAACAGTATTTCAATAGTAAATAAAAGTTAAGAGGCGGAGACGTTAGAAGTATTGAGTAAGAAGTTAGAAATAGATTTTAAAACAAACCGGAAACCCAATCCTTAACAGGAAATAAGGGATAAACCTCTACTCTTGTTAAAAAAAAAAAAAAAAACGAGGAGGAGAGTGAGGTGAACGATATGCGAATATCTCTACCCCGAGTGAGAAAAGAAAAAAGTAATTCAATAGTAAATAAAGGTTCAGAAATTTATGCGGAGACGTTAGAATTATAGAGTTGAAGTAGACTTTAGAAGGAACCGGAAACCCAATTCTAAACAGGAAACAAGGGATAAACCTCTACTCCTTTAGAAAAACCGGAGAGGTGTGTCAACCTGACGACAGACGAACCTATCTACTCCTATTGAGAAAAGAAAAAGTAATTCAATAGTAAATAAAAACAAAATCAGAGATTTAGGCGGAGACATTAGAAGTATAGAGTTGAAGTAGACTTTAGAAGGAACCGGAAACGCAATCCTAAACAGGAAACAAGGGATAAACCTCTACTTCTATTCAAAAAAACCTATCTACTCCTACTGAAGGAAGAAAATAAATAAATAACATTTCAGAGTTTAGGAGAAGACGTTAGAAGTATAAAGTTGAAGTAGACTTTAGAAGGAACCGGAAACCTAATGCTAAAGGGGAAACAAGGGATAAACCTCTACTCCTTTTCAAAAGACCCGGAAGAAGTGTAAGCCGGACGACAGACGAACCTATCTACTCCTATTGACAAAAAAATAATGCAATATTAAATAAAAATTTCGGAGTTTTAGGAGGAGACGTTAGAAGTCTAGAGTTGAAATATACTTTAGGGAAGCGTGATAAACCCTTACTCCTGTTCAAAGGAATTTAGAAGTTTTAGAATTAGTATTCGGAGAGGGGTTTAAAAGAGACCGGAGACCCAATCCTAAACAGTCAAGAAGGACAATGTTCGGACTGCTGTCCTCATCATTACTGTCGTATTCGGGACGTTTCGGCCGTTATAACCTCTGACCTTCTTCAGTTGGAATTACGAACCGAAGCCCTTTATTTAGTCGGTTTATGTAGATTGTTCAAATTCTACATGCTATGCCTTTTTTTTTGGGGGGGGGGTATCTCAGTAACAGTTAATTCCCCTAATTTAACTCTCTAATTGTTTGTTTTCCCTGATATGGTCGTAACAAGAGGTGAAATAGAAAAATCAGGCATGACTGACCATAGATAGAAGAAAAAGGGGGAACAGTGCTTCGATCTGTTTGTTCTTTAATGACAAAAAATCCCCTCCCTGTCGGCTAAGACTTCAGAATGCCCCTCTGCAGAGAGTTAAGAAAAAAAGACATCCTGGGTAAGACGATAAATTACATCCGACAACAAAGCCTCTGATCAGGTTTTGAGGAGCGTGGAACCACCTCTTAATTGCTGGTGTTACCTGGTCTAGCCTGACCCAGGGTGGTAGAACCTGTTAGGGTCCCAGATATGGGTAAACAGTTAATCCCCAAATTGGTTCAAAACGATATGAAAGTGTAGAAATATTTTTTAATACCAGCAATAATATTTTTTTTAAATTATTACCAGCAATTAATTTTTGAAGAAAATATTTTTACCTGCAATACATTTTGAAAAAAAAAAAACATTAGCAGCAATAAAAATCTTCACTATTTACATTATTCGGACTATTATCCTCATCTTTGTCGCCATATTTATCACAACGTTTCAGCCTTTCAGTATCTGTCAATATTTTCTGAGATGCCTCTTGGTTGGAATTGGAACTGAACACATTATTTCATTCCAACCATTGAAAAAGACGGATCTACAACGGCCGAAACGTTGTGATAAATATGGTTTCAAAGGCCGTTGTACGCTCCGAATAATTAAATAGTGTACATAATTACCTCATCTCAGAAATATAGACAGATAATGAAAGGCCGAACGTTGTAATAAATATGGCGACAAAGATGAGGACAATAGTGCGAATAATGTATATAGTGTACATAATACCTCATCTCAGAAATATAGACAGATAATGAAAGGCCGAAACGTTGTAATAAATATGGCGACAAAGATGAGGACAATAGTCCGAATAATGTAAATAGTGTACATAATACCTAATCTCAGAAATATAGACAGATACTGAAAGGCCGAAACCTTGTGATAAATATGGCGACAAACATGGGGACAATAATCTGAATAATGTAAATAGTGTACATAATGCCTCATCTCAGAAATATAGACAGATACTGAAAGGCCGAAATGTAGTGATAAATATGGCGACAAAGATGAGGACAATAGTCCGAATAATGTAAATAGTGTACATAATACCTTATCTCATAAATATAGACAGGCACTGAAAAGCCAAAACGTTGTAATAAATATGGCGACAAAGATGTGGACAATAGTCCGAATAATGTAAATAGTATAAATAATACCTCATCCCAGAAATATAGACAGATACTATAAGTCTGAAATGTTGTAATAAATATGGCAACAAAGGGGAGGACAATATTCCGAATAATGTAAATAGTGTACATAATACCTCATCTCAGAAATATAGACAGATACTGAAAGGCCGAAACGTTGTGATAAATATGGCAACAAAGATGAGGACAATAGTCCGAATAATGTAAATAGTGTACATATTACCTCATCTCAGAAATATAGACAGATAATAATAATCTTATCGGCATTAAATTACCCATTGAGGTGTTGATATGCCGTAAAACAAAATAAACCAATCCAGACTCTCGACAAAGAAAACCTTTTTACAAAAATCCCTCAATTAAACCTGGTCTACAAACTGTGTTCTTCCAAAGAATACATATTCTATTCATGCGAACCTATCTTAAAATCTTGTGTGCATTAAATAAGCCATTCAGGTTGATATGTCGTAGGTGCAAATAAACAAAACGAGACTCCCAACAAAACACGCTCTTTACGTCAATGAAACCTGATCTATAAATAAAAATACAAAAATACACCAAACCAAACCAAACAAAACAAAAAAATCTTCCTTCAATGCTGAAAATTCAAAATGTATACAAATATCAATAACGTAAACTTCCCTTGCTCTTCTCTGCCTTTACAAGGACCAGAACAAAAATGGAGTATTGTTGACATCATTCTTCAGCCATGAAAGCGTATCTGATCCTTTGTGGGCGAGTAATTATTCGCCACCCTTCAACCTCACTCCCACAGACTGGATGTGGCAAGCCTTCTCACTGCTTTACCGTTACTTCCACCGAAAGTGCTCGGATGAACTACATTTCCTGGTCCCACCAAAGCAAACCTTCAGAGCATGAACATGCATTGCCACTTACATAGTAGCAAATCACCAACATTCCCTCCATATGCCATCGGTGATAAGTTCTATTCAAGTAGCTTCTTCCCGTTAACCACTGCTCTGTGAAACCGACTCCCAAGAGGATGTTTCCCCCATAACTAATATCTTTACCTGTTGAAGGCTAGAGTTAACCATTATCTTTCACTCCGATAAACACAAATGGCCTGCAAGGATAACCCTCTATCTCGCGTAGCCCACGAGCCTTGTAAAGTGTGACCCATACTGTAAAAAAAATCATACTGGCAGAAAAACGCTTGAATTTGTTAAATATAACAAATAGAAAAGGGTGTAAGACAAGGGAGTGTCTTCTCACCGGATTTATTCATAATATACAGTGAGGCGATTCTGAGAGAATGAGATCTCCTCCCAGAATAGATTATTGGGGGCAACAATATTAAGAATATAAAATATGGAAATGGCAGAATGTTGATATCAGACACAGAAAGAAAACTACAATTCATATAGAAGGTATTGAAGGAAAGCGAGAAGAAAGGACTAAACATCAATTGCAAGAAGACAGAATGCATTGCTGTCATCAAAAGAATCAGCTCAAGATGCACGTTACAAACTGGAGAAACCAAAATCGAACAAGTGTTCTAACAGAGGACGGAAATTACGACATTGAAATCCGAAGGAGCATTGTGATCGTGAAAGATGTCTTTCAAAAGCTAAGCAAAGTATTACAAATAAAAAAATTGTCGATAGAAAAAAAAAAAAAAAAGATTAGTGAACTGTTACGCAATATCAGTCCGCTTATAAGGCAGTGAATGCAGGACAATATCCTCTCAGATGAAGAAGAAGCAAGAAGAACAAAGAAAAGAGTACTGACCTATTATGTAATATCAGTCCTCCAATATGACGGTAAATGCTGGGCAATCTCCTCACAGAGGAAGAAGAAGCAAAAAAAAAAAAACAAAGAAAAGTGTACTGAACTCTTGTATTTCATCTTCAGAGTACTTCATCTCTTACCTCACAGATGAAGAAGAGACTTGAAGCAACAGAGACAAAGAAAAGAGTACGGAACTCTCCTGTAATATCAGTCCTCGTATATGGCAGTGAATGCTGGACAATCTACTCACAGATGAAGAAGAGACTTGAAGCAAGAGAAACAAAGAAAAGAGTACTGGACTCTTATGCAATGTCAGTCCTCCTATATAGCAATGAAACCTGATGCACTACGTGCCACAACGTCTCCAAACGACCCTTCGCAGGTTTTGAATTCAGAGTTGTCCATCTCCTAGACCTGTTGCCATCCAAGGCTATAGAACCCAGTCTGTTCTGCTATTTAGTTCTGCTGGAGGGAGAAGAGAAGGATTAATAACTTTCCTAAGGCTATTAGCAAGTAAGTGAATGTAATGGATTCGACTGGAATTCAAACTCGGCTCTCCGATTCTTCAATCCGAGCCGCTATCTGTAATTGACAATGTTCCATCTGAGAAATTCAGAAAAATTACTAATGGATGTAAATGCAAAAGAATTAAGATTAAATTAATTACTATTAATGACTATTAGTTTTTTTTGTTTTTGTTTTTTATATATTCCATATCCCTTTAGGACGAAGGCGATCATGACTATTTAGAGATACCTTTTCTTTTGTTAAGTTTTTTCTAAGAGATAAGTCCCGATGGAGTAATATATATATATATATATATATATATATATATATATATATATATATTGAACAATAAAAAATATTAAAAAGTTAAAGTCTTCAGACACACTGGGTTGTATATTAATATGCCTTCGTTTTTATTATTATTTCATTTAGATTCCTCTACTAGTTTCAACATGGCCATCATCAGGAGAAAAATAATTTTCTGCTTGCTGGTATATATATATATATATATATATATATATATATATATATATATATATATATATACAGAGTGAGAGAGAGAGAGAGAGAGAGAGATAACATTTATGAAGGATGGAATTGTAGAGTGCCATGATCGCAAACATCCTGAAGGAATACAGCACATAAAACGACAACTGGGACGATCTGTGAAATGTGCTGAATCTCGAGGAGAGAATGTTTGTCGATATACAGTGTGGGCAAAGGAATCGGCATCTTCTGAAATAATTGTCTATCTCTCTTTCTTTCTTACCTACCGTTCTATCTTTCTTTCTTTCTTTCTTTCTTTTTTTCTTTCTTTCTTTCTACCTATCTATCTATTTATCGATCTATCTCTGTTCAGTTTCTCCCTATCTATCTATCTATCTATCTATCTATCTATCTATCTATCTATGTTCAGTCTGTTTATATCTATCTATCTATCTACCATTCATCTATCTATCTATCTATCTATCTATCTATCTATCTATCTATCCACTGGGCCATGTGCTCTTGAAAAGGCATGGCACGTGGAACTAGAAAATCTACCTTCGTCGGCGAAGTAAAGGGTTCGGTTCGAAATTCCAATCACCTGAAGAAGGGCGGGGGGGGTTACAACGACCGAAACGTCGTGAATATGGCAATGAAGATGAAGATAACCGTCCAAATAATGTAAATTATGCTTTCTTTCTTTCTTTCTTTCTTTCTTTCTTTCTTTCTTTCTTTCTTTCTTTCCACCTATCTATCTATCTATTTATCGATCTATCTCTGTTCAGTATCTATCTATCTATCCACTGGGCCATGTGTCCTTGAAGAGGCATAGCACGTGGAACTAGAAAAATTTACCTTGGTGGACGAAATAAAGGGTTCGGTTTGAAATTCCAATCACCTGAAGAAGGCCGGGCGGGGCAGGGTTACAACGGCCGAAACGTCATGAATATGGCAATGAAGATGAGGATAACAGTCCGAATAATAAATGTAATCGCCGGAAATGATCTTCCGACCATCTCTTAAACATAAAAGACAAGGTTTCGTCAAAGAGATTCAGACAACTTCAAACTGTTAACACTTGGTTTAAAAGCAACAGAAATAAGATGAAAGAAATACTAGTCAGTACTTAATGATAATTTATATGATTTATGTAAGAAAGTCAGGCAACTTAAAACTATTCGAAGTTGGTGTGCGCCCCAGAGATTTAAGATGAAAGCAATACTAATTGACAATGTTCCATCTGAGAAATTCAGACAAGTTAAGACTATCACTAATAAATGTAAAAGCAAGGGAATTAAGATTAAATTAATTACTATTAAAGACTATTAGCTGTTTTTTGGGGGTTTTTTTTGACATTCCATATCTCTTTAGGATGAAGGCAATCGTGACTATTTAGAGATACCTTTCCTTTAGTCAAGTCTTTTCACAGAGGTAAGTCCCTGAAGGTTGATGTTAATGGCCAGTTTTTGGAAGCTCAACGGATCAATGATGGCGGTCTTCAGGGTTCCTTCCTCGGACATACCGTTTTCTACCGTGCAGGGTGCGGTGGACAAATTGTTGCTTAAGTGGCGCCAAAATAAAAATAAAAAAAAAAAACACTGGCATCTCATTTTAACAGATATACAGGGTGCGATGGATAAATTGTCGTCTAATAAAGACAAAAATGAAAATAACAGCTCATTTTAACAGATATACAGGGTGCGATGGATAAATTGTCGTCTAAATGACGCGAAAACAATGACAGCTCATTTTAACAGATATACAGGGTGCGATGGATAAATTGTCGTCTAATTGAGGCAAAAATGAAAATAACAGTGACAGCTCATTTTAACAGATATACAGGGTGCGATGGATAAATTGTCGTCTAAATGACGTGAAAACAGTGATAGCTCATTTTAACAGATATAGAGCGTGCGATGGATAAATTGTCGTCTAAATGACGACAAAATGAAAATAACACTGACATCTCATTTTAACAGATGTATTTACCAAAATTACATAAAAATATCTACGAAAGAGTAAATATATTCATTAAAATCTATTGGCTTCAAACACGGCCCTCGCAATATCCTGCAACTGGACGATCTCCTCGTTTAAATTGATGAATGTTGTCATAATCCTTGCCTTTAGTTTATCTTTGGTATTACAAGGAGTTTTTGTTGGTATCTTGCTCAACTACGCTCCATAAATAATGACCAAGGGAGTTGCAGTCTGGGGTATTAGATGGCCAGATGTAAGGGGTATGATGTCGCAGAATTTTCTGACAGCTATGACTGGTTTCTCCTGCTTGTGTGGCATAGTGGAGAGTCCTGTTGCAAGATATAGGATCTTCTAGTAGCCTCCCTCTTGATCCAGGGCAGTATTAACACCCTCAAGGCACTTAAGACTCCGTGTTGAGTCTGAGGACCCCACCAACAAATTCAGACATTCTTTTCTTAGCAGAATAATCACAGGGAATTTTCCGAGCTGTCGTATCTTCGTAATCACCATTAGACTCACCTCTTTTCGAATGTCGTTCCAGAATTGTCTGGCAGCCACGACTGGGTTCCCCCTGCTTGTAGGGCATGATGCAGAGTCCTGTTGCCAGATATAGGGTCTTCCAGTAGTGTTATACCAGAACATTACCTATTCTATTGTAATAGACTCTCCCACAGATAATAAGTAGTAGTAGCAATAGCCAGTTGAGCTCAGTGGAGTTGAATAAGTCAGTCGATGTCGGGCATTGAAGTATCAACGACCACAACTAGATTGCTGCGTCATTAACTCTTATTTCAAGTTCCTAACGTTTTGTACGTCGGACCCTTTTAGGACCGACTTAGCGAAATACAAGCCTCCACTGTGAAAACTACTCTACAACAAGTAGCCACACTCTTGACTGTGGACAGTACTACCTCCTCGAGGCAAACTGTGATGTTTTTTGTGTGTGTCATGTCGACTCATATATTTGTTCAGGGTCTCAGGCTCAATTCTGATAGGTATGTGGAGTTGCTGAGCACCCTGGTCAAGACTTAGTTGAAGAGGGTGACTGTTGAAGACAATATATATGGCAGCAAGATTCAGCTCTCTCCAGGAAGTGTGAAAAGTTTTTGTCAGATAATTTTAAAGATTTCACCAGCCCCAACGTCTAGCACACAAATCCCCCTGACTGCAATCCCAATGTGTTGGTGCGTTTGACAATGACACCAACAGCAATAAGTGAAACACCAAGACCCAGTTGATCGACAGGATTAAGGAGGTCATTGAGGCTTTCGCTAGGGACACCGTGAAGGTCACATGTTCAGATTCCGTAGTCGGATCGAGACCGTAGGATGGATTTCTTTTTCAGTGAATTTTCTTTCGATTATTATAACTTGCATGTCATTTTAGCCCATATAAATATTTAGCCGCAAATCCTTACTGTATTTGGCGCGGAGCAGTGTAGACTAGGTTACATTTGTCATTCGTGTATATTTGTGACTAGTCTGTCTTCAACGTTTAACGTGAGTAGTAGTGGGTTAACTGCGAGTTGTTCCGTTTAACAATGACAATAAGAAGGCATATAATATTTTTACATACGGGCGATCGAATGGTAATAGACGCGAGGCTGCACGGATCTATCAGATTGCGTTTCCAGGCCGAAGGCAGCCGAGGCATCCAACCTTTGTTGCTCTTCCTCGTCGCGTTGCTGAGACAGGATCCGTGGAACCATAAACTATGGATCGAGGAAGACCGAGATCCGCTCGTAGAGCATGAACTCGAAGAACACATTCTACATGGCTTTTTGGACATTTTACCTTATTTTGGTATCAGGAACTCGCCCCCAAAGTTTGTAAAAGCATTTTTGGTACACCCTGAATACAGCTTTGAGTTTCCCCTGAACCTTGCTACCCGACCATACGTTGGCTGTGGACGTCTCTTCAGATCAAATATAGAATTAATTTCACCCAAAATGGCGACGAACTCTCCTGGTTGATGAGCATTCGACGTCGTCATTGGTGGAACTCGTTGCCGAGTTTTTCGACATTTCTTTCTGTGAGATATAAGTCCGTTACCGGATCAGCGAGACAATGGTAGACAAAGCAACAGTAATAAGGCAAAAAGTTCACAAAGTAAAAAAAGTGTTAATATGTCAAAGAAAGGCAAGAAAGATGAAAATTATGCCGAACGAAAGTGAGAAGTAGTCCATTTTTATTGGTTAGAAAGAAATCCCAACATACATCTGTATATTTTATCTATAAATTTTGGATTGGGGACGTTTTTGCAGTAATTCCTATACAATTGGAACCGTTTCCAATCAAGCTTACAGGCACTACTGTCTAACAATATATTCGGTCATCAGCTATTTAAACCAATTTGCAGTCATTTTTATCCTTTCTTCAATCCTCCCTATACTCAGTCTATTCTCTCACTTTCACTCCCTATAATACGCATCGTTCTAGTGGCATTCCCGCCTTGCTTGGAGTGAAATGAATAACAAATATTACGAAATTAAATTGGTTTCATGTTGAACAATAAAGGATTTATTTATCAAAATCCGAACAAGATATTCAAACGGATATAAATTTTATAATCGAATTCAAAAAGCTTCACAAATGTTCAATATGCGCACCACCTTTGATACGACACACGTCAAGTCAGTAGTCTAGCTCCTGCCAAACACGTTGTAGCATGTCTCGCGTAACATTTTCCAGAGCCTCATTACGGATTTATCCCAATGAGAATCTATACTGAAGAAGGACCCGGAATGCCAATGATAATGACAATGTGCTGTTTGAAATAGCTACCACGTTCACTTGACTACAAGCCTAGCGGAACTTAAGCAGAGAATCAAAAATTTAAATGCAACGTCAATCGCCAAACTCGATCTTGAATTCTGTTCGTCTTTTATCCTTTCTTCAATCCTTCCTCTACTCAGTCTTTTCTTTGATTTTTACACCCTTTAACCCGCCCCTGCGTACTTCCTTTTGATGAACTGATTAAAAAAAAATTAAATTAAAAAGAAAATTTCGTTCTCATTTTCTTTAAAATGTCTTTCGATGACGATAAACTACATCCGGCAGCAAGACCTCTGCTCAGGAGATTGGAGGTTTTGAGGAGCTGTTATTTTCCAGGTCCACCCTGACCCCAGGGTGGTAGCACCTGTTATTAGAACAATAATTAACCCCCAAACTGGGGTCAAAACCCTATAAAAATATAAAAATAGATTGTTATACTAAAAATACCAGCAATACATTTTTGGAAAAAAATTATCAGCAATATAAAAAAAAACAAAACCTCTTCAATAAAACCTGACTTACAAACCGATTTCTTATAAAGAATAAATATCCTGTTCATACGAGCCTATCCTAAAAATCCTGTCGGCATTAAATAACCCATGGAGGCGTTGATATGCCATAAAACAATCAAACCAGACTCTCAACAAAAACTTTCTTTATAAAAATACGCCAATGAAATCTGATCTACAAACTGATTTCTTACAAAGACTACATATTCTATTCATACGAACCTATCCTAAAAACCCTGTCGGCATTAAATAACAATGAGGTGTTGATATGCTGTAAAACAAAATAAAACAAACCAGACTCTCTATAAAATCCTCTTTACAGAAAAAATGAAACCTGATTAAATAGACCACTGATCTGTCTATATTTCTGAGATGAGGTATTATGTACATTATTTACATTATTCAAACTATTGTCCTCATCTTTGTCGCCATATTTATCACAACGATTCGGCCGTTGTACGCTCTGGCCTTCTTCAGATGGTTGGAATATCGAACTGAACTCTCTATTTCGCTCACTCGGGTAGACTGTTCTACTTCCACATGCCATGTTCAATGGATGTCAGTTATCAGCTATTTCCTGTTAATTTCACATGGCTCAGTGGATAAAGGCGTTAGTTAGTTAGTTAGTGACAGGACCCAAAGCGTGTGAGTTCAATACCCGGTTAAGGCATTGGAGAACTTTCAGTGGGGAATTACCACGCCAAAACATGTGTTCCGACCGTTGTATTCTCAGAATCATCATGCAGAACTAAATCTTTGCTAGCTAAAATCTCCTCTTCATATATGAAGAAATTTTCATTGTCTTTGATGTCATTTTAATCAATCTTAAATACTTTTAAACACATTATAATCATTAAACATATAAAACACATTAAACAAATTATAATCATTAAACATATTATTAAACACATTATAATCATTAAACATATTATAAAACACATTAAACACATTATAATCATTAAACATATCATAAAACACATTAAACACATTATAATCATTAAACATATAAAACACATTAAACACATTATAATCATTAAACATATTATAAAACACATTATAATCATTAAACATATAAAACACATTAAACACATTATAATCATTAAACATATTAAACACATAACCATTAAACATATTATTATACACATTAAACACATTATAATCATTAAACATATCATAAAACACATTAAACACATTATAATCATTAAACATATTATAAAACACATTAAACACATTATAATCATTAAACATATAAAACACATTAAACACATTTTAATCATTAAACATATTATAAAACACATTAAACACATTATAATCATTAAACATATAAAACACATTAAACACATTTTAATCATTAAACATATTATAAAACACATTAAACACATTATAATCATTAAACATATTATAAAACACATTAAACACATTATAATCATTAAACATATTATAAAACACATTAAACACATTATAATCAAACTTAAACACTTCGCCATGAGTTTTCTATTTTTTTTTATTTCATTTTATTTATTTATTTTTTTTTTTTTTGTTAAGAATATCCAAAGAGATTTTAGATTAATGTTCAAAGATCTGACATCCTATTCAGCCGTGAAGCCAAGGACCTGGTATTTAAAATGCGTTTTTTTTTTCTTCTCTCCTCTGCCGATAGAGGGGGCTGATAAAACAAAACAAAATAAGAAAGAGAGCCAAGTGATACCATTTAGAAAAGATCAATCTCGATAAACGTTGTGTTGGGGAGGGATGCTTTGAAATCAAAGTCACCTGTTCACAGCCGTCGCTAGGGGAAGAATGACCGGTGGCGACACCGGGTAGAAGGCGATGACAGAAATTGACCAAAAAATTAAAACTTTTTTTTTTTCTAACTTCCGATGGTCGAACGCTTTCGCGAGGAAATGTGAAAAAGGAGATATGACACTTTGCAATGGAGCATTCCTTATCCAGCTTATCCAACAAACCAACGAATAATATAGATTATTTTTTTAATCATTCCCCCCTCAATCAAGACGTCAATGCCACTAAGACGCACGAGGTCGCAAAGAGTGAAAGACAATGAGAAGGCTTTAGTGAGAAGGTGCTGTGAAAAGGACAATAAAAGAACAGGTTTCTTGTAGATCAGAGATGCCGATTGACACTACATTTACATTTTTAAAGATTGTAGTTGGCAGGGAAGCAAGAAATCAGAAGGGAGTTCCACGTGTGAGAAAAGAAACTATTAGAATAGAAGTAATGGTTTCTAGCTAGTTCAACAGTAAATTAGTGAGACCTAGTTTGTCAATCTAGTAGCACTCTTAAATTCGTGAAGACGGGGCACTAAGAAGAGAACCTCCTCAAAACAATTGCCATTTAAATATTTGTAGAAAAGACAGAGGGATGCCACGTTCCGTCGGTGGGAAAGCGACTGAAGCCGAGATGCCAGGTCAGGATCGATTATATTACAGATCCTTTTTTTGGATTTTGTCTAGAAACTTCAGATATATACTAGGAGCTCCAGACTAGACATAGCAGCAATATGAACAGGACTCCCTTCTAAAATGCAAAAAAATCGTAATCTTTAGATCCTGACAAAGGTCTCTCGTACCACGATTGATAAGGGAAATTTTGTATCTTCGAGGTGAATGATACACAGGGAAGAATGAATGCTTAATATATTCATTCAGCACCAGTATCCGGTGCTAACGGATACATAAAAAAAAAACGCAGAACAATAAACTACAAAAAAATTAACAAGACAACTTACAAGGAATAAAAGAGGGTCAAATGTTGTATAGCCAAACGAAGTAAGATCAGTCCGAATATTAATCAGCTTAATATCAAATTATTAATCAACTGGTGATGTCCTTAACCGTAGACTATTTAAAGCTATGAGCAAGGCCATCGAAGAGTGCTGAAGGGGTGCTAGCTACACTACAACAGGATTTGTCTAGAATCTCTCGATATATATACAAGGAACACCAGACTAGACATAGCAGCAATATTCAATACATAAATCAATTTATAAATATGTAAAATGGATTCTGATGAGAAGAGATGTCTGGCACGACAAAGCGAGCCAACTTTACTAGTCAGGGTTGATAACATGACGGACCCTTCTTTGGATTTTATCAAGAATTTCGAGAAATATTGCCAGAGCAGACTGAATATGACAATAAAATTCAATGCACAGATGAACGGTAGATTTATAAATGTGCAAAATGGATTCACAGAAGAAAAATTGTCTGACACGACACAGTGAACCAAGTTTCTTAAGAGCAAACCTAGCAATTGATTCAATATAATTATTCAACTTCATGTTACTAGAAAACGTGAGGCCAAGGAGACGCAATGAGTTGCGCTCCTGGAGATTAACATCAGCCATGTTGATGGAGGGCAGAAATGGTTCCCTGTGATTATTAAAGGATAGCAGTTTCGTTTTAGAGTCATTTTTCAGGGTGTTGGCAATCATGACTCTCCACAACATCCTATTCTTTGTAGCTCTTAATACATTTTGTCTTTTTGTTATCACTTTTAAACGTTCTTCCGCCATACATTCACTGAAGCTGGCTCGGTAGGGTACGCAGTGTTTTTCTCTGTCTCTATTGCCTTCAGTCTGTTCTCTGAGTATCAAATTTTCAAAGACATCTGTCCAATTTGACAAAATCAATAATCTTTTTATCTTTTTTTAATCATTACGCACCAAGCAATGCCACAAAGATACAAGCGGTTACTAGGAGTGGAAGAAAATGAGAAAGCTTTAGTGAGGAGAAAGGACAATAAAAGAACAGGTTCCTGGAAGAGAGAAGATTGCGATTGATGTTGCATTTAAATTTTTGAAGACAAACAGAGGTTTGTGCAATCTGTAGATTGTTTGAAAGCTATTTTACTCCTTCATATTGTTGTCAATTTGGCCATCGCTGCTTCGTCCCGTAACGTCTAAAGGTGATTAAAAAAATGAATGTTATTTCGTCTGAAGAATTATTTAAATTTTAATGACGTCTCAAAACTATAACAAATTTCAAAATATTTGTTGTTTACGGGGATATTTATATCTTATCTAGGAATATAACCCAGTTATAACCATTTAGCCTCTTGCTTAATTCGTTTATATATATATATATATATATATATATATATATATATATATATATATATATATATATATATGGTGGATTCTCTGAGGAACCTACACTAAGACACCAGTACATATGATTTGATTATAGTGGTGAAGGTATTGTGTAGAACCATCCATACTTTTTTGAAGGGCCGAATACAGAGACCTGGTGCACTACGGGCCACGTGGTCCCTTAACAACTCTCCGCAGGTTTTGAATTCAGAGTTTTCCTTCTCCTAGACCAGTCGCCATCCAAGGCTATAGAACCCAGTCTGTCCTGCTATTTACCCATAGCTGGAGGGAGAAGAAGAGGATTAATAACTTTCCGATGGGTATTATCACGTAAATGAATATAATAGATTCGACTGGAATTGAACTCGGCTCTCTGATTCTTCAATCCGAGCCACCACTTCACTGTGCCTCCTATATATATATATATATATATATATATATATATATATATATATATATATATATATATATATATATATATATATATATATATATGTACAAGTATAAGATTGGTATATATGGAATGAATTCCAATAACCACACTCTTCGGATTACAATGTATACATTGTCAAAGGACCGGATATAAAATTAGCTAAAAGTAACTTCAATGAAGAAATAAATTGAATAACATTTATATTTCTTCTTTTCTCTTCAGTAATTTTATAGTTGTAAACTTAATAGCGATTAAATTTTGATTTTGAAATTAGGAGTTTTTAATTTTAATATTAAATTTTATCATATAATTTAGTAATTATTGGTTAGAATAAATTCTTTTTTAACACTACCCATATTTTAAACATCTGAATAGCTATTATAACATGACTTCGTTGTCAAGCTTTTTGAATTTTCCTATACTTGTATTTTGATTGGTCCATCTAGCATTTGTAACAACGTTTTCCCCTTGTGAAGGATCGTTAATTAATTTCAAACTTTTAAAACCATTTATTGTACATTCAACATCATCACTTGATAAGACACTGGAGGTGTTGAAACAAAATGGCTATTTTTGTAGTGATTTTATAACATATTTATTTTATAATTTTTTTTTAAATAAATAATATATATATATATATATATATATATATATATTCAAGTTCTGTGCATATCTCTTTTGAATATTTTTTTGATGTAGCGAAAGTTGAAATGCCATTTTAATATTCAAAATTCTATATTGCCCGTCAAACTTTGTAATTGCAAACTATTGTCTGTTCAGTTGCTCAATTGCCCACCCAACAGGTGAAATCGCTCACCACTGGGTGATATCGCCAGGTTGAAAAACCTTGATCTAGATGAAGAAATAAATAGTAACTGGTTTTTCAGACTATGGTATTAATGTTGTTCCAAACAATAGAAAAGGTAAACAATAATTTCACAATCCTTCCCAAGTAGTCATGGCAATCCATAGTCATTATTTAAATATTAATGTTATCCCAATACAAGGCCTAAGAGTCACTCAAGTTAGAGGGTTATTGTTAGTTGTTTATGAGCGTAAGAAATGCAAGCAATACAACGGTTAATCCTAGAGGTAAAGATTGTAATGACTTGGGAAATCATTCTCTCGCGAGTTTGTTCCACAAAGCAGTAGTTTTGGGAAGAAGCTGTCCAAGTGGAACTTCCTCCTTCCGCATAGATTCTCACTAAAATCGGTCCTCAGATCGACAGCCAAACACACTGAAATCTTCGTATTGGAGCTTCCGGCGCGAATGCCAAGCAGTACAGAATGTCGTTTCCAAATTTCTGGCGGAGTGAATTGCGTCATGGTACTCTTTTCTCACAGACGGCGCGCAACTGAACCTACTATACTCAGCAGTCGATAAAATTAAAAACAAAGAACACGCATGCGCGAATTTTTTTTTTTAAATAATAATAATGCGACAATTTACCCATCGCACAATTTGTGTGTGCCTATGTATATTTAGGCAGCATATCTTCATTCAAACATACTCTACACATATTATATATATATATATATATAATCCACAGACAGACTGTTTCGCTGTATCACAGCTCATCAGTGTGACTAGACGTCGGATTGCCTCTAGCTAGGATCGAAACCCGACTGAATTGGCGTCAAGCGGAGATTCTACAACTAAGCCGTTGGTGCACGGCAGGGATAAAGGTGAATTTAAGCGTATTTATTTTTAGATAAACACACAGTGACTGAGAGAACTCAATTCGATTTTACGAAGAGTCTTGCATTATTAGCCGTAATAGTCACTGTTTACAAACCCACACTTCCTCCGCAGAGAGCTCAACCGAAAAAATTTTTTCAGGAGCATATATATTGTCATCCACAGACAGACTGTTTCGCTGTATCACAGCTCATCAGTGTGGCTAGACGTCCGGTTGCCTCTAGCTAGGATCGAAACAGAACATTTACTAACATAATAACACATAAGGACTGTCGTTCGGAGTTTCCGTGGCAAGTATTTTGCACCGTTACTTTTTTATCGACAGATCCAAATACTGTGGATGGTCCGACAAAAGCCTTCACCACTTGAAACAAATCATTGTGTTTGTTTCCTGACAACTATATCTAATTAGTTCCATACGTATCCGGCTACTGCGAAAAACTCTACGAAACAACATCAACTTCATCTTGGCACTTGGAATGTACGAACTCTCTCCAGGACAACAACCCAGCACCAGAAAGAAAAAGAGGTCTGGTCGCATTGGAGCTAAAGAAGTACAACATTGATATAGCTGCACTGAGAAGTAAGCATCAGTCGACTACATGAGACGAGAAAGCAAAATAAGACATCTAACAGTGTTCCTGCTGCACTTGGATACAATACATTCTCTTGTACTGTTTGTGGTCTTTTGTGCAATTCTCGAGCCGGTCTCAAAAGTCATGCCCGTCATAGGCATGTAGATAATTAGTTCATGGTCGTCGGAACCTCATACGTCGAACTCGATGGGGATCCATCATATATATATATATATATATATATATATATATATATATATATATATATATATATATATATGAGTTAAAGATTAAATGCAGATCATGTTTCACTTTTATTAAAGCTTCGTCAGAGATTGAGACAAAAGACAGAAACACTGGTAATTTTCAATTATGTTTGGGTCAGTTCTCATTGCCAAGACTAGTGTCATGTAAGACTAGTGTCATGTGCATTGAAACTGTGGATAAAGCTATGTGCATGTAGGTTTGTCAAGATTTTTGTATGTCTAAGTGGGCATAATCGCTAGGCATAACTTTGATTTCACTAATGCCACCCTAATTAAAAAGGAACATAATCCTTTGAGAAGAGAAGAGATTGAAAAAAAATAACATTATTACCAACTAAAAACACAGGCCTAAAACATTGCATTACACCTCCAGTTTTCTTTGAATCCATTCTTAAATAATCTAATGTATCTAATACAAAGAATACATTCTTAAAGAAGTCAGCAATAAATTAGAATTCTGTGAGACCTAGCTGAGCGGTTTGACCGGACAATGGTGAGAATGGAATTTCCACTAGACACATACACACATACACAATTACGAATACACGTTGCCATCCGAAGCCTACTTAGACATACAAGAATCTTTACAAACCTACATAAACATGGAGTTTTCTACTGTTTCAAGACACGTGACAGGTATCTGACCAATGAGAACTGACCCAAACATAACTGAAAATACTGTCTTTTTGTCTGTTTTCTGTCTCAATCAAAGCTTTAATAAAAGTGAAACAATTTAGATTGATATACGTTTTTGTTCTTTAGTTTACTATATATATATATATATATATATATATATATATATATATATATATATGTTTAATTTTATCATTTTTTTAATAGCTCAACATGTTTTAGCGAAGTTGGGTTTGAATGTGAACGTTACTTGCTATAACCAAATAAATAAGGAAATCGTGAACTTTATTCTAAAAAAAAACAGGTTTTATTGAAATAAAAATAGGACCGGAATTATGAAAGAGCCACTGATTACTTTTTTCATATTTAATGAGGGTAAAATATATGGCAGGAGAAAAAATTATTTCAATTATTTATTCAAATGTCTAATTTGACACGATAAGCACATTGCTGGGGTATTTTAACTCGAATATAGGTTATTTTGCAAAAGAAGCTTAGTGAATAGACAGGTAAACATTAGTTTGGTTTACGTAAGAATCGAAAAGGTAGACATATGTCCGGTTCGCACTAGAGTCAAAAAGGTAGACATATTTCCGGTTTAGACTAGAATAAAAAATGTAGACATATGTCCGGTTTAAACTGGAGACAAAAAGAGAGACATATTTCCGGTTTAGACTAGAGAGAAAAAGAGAGACGTATTTCCGGTTTAGACTGCGTCAAACATAGATATGTCCGGTTTAGACTAGAGAGAAAAAGAGAAACATATTTCCGGTTTAGACTAGAGACAAAAATGAGACATATTTCCGGTTTAGAGTGCCGTCAAACAGATATATGTCCGGTTTAAACTAGAGACAAAAATATAGACATATGTCCCTTTTAGTTTAGAGACAAAAATATAGACATATTTTCGGTTTAGACTAGAGACCAAAAGAAAGGCATATTTCCGGTTTAGACTGGCGTCAAACAGATAGATATATTTCCGGTTTAGACTAGAAACAAAAATGTTGAATTATGTCCGGTTTAAATTAGAGGGAAAAAGGTAGACTTTATTTCCGGTTTAGACTAGAGAAAAAATGTAGACTTTATTTCCGGTTTAGACTAGAGAAAAAAGGTAGACTTTATTTCCGGTTTAGACTAGAGACAAAAAGGTCGGTATATTTCCGCTTTAGACTAGCGTCAAACAGATAGATATATGTTCAGTTTAGACTTGAGACATAAAAATAGACATATCCCCGATTTACACTAGAGTCAAAAAGTCAGATATATGCCCGATTTGCACTCAAAAGAGTAAACATACGTCCGGTTTACCCTACAATCAAAATGATAAAACGAAGTACTGTTTTACTCTTGATCTACAAAATTAGGTAGGGGGTGAGCTGTTTCTGCTAGAATGGTTAGATACAGATTCGGGTTTCCCTACAGTCAAAAAAGTGGACATAGTGCGATCACCCTATCATTTCACCGAAGACAAGTAGTTAGAACGTTGGCGTCCAGATCATGAGATCCGGGTTCGAATCACACTCTGTGTTGTGGGAGAAGTGACTTTTTGGCGTAAGGGAGGTGATCCCATCGGGCGTCAACTTTGGAAAATGCGTGACAATCAGACGACCCCAGCCTTTTGAGTAAAATTGTACAGACAAAACCACTAAGCAACCCCCAAAGGTCTTACTAACACGACATCACGTCATCATCGTACATTGAACAACCACAAATATGCCTGAACAGGCGTCTGTAACAGGGATTTGCCGAATGCCCTAGTCGATGGGTATCCTCGGAAACGAGAAACAGCTGCTATTATTATTATTATTATTATTATTATTATTATTATTATTATTACTGAAAGCAGGAGGGGATAAGTGGATTCCTGACTGGGACAAGAAATCTTTTTTTAAGCGTTTCACCCCAAGTAAGGCGGGAAGCCACTTGCACGCAAAGGGTTACAGAGAGTTGGAGCGAGAGCAAATAGGAGTGATAGAGGAAAGGGATGAAGAGAAGGATAGGGGATAGATCAAGGCATCTGAAGACGTCGATTGAGATTACATTTGAATAGTTGGAGATTATAGCTATCAGGAAAACAGGGAAAGGTGTGGAAGTTCCACAGGCGAGAAGTGCGAGACATGAAGCTATTGGAGTAGAAGAGACGGCTACATTTAACAGTTTCGACAGTGAAAGAGTGAGATGCCAGCCTAGTTGAACGCTTAAATTCATAAAGTCTGGGAACCAGCGAATGCAGCTCATCGGAGCAGTTACCATGAAAGTATTTGTAAAAGAGACAGAGGGAGGCGACAGCACGTCTATGAGAGAGCGACTGCAGACGAGATGCCAGATCAGGACCAATTACATTGCATATCCATCTCTGGATTTTATCAATGACCTTGAGACAAACAGCAATACGCGAATGGTTGATTTGTAGATTTGAAGGATCGACTCCAGCGAGAAAAATTTCCTTGCGCGGCACAGGGTGCCAACTTTCCTTGCGGTGGACGAAGCTATTGACTCAATGTATTTGTTCCATCTCAGGTCAGCAGTCAATGGGAGACCGGGCAGCCGCAGAGAGGTGCTGTCGTGGAGTTGAGCGTTAGATATTCTAATGGGGTGGGGTCAGGGATGGTTCTCTGTGCTGAGTAATGGAGAGCAGTTTTGTTTTTGAGGCATTAAAGTTAACCAGCCAATTCCTGCCAGCGACACAAGATTTGTTTTTGAGGCAGGAGTAAATTGTAGTGTCGTCCGCGTAGATACCTACTTGGGTACCTATGACGTCAGGAAGATCGTTAATGCAGATAAGGAACAGATTAGGGCCTAGGATAGAGCGTTGGGGAACACATGCGTTCGTGGAATAGGAGCTGGAGGAGAATCTGTTGAGAACGACCTTCAATACACAGTTTGACAGGAATTATTGTATTAAGTCAAACAATCGACCTGAAATTCCATAACCCTGAAGCTGGTAAATATTCAAACCCAGAGTTTTGTAATAACGGTACAACAAATTCTTGTGCATATTATTAATTCTGTTTTGTAAGCGCACAAGAGGTGACGTACCCAGACTTGAAAACATACCGAAAACCATCGCGTTGCATCTGCCAAACTTGATTCTCATCTTGGTGCTCTTTGGACTCAACCTTTCGCCAATTCGTCATCTTCCAATACCGTTTTCCATCAAAGCCAAAATACATTAAATTTACTTTTATTATCGAAAAAATACACTAGACCACTGTTCTTCTGACGACAACACGTGTTTGTTTTGCGTATTCCAGTCTTGCTGCCGTGTTTTTTTTTTCCTTATAAGCGGCTTCTTCGGTGGACACATAAAAGCCCTAATTCTTGCAAGCAGTTTCTCCAGACACATTAAGGTCATGTGAAATTTTTCGTGAATTCCCTGCTACAGATCTTAAACGGTCCTTAAGTGCTAGGCGTTAAACGATCCTCTCTTCTCTGGCCGATGTGTTTTCTTTCGTATACCCAGTAAGTCAGTTACGTGCCATGCAAGATACACGCTTAGGCGACCATGTATCTTTCGATACATAACTGACGAGGCTGATTTTTTTCCCCGCAACAGGTTGCCATTTCTTTCTGCGGTTGACCAGTTATCATCCAAGACTCCTGCTATTTACTCATAGCTGGTGGGAGAAAAGGGGAGGATTCATACCTTTCCCAAGGGCATTAGCACGTAAGTGAAATGTAAAGGATTCGAGTGGAATTCGAACTCGACTCTACGATTCCTCAATCCGAGCCGCCATCCATTACTCCGCCGTAATCTAAACATGTTCAAGTCTAGAATTAACCGTTATATTCCCAAAATATCCGCGAAAACCGCGCTTCTTACTCTGTAATCATCTACCTCGAGTGGCCCCCAGGCCTTGTACAGGATGGAAAAAAAAGAGACGAAAAATAGATGAACGCATCAAATATACAAGAGACGGTTAAAGTTTTCTGAAACAAAAGCAGGATGTGTCGAAAAAAGAAGAAAAAAAAACACGTGAAGAGAGAAAGAAAGAAAGAAAGAAAGAAAGAAAGAAAGAAGAAGAAGAAGAAGATACGCGAGGCTGGGGTGGGAGACTGGTGGTTCGCAGTCGTTAAGCGTATAAACTATGCTCGCTGAAGAAAGTGTTATCATGATTTTATTATGACCGCCCGCGAAGCTCTTGGCGTGAGACAACTAGCCCGACGCATGCGATTGTCACAGTCGACGTACAAATGTCGTCATGAATATCAAAGTGTAAATAAAGATAGCCTTTAGTCAGACGATTTAAAAACGACATCGTGTGATTGATGACTGGCCCCTGACTGTAACTGGGACACAGTGAATGACCTTGCATTACTAGACCATTAAAAAAAAATGGCGGATCATCCAACAGCTGCTACGAAGGCATCCGTTAAACATATAACAAGCGATCTTTCCTGACCTCCTCTACATATTAAGCTTTAATGATATATATCTGTGTGTGTGTGTGTATCAATAAACCTTAATGTGTACAAATATATATATATATATATATATATATATATATATATATATATATATATCATTGACTAATTTAGACAAGTTTTATCTACTTATTTTCAATAGGATCCTCTCATATGCACGGACAAGCTACTTAGTATCCTTATTAAATAAAAAATATTACAAAAAAAAGAAAGAAAGAAGGTTACCATGTTGATAAATATTCATTTATTCCGACTACTTTCGACATAAGCACAATGTCATCATCAGGCTGTTGTTGGTTTTTATTCTTCCGTTAATGAAGATACTAAGAAGCCCGTCCGTGCTGATCAGAGGATCCTATTGAAAATAAGTAGACAAAACTTGTCGTAATATATATATATATATATATATATAAATTATATATATATGCGACATGTCTTAATGAAAACACGTTTGCCAATATATATACATATATATATATATATATATATATATATATATATATATATATATATATATAGAGAGAGAGAGAGAGGGGGGGTTAATGATACTTTATCAATAACAGTATTAAGGAAATTGTAAGACAAAATAAAAAAGTTAATTGTGACGCATTTCAGCGCTTAGAACTTTATCGGACTAGGCTTGTTGACGTTGTTATGACTGCATATGAACGAGAGATGCTGAAACTTTCAACATTTTTAAAGAAATTTTACAATTTTCTATTTTTTATCAATCTAGCCAAATTCATCTTTATTCTGTTTCTTTCTATCATACTTTTTTATTTATCCCACATTATGACAATCTGACAAAAACTACACTCTCTCTCTCTCACACACACACACACACACACACACACTCTCTCTCTCTCACACACACACACACACACACACATCCACACATATATATGTCTCATTGAATAATTTACAAAAGTTTTGTCTACTTATTTTCAGTAGGATCCAATCATATTAACGGACAGACATCTTAGTATCCTTATGTATCAACATAGTATTTTTCTCTCTTCCTTAAATAAGGATAGTAAGCTGTTCGTGAATACGAAAGGATCCTATTAAAAATAAGTAAACAAAACATGTCTACATTATTCCAAGAGACATGTTTTAATGAAAACACACTGCCAATATATACGCAATATATATATATATATATATATATATATATATATATATGATTTTCTGTAGTTCACTGCTACCAGCAAGCAGAAATATGTCTCCTCCCGATGATGGCCATTTCGGTCGAAACTAGTCGAGGAATCTAAATGGAATAATAATAAAAACGAAAGAATATTAATCTACTAGCCAGTGTGTCTAAAGATTTAAATTTTTTTTTTTTTTTTTATTGTTCAATATTATATATATATATATATATATATATATATATATATATATATAGTGTGGATGGTCCTGCACGAGGCCTTCACCACTATAATCAAAGCTCATGTGCCGGTGTCGGGCTGTCGGTTTCCTGGAAACTGATCTGCTTGACCCTCATACGTCGAATCTCGACGGGAGAGTCGATTATATATTTTATTCCCCTTTAACTCAACTCTCCAATGACACATGACGCAGTGGATAAAGGCGTTGGTTACATCCAGTGACTAGACCCAAAGAGTGATAAACCCCAAAACTTAGAGATTTGAGTTGAAGAGAAATAACTGAGACATCCGGAAGAGGCACGGCACATGGAAGTAGAACAATCTTCCACGGTGGACAAAATAAATGGTTCGGTTCGAAATTCCAATTATCTGGAGAAGGCCGGAGCGTACAACGGTCGAAACGTTGTGATTATGGCAATGAAGAAGAGAATAACAATCCTATAATGTTTATAATGCAAATAATCATAATACCTCATCTCAGAGATATAAACAGATATTAAAGACAAATTCCAATTACCCGAAGAAGGCCGGAGCGTACAACGGTCGAAACGTTGTGATTATGGCAATGAAGAAGAGAATAACAATCCGAATAATGTTTATAATGCAAATAATCATAATACCTCATCTCAGAGATATAAACAGTTATTAAAGACAAATTCCAATTACCTGAAGAAGGCCGGACCGTACAACGGCCGAAAGGTTGTGAATATGGCAATGAAGATGAGGATAACAATCCGAATAATGTTTATAATGCAAATAATCATAATACCTCATCTCAGAGATATAAACAGATATTAAAGACAAATTCCAATTACCCGAAGAAGGCCGGAGAGTACAACGGCCGAAAGGTTGTGAATATGGCAATGAAGATGGGGATAACAACCCGAATAATGTAAATAATACAATCAGTCTTTTGTGCTATTTACCCATAACGGCGAGAGAGTGGAGGAGAGATGAAAATATACGCGTCCCAAGAGTATTACTACGGAAATGAACTCGACTGGAATTCGAACTCAGCTCTCCGATTTCTCAGTTAATGCTGTAATGGAGGAAAAAGGAGTTTAATTTAGGTAGAGAAAATGTAAAAGTAAAATTCTTTTGGACTATTATCCCAAAATAAATTTCCCTGTATTGCACGTCTCTAGCATTTGTTATTGTGACTGTCTACGCTGTGTACGTATAGGCAGACATATTTGTCTTGTGCAATGTTCCGTCAGTCTTTTCCAATTTGTTCTGCGGCAATTATTTTCCGAGAGAAACGATTGTCCGTGCTGTCAGCGATTGTCTTTAGTTGTTCTGTTTATGTCGGCTTTTCAATTACTTCAAAGCCGGCTTGTCACGATTTTCTCGCAATCCTATCGACCAGAAAAAGCTTCTCTCTCGCTGTTAAATGACAGGGTATCTTGAAAGGCTCCACTGTGGTAAAAACACGAACACAGGTACAAGTCTTGCAGCCCGACCTGCTTTTAATCCGAACAACATTGGATCAAAACGTTTTATTCCCGTTTACTGTCTTTCTATCAATACAATCGACAAGGAAGAGTCGTAGTCCGACCTCCTTTTCATTTGACCAATATTTAATCAATATATATATTATTATTATTATTATTATTATAATGGTACCTTAAAGTGGTCTGTTTTTTTTTTTATATATATATATATATATATATATATATATATATATATATATATATATATAGCGTAACCCGGATATAAGAGAAACCCGAATATAAGAGATTTTCTCTGGTACCAAAGTGTTCCCATACTTACCTAATGAAAATAGACCAAACCCGGATATAAGAGAAACCCGGATATAAGAGACTTCTTCTCGGTCCCGACAACTCTCTTATATCCGGGTTACACTGTATCTAAATATTTAAAAGAAAAATAAATTATTATATTAGTACCTTAACGTGGTCTGTTTTTTTTTTAAATATTTATATATATATATATATATATATATATATAAATATTTAAAAAGAAAAATAAATTATTATAATGGTACCTTAATGTGGTCTGTTTTTCTTTTAAATATTTATATATACAGTGTAATCCGGATATAAGAGACCCGGATATAAGAGAAAACCGGATATAAGAGAGATTTTCTCTGGTCCCAAATTAGAGCCTGTGTTAATGTATATAAAATAAACTAAACCCGGATATAAGAGAAACCCGGATATAAGAGACTTCTTCTCCGGTCCCGACAACTCTCTTATATCCGGGTTACACTGTATATATATATATATATATATATATATATATATATATATATTTAAAAGAAAAACAGACCACTTTAAGGTACCATTAGGATAATTTATTTCACCAGAGCCCTTTTAAAGGACGCCGGATCATCAGATAGCACTTCCAAAAATGTAATGAAACGAAAAAAAAGAAAAGAAAAAAATTTTTTTTTTTTTTCGTTTCATTTCATTATTATAATGGTACCTTAAAGTGGTCTGTTTTTCTTTTAAATATTAGCTCTGGATTTACATTGAGCTCTCAGGATTTCATCCTCCTTGTGATTACCCATACCAAGTTCTTCAATATATATATATATATATATATATATATATATATACACCTCGGTTCATGAATTTAATTCGTTCCTGAAGACCGTTCATTACCCGAAATGTTTGTAAACCGAAACTATTTTTCCAATAGGAATGTAGAGAAAAAAGTCATAGTACAATAAAATTGGAAAAGAAAAACACGACACAACACACGAATGTATACGAACACGGCGGTCAACTAAGTAATCATTCCGTTCGGGTTAATTCGCATCGGCAAGATTGTTCGAGGACCGAAATTTTGTTCGATAACCGAGGGTTTTCATCTTGAATTTTCTGTTCGAAAATCGATTTGTCCGACATGTGAGACGTTCGAAAACCGAACTTGGTCAGTATATATATATATATATATATATATATATATATATATATATATATATATATATATAGATAGATAATATTAGTGGAAAATATACATGCATATGCAAAATATATATAAAAAAAATACCCATACATGTATATTTTCAGAAAAAAATTTTCCAAGAGGAAGAATCCAGGTAGAACTCAATATCTAGGACAGAGTAAGGATATAATAAAAAGGCTTAAACACTAATATTCCATGGTCGTAATTTATTCCATTGGAATCGTAAATACGATCCAAATCATCAGACCTACAAATTCAAAATGAAAACAGAAAAAACAACTCCGGAAATCAAAACAGAATTTAGAGAAAGTGTAAGTATGAGGAGGAGGAGATGAAACCTTAACAGAGAGAATTTTAGGAGATGTGGGGGGGTAAAAGAGGAGAGAAAGAAAGTCGACGGATGTCTAATGCATAAAGATACATTTCGTGGTGACATATGCACACCATAGACAATTAGAAGTTAGGATAGGAGGTAGAGAAAAAGAAAAAAAGAAAGAGAAGAGGTGGGGGAGAGAGATGGGACGAAGGAAAATAAAATTGTGTTTACTTAAAGGGCCGCTTTGTAATTGAGAAAATTTGACAAATTAATATCGACTACTGGTTAGAAATCAAATATAAATATATGAAGATGAATATAACGATTGTCTAATTTAGCAAGGACCAAATATTTCTATGTTCAAAAACACATCCTAATACACACAAAAACATATACAAGTAGGTACATACACTTAGGCATGTACTCACACACACACAGACATACGTGTACACACACATACATATACACATATATATATATATATATATAAAACCTAAAAATATAAAAATATATTCACATATCCACACATACACATATTCATCTATATTCATATACACACACTTTTCACATACATATACACGCATACACATTCCCCCATGCATATATTCATACATACATACATACATATACATACACATACACATACATATACACATACACATACATATATATACATATATACATATATATATACATATATATATACATATACCATACATACACGTACATACACATACACACATACATATACATATACACATATACATACATATACACACACATATATATATATACACATGCAAATACATAAACACCCTTACACATGTATATATACATACACACATACACACACACACATACATGTATATACATATGTACACATACACACTAATACATATACATACATAAACACCTCCATACGTACATATGTACACACTTACATACATACACACATATACACATATATCCACATATATCCACATATACACATACATACATATACATACAAATATACACACATACATACGCATATATACACACATATATACACATACATACATATACACATGCATACATATACACATACATACATATAAATACACACACAGATACATATATGTACATATATATAAAAAGTTAAAATCTAAGTGACGATTCAAATATTTGCGCGTGTAAAAAAAAATTCATATATATATATATATATATATGCATATACATACACATACATATACATACATATACATACATATACATACATGCATACACATACACAAACATATATACATATATAAATACATAGCGCATCACATAAACGTGCACAAAGATACATTTAGAGATAAACATAATAGTCATACAATTAAAATGTCATGCCCGATGTTATTTTACTGTTAATTATTAGATTAAGCTTAGAACCGTTAGAAATGATTAAAGATATCTTACTGGAATTCTCCGAGGTTTTTATAACACTATTGGAATCTACTTTGAACAGTAAGAATGTATTTAGTTCTAAGTTGAAATGATGATCCCTATTCCTGTCGTGACCTCCTGATCCAGTTTTCCTCGCTACTGTTCCATGTTTTTAAACTTATTCACCATTCTCTTGATGGTTCTTGAATGGTCTTTGAAGATGGAAGCCAGGGTATGGATGTTTGTACTATTACTGAAGGCCTGAATGATCTTTTTCCTCTCACCATTGTTCAGTTGGAAAGACATAGTGGGGCTGACACAAAACGATTTTAACCTGTTTTCTTTCTAGTTTCTTTTTTTCAGTGATTCTTACGACAAATGGCGTGAAGCTGGCGAAACGTCTTATCTGAAAACGTGTAAAAGAGAAACTCAATTAGTTTAGTGTTTTTTTACGTATTAAACATTTTGTGGGATGGACTATTATCCCAAGCCGTTACACGATTTGGACAATTTTTCTGTTGTATCAGTATATATTTTCACCCTGTAAACAGCCCGAGAGCCACTTGAAGTAGAGGTTTACAGAGTAAGAGGATCAGTTTATAGGGATATGTGGGGAAGATAACGGTTAGCATTAGACTTGATCAGGTTAAGATTGAAGGGATCGGGGAAGCATCCTCACGGGAGTCGGTTCCGCAAAACAGCAGTTCGTGGGAAGAAGCTGTTTACATTTCCCCATTGGAATACAAATGGTGGTTCAGTGAATGTAAAAACTGTTGCAACTAAGGAATAGCTCGTCTGAGCACTTTCCATGGAAATAGCGATAGGGCAGTAAGAGGCTCGTTAGGTTTCGTTTGTTTGAAAGGGATTGTTGGGTGGAAAATAATTCATCAGCCACAAGGACGCGGAGAACTTTTTTTGAACTCTATTGAGACTGGAAGGGGACGATGGGCTACTCTTGTTCATATATGGCAGCAGTACTTCATTTTTAGGTCCGATCTGGCTCTTGTCAAGGTAGAAGATAGTAGGAGGAGTCAGGTACTTACTGGCGCGGTACAGGGAACTGACCATTTTTCCAACATCTTTAGCAGTGGATTGTATGTATATTCCACTTGGCATTGAATGTGACCAGCCAGTTTTTATCCCCAAAGAGCTGTTAAAGTTAGGAGGAAAGACCAGCTGCCAAAGCTCTGTAGTTTTAGAGGTGCACTCATATACTGTTCTATCATTGTATTGGATTTTGGCTTGCTATTAAATGTCAATGCTAAAAAGAGCATTTTTTTGTATGTTCATTATTCAGGAACCATAAAACTGCCAAACAAGGATAGGAAGAAGTGGAGAGCCATGATCGCCTACGACCTAAAGAGATACGACACATAAAAAAAAGTTAGACGATAGCAGAAGTCATGTACATACTGGATCGGTTCAGGGAACCAACCTTTTTTCTCAGCCTCTTTAACGATGGATTCTATATACGAGTTCAACTTGAGGTCGGGGTTGAATAAGTCCCAATTGACGTTTAAGGCATGAGGCCGGCCTCCCTGAGAGAACATCCGTTCATCGCGATTGGTGAAAGTTCCGGGTCTGATCGGCAATGGTGGAATGCCAGTAGTATTGTTCTAGAGGCATAGAATGCGACTATCCAGTTGTTCCCCTACTGATCTGTTAGAGCTCGACCAGAAGAGAGATCAGCTGCCAAGCTCTGGTCATCTAGCGTTTCTTGAAACGTTATTCTTAGTACTTACATTATTTCCATTATTCGGACTGTTATCCTAATCTTCATTGCCATATCCACAACGTTTCAGCCGGAGTCAGTATAAGCAGTACCCGTAATAACTACTCTGGATAGATGGCACGAGGCCGGCCTCCCTGAGAGAACATCCGTTCATCGCGATTGGTGAAAGTTCCGGGTCTGATCGGATATGGTGGAATGCCATTAGTTTGGTTTTCGGGGCATTGAATATGACCAGCCAGTTTTTTTTCCCCCCAAAGAGCTGTTAAAGCTAGGAGGAAAGACCAGCTGCCAAGGTCTGTAGTTTTGGAGGTTCACCCATATACCATTGTATCGGATTTTGGGTTGCTATTAAATGTCAACGCTAAAAAGAGCATTGTATTAAATTTTTATCAATGCTTAGAATTTACTCCCTGGTGTAGATTAAAATGTCATATAATGTGCCCAAGCTTTCTACCTCCCCAGTCAATATCTATCCTTCGAGATAAAGTAAGAGGCACAATTTGCGAGGAAGATAACAGCCTTGAACAGTAGTAACTGGTGAATTGATCTCTTTAGAGTTGGTCCCATAAAGCTGCAGTTTATAGAAAGAACTAAGCAGTTCCTGTCCAGATATGGCAAAAGTACTTCATTTTCGCTTTGATTTGGCTCTTTTAACGATAGATGATAGCAGGAGGTGTCAGATATTTACTGGAGTGGTACAGAGAACTGACCATTTTTCCAGCATCTTTAGAGACGGTATATACGTAATCGCTCTTGAGGTCTTGGTTAAGTTTAAGTCCCAAAAGGGATTCAAGGAGTGGACAGGTATTCATCGTGACTAGTGGTAAATTTAAAATCCGATCGGCGCTGATGGAATGTAACTAGTTTTTGAGGCATTGAATCTAATCAGCTAGTTTTCACCCCACTGAGACGTTAGAATTTGGTCAAAGGAGAGACCAACTTCAAATCTCTGGCCATCGAGAATTTTAGAGGTGCACTCATACACCATAAAGATTCACAAATGGTTGCTCATCATTTATGTAAAGGAGAAAGAGGGTTGATTTGAGAAGCAACCCCTGAGGGATGGATGCTTTGATCGCTAGGGCCTCGGAAGACTGACTCGTAACAACTACCTTCAGAAAACTTCAGTTAACCTCATCTTCACTACCATATTCACAACGTTTCCGTCATTGTACGGTCCGGCCTTCTTCAGATAATTGGACTATTTTTCAATATCTGTCTATATGAGATGAGCAATTATGATTACTTGCATTATTTACATTATTCGGATTGATATCCTCAACTTCATTGGCATATTCACAACCTTTCAGCCGTTGTACGCTTCGGCCTTCTTCGGGTAATTGGAATTTGTCTTCAATATTTGTTTATATCTCTGAGATGAGGTATTGTTATTATTTGCATTATAAACATTATTCGGATTGTTATTCTCATCTTCATTGCCATTTTAAAACGTTTCGGCCGTTGTACGCTCCGGACTTCTTCAGGTGATTGGAATTTCGAACCGAACCATTCATTTCGTCCACCTTGGAAGATTGTTCTACTTCCACATGCCTTGCCTATTCCGGATGTCTCAGTTATTTCCCTTCAACGCAATTCTTTTTTAGTTTATCACTCTTTGGGACTAGTCACTCGATCTGAACTTGGAACTAGAAAAAAAACTGAAATATGTTACTTTATTATCCCTTCTCCTCACTAAAGTCTACTCATTCTCTTCCACTCCAAGTAACCCATTTGCGTCTTAGAGGCATTATCGCCATCTTCTGTTTTCCTGAAACCTGTTCTTTTATTATTCTTTCTCATCGATAAAGTCTCCTCATTCACTTTTACACCCATTATCCCTTTGCGTCTTAGTGGCATTATCGCCATCTTCTATTTTCCTGAAACCTGCTCTTTTATTGTCCTTTCTCCTCACTAATGTCTTCTCATTCTCTTTCACTCCCAGTAACCCCTTGAGTCTTAGTGGCCTTATCTCCATCTTCCGTCTTCTTGAAACCTGCTCTTTTATTGTCCTTTCTCCACACTAAGATCTTCTCTCTCTCTTTCCCTCCCAGTAACCCCTTGCGTCTTAGTGGCATTATCGTATTGCTTGAGGTGGTAATTATTAAAAAGAATGTTAAGATGCAAAACTCCTTTTCTCCGCTATAAATAAGTAAGTCAATAAATAAAATAACACATCATCTCGGGACATTAATTTGGCTATAAACGCCCTAACGAACGAATGGATTTGAAAGAAATTTGGCTAAAGTCTTTATAAAACTCGATACAAAAGCTGAAAAATCGGTTGTAAATTTGATTAATGTAAAATGGAGTTCATTTTACATTAGACGCTAGAGTTAAACAGAATATAAAAAATGAACCCAAAATACTTTGATGAAATATCATGAAATTTTAAATGTTTAAATGAATAGGAATGGAGTTTAAAATTAAACAACACATTCAATGCACCAGTTTGCCGCCAAAATATTTGTAATTGTAATTCTTCTCCGGAAACCGCCATTTTAATAAAGGAAAGTAAATGTGAATATCAATTACAAAGACGAAGATACTTTGAAAGTTCTCGTATAGGGAATTTTGTCGTCCTGCGTTCTTTATATTAAAAATACTAATGTCCGAATTTCAAATAATGATAAAATAAAAATAAAGAAAATATACGTATGCCTGTTAAATAAATCATCTGTATTCACAAACAAATTCATATGAATTCAAGAAAGACAGAAAGAAGTCTTTAGTTGAGTTAAAGATTTGGCCAGTTGGAACAACTGTAATTTAGAAAAGACTTTCAGTATTTGCTCCACAGTTAAAAAAAAAAAAAAATGCTGAGGTTGACAAAATACATTTATCGATAGCGAAGATTCACTGACCGTCGTTATAGTTGTTGGAGATAATTCGTGTGAATTCGTCGACACATGATCGTCAGCGAAGATTCACTGACCGTCGTATTTGTTGTTGTTGGAAATAATTCATTTGAATTTGTCGACACATAATCGTCAGAGAAGATCGACTGACCACCGTTGTTGTTGGAAATAATTCATTTAAATTGGTCGACACATAATCGTCAGAGGAGATCGACTGACCACCGTTGTTGTTTGAGATAATTCATTTGAATTTGTCGGCACATGACCGTCAGCGAAAATTCCCTGATCTTCACTAAAGTTGTAGTTGTACCTGATTCATTTGAAGCAACCGACACATGTTTCTTTCAGCACGCGTTTAAGGAAATAGCTCTTGTATGTAGCTTGGAGACAGTCGCATGTCTGCTCACTGAAACAAACAGTAGAGACGGTCAGTGAATCTTCGCTGACGATCATGTACCAAAGTTTTTTTTTAAACTAAGAATGTATAGAAACTGTCCGCAGTTATTATTGTCCCAGACGCTTTCGTATAACTCTTTAACCATTTTCAAGGTGTTTGTTATTATTGTATTTTTTGTGTTTGTATTCTACGCAGTGTTGTACAGGAATAGTAGTAATTTCATGTTGCTGTGCCTTCCAAAAAATACCCAATACGTTTCAACTAGTTTCAAATCAAATAAGTGTAGGTCTTTTAGTGCTATATAAAAATACTTCCATTATATTTCAATGTATTTTACAATTACATGTTTTAAAAATGACAACTTATCTACAGGTACTTTTCTTATTATTGCGTGGAGTTCGATATAAGTACTTCCTTATTGAACTAAGATCACTTCAGTGGTTCCTCAAACGTCTACTTAAAGAGCGTGTCGTGTGACCAATATATTCATTTGATATTCCTTATTAACAAGATGTCAACCTTTGTACAGGAAAAATACCATTAAATTAGTGGTCTGAGAGTTTTATCTCATAAGCGTGTAAATATTGGTAATTATAATTTTGGAAGTTTTTTAATTTCTTATAGAATACATTCGGTATACTCACTTACATGTAAATACTCTTGCAAAAGATATAAACCCATATTCTCTCCCCAGCTATGGATTAAATCGATGTTTTTAATCTCAGGGCACACTATTAATTATAGTAAAATTAGGAGGAGTAAAAAATGAGTTAAAAAAAGAGTATACTTTTGATCTTACCAAGTAGTCTACGAAATGAAGAGGCAAACTTGCAAAATTGCAACAATCTTGGCTGATCTCTCTTATGACTGAGATCAAACAGCTTAATGGTGGAAATAGCTTGTAACTTTGAATACCTCAAAATTCAGTAAATTTTTCATGATCTCCGATCAGCCACCAAGCTTTCTACGTTCAAAATGAACGATTGTTCTCTCAATGAGGTGCCTTGCTTCGAAATTTTCAACATTCTTTTTCACGGCACACTGGAAACTAGAGTTAAACTTCCCGCGCCTTACTTAAATTATGAGGATCAAATAAAGAGTAAAAACTAAAATATTATACTTTTTATAATCTCTTTATTAACACAAACAAACCATCTGCCTATATTTCTGAGATGAGGTATTATGTACACTATTTACATTATTCGGACTATTGTCCTAATCTTTGTCGCCATATTTATCACAACGTTTCGGCCTTTCAGTATCTGTCTATATTTCTGAGATGAGGTATTATGTACACTATTTACATTATTTGGACTATTGTTCTCATCTTTATATATTTATCACAACGTTCAGCCTTTCAGTATCTGTCTATATTTCTGAGATGAGGTATTATGTACACTATTTACATTATTCGGACTATTGTCCTAATCTTTGTCGCCATATTTATCACAACGTTTCGGCCTTTCAGTATCTGTCTATATTTCTGAGATGAGGTATTATGTACACTATTTACATTATTTGGACTATTGTTCTCATCTTTGTCGCCATATTTATCACAACGTTCAGCCTTTCAGTATCTGTCTATATTTCTGAGATGAGGTATTATGTACACTATTTACATTATTCGGACTATTGTCCTAATCTTTGTCGCCATATTTATCACAACGTTTCGGCCTTTCAGTATCTGTCTATATTTCTGAGATGAGGTATTATGTACACTATTTACATTATTTGGACTATTGTTCTCATCTTTGTCGCCATATTTATCACAACGTTCAGCCTTTCAGTATCTGTCTATATTTCTGAGATGAGGTATTATGTACACTATTTACATTATTCGGACTATTGTCCTAATCTTTGTCGCCATATTTATCACAACGTTTCGGCCTTTCAGTATCTGTCTATATTTTGAGATGAGGTATTATTATTTACATTATTGACTATTGTCCTAATCTTTTCGCCATATTTATCACAACGTTTCGGCCTTTCAGTATCTGTCTATATTTTGAGATGAGGTATTATGTACACTATTTACATTATTCGGACTATTGTTAATCTTTGGCAACGTTTCGGCCTTTCAGTATCTGTCTATATTTCTGTACACTATTTACATTATTTGGACTATTGTTCTCATCTTTGTCGCCATATTTATCACAACGTTCAGCCTTTCAGTATCTGTCTATATTTCTGAGATGAGGTATTATGTACACTATTTACATTATTCGGACTATTGTCCTAATCTTTGTCGCCATATTTATCACAACGTTTCGGCCTTTCAGTATCTGTCTATATTTCTGAGATGAGGTACACTATTTACATTTATTTGGACTATTGTTCTCATCTTTGTCGCCATATTTATCACAACGTTCAGCCTTTTCAGTATCTGTCTATATTTCTGAGATGAGGTATTATCTACACTATTTACATTATTCGGACTATTGTCCTAATCTTTGTCGCCATATTTATCACAACGTTTCGGCCTTTCAGTATCTGTCTATATCACTGAGATGAGGTATTATGTACACTATTTACATTATTCGGACTATTGTCCTCATCTTTGTTGCCATATTTATTACAACGTTTCGGCCTTTCAGTATCTGTCTATTTTTCTGAGATGAGGTATTATGTACACTATTTACATTATTTGGACTATTGTTCTCATCTTTGTCGCCATATTTATCACAACGTTTCGGCCTTTTAGTATCTGTCTGTATTTCATAGATATGGTATTTTGTACATTATTTATTGTTCTCATCTTTGTTGCCATACTTATCACAACGTTTCGGCCGTTGTACGTTCCGGCCTTCTTTAGGCGGTTGGAATGCCGAACTGAGCCCTTTATTTCGCTCACTGGGGTAGGCTGCTCTAGTTCCACATACCATGTCTAATGGATGTCAGTTATCTCCTGTTAATTCCCCTCTCCAAGTTCTCCACCGCCTTACCCAGGTATTGAACTCACACTGGATCTAACTAACGCCTGGTTATGGCGGTGGAGAACTTGGAGAGGGGAATTAAACAGGAGATAACTGATAACTGACACTTTTTTCACTTTCAATCCCTTTAACCCACCCACCCCGTGTACTAGTAGCATTCCCTTCTTGCTTGGGGTGAAATCTTTTTAAAAATCGCTATTGACCAAATATCAGAGAAGTAACCTCATTCTCTTCATATTCCATTTGTAAGAAAGAAGTTCCGTTTGAACAGTTTCTTCTCCACTTTGTGGAACTGACTCCCAAGAGGATGCTTTTCCGACCACTACAATCTTAACCTCTTCAAGTTAATCTTGTTATCATAAACTACGCTTTTTCCGGCTTACACGATAACTTCCTTCAGTAACCTTCTACCTTGATTGGATCTTAGGCCTTTATAGTGTGGTCATTAGTTAAAAAATGATACACACAGTGATTACATACTGATACAAGGCCTAAGAGTCACTCGAGCTAGAGGATTAGTGAAGTATTTTGCGTGTTCGGATGAAGACGAACTGTTATATTTTCCTTCTCTTGCCTCTTACGAGTTCTGCTCAAACAACACTCCTCCAGTTAGCCTCTACCTCGAGTGGTTCTTGAGCCTTGCAATCCCCCTTGTCTATCTACAGCTACTTAAGAATAATTCTTGGAAAGAAGTAGATTACAGGGAGGAACCAGCTGAGGTGAGGGTAGCATTCGTCCGAATAGAAAATTCCCGACCCCCCCCCAACCCCCGGCCCAACAAAAAAAAAAAAAAAAAAAGAGGCTCGTCAACGCGCGCGTAGCGGCAAGTAATTGTGAGGTATTTATTTATTAATCTCTCTTTTTCTTTTCTTTTTTTTTTCTTTTTTTTGATGAACAGATTCTTTCTTCGGTTTAATAGACAACCAACCAGGCGTGGAAGGAAATCTCCCATTCTCCTCTCCCTCCTCTTGTGTTCCGGTTTTGTTAGAAAAGAGTAAGCTTCGTCCCAACTAAATTTCAATTTTAAAAGGCTATTACTTCAATTTTCAGCACCTCCTCATATATATATATATATATATATATATATATATATATATATATATATATACAGACAAATAGATTGTATTGCAGATATAAATGAATTAAATGGACAGGTGGATAGATTATATTGATGATAATAATGTTGATGATGATGATGATGAAGATTTTATTATTATTTTATTATTATTATTATTATTATTATTATTATTATTATCTTTTGTTTCCGTTATATTTGCTTTCTTTCTTTTTTACTTTTTTCTTTCTTTCTTTCACATTTATTTTCCTAGCAGCATCATCAACATCATGACTACGTTCTTCTTGTTCGTCTTTTATACTACTACTACTAATAGTACTTTTCCTACTACTACTACTAATAATAGTAACAATAATACTTTCTTTTGCTTTCCTTCTTTTTTTGCTTTCTTTCTTTCTTTCTTTCTTTCTTATTGTTGATACTTTTACGTTCACTGATGCATTATTTTTCTCTTGTTCCTCTTTTTTCTTTCCGTTACATTTTTTGTTCTTTCCTTCTTCCTTTTTTATTTCTTTCTTTCTGTCCATTTTACTTCCCTTGAATCTTTCTATCATCACCATTATCGTCTCTGTCTTCTTCTTCTTCTTCTTCTTCTTCTTCTTCTTCTTCTTCTTCTACAATTTTTTGCTTTTGTCTTTCTTACTTTTTACTTTATATTCTTTGAGTCATTTTCTCTAATTTATCTTTTCCTTCTTTTTTTCTTCCTTTCTTCTTCTTCTTTTTCTTTTTCTTCTTTTCATTATTATGATTATTTCTTTATTTCTTTATTTTTATTTCCCTTCTTCCTCGCTTGTTCCTTGTATTTTTTCTTCTTTTTTTATTTCATTGTATTTTTCATTATAGCGTTGATTTTCCTTTTCTTTCTTTCATGTTCTCTTTCTTTTTTTATTTATTTATTTCATTCTGTCTTTCTTGCATTCTCACTTTCTTTCTTTCATTTTCTCTCTCTTTCTTTTTTCCTTTCTTTCTTTTTTTCTTTTTCTTTTTTTCTCTCTTTTCTTCTTCTGTATTCATTTCAACACCGTCTATTTTTTTTTTTTTTTTTTCCATCTCTTAAATCGTTTTCTTCTCCAACTTTATAAGACATCGCCATTATTTTCTTTCGTCTCTCATTTTCTATTCAAATGTCTCCTTATTGATAAACTTTCATTTTCCTTTATTCATGTGATTCGTTCTTTGGCTATTTTTTTTTATTCCTTCTTCTTTTCTTGTGCTTTATTCTTTCTTTTCTTCTTAATTTTCCTTTTTATTCACGTTTTTTGTTTTCTTTGTCATTCTGTATACTTTTTCCTTCATTTTCTCTTTCTTTCTCTTTTTCTTTTTTCTTTCATTTTCTCTTTCTTTTTCTTTCTTTTCTTCTTAATTTTCCTTTTTATTCACGTTTTTTGTCTTCTTTGTCATTCTGTATACTTTTTCCTTCATTTTCTCTTTCTTTCTCTTTTTCTTTTTTCTTTCATTTTCTCTTTCTTTTTCTTTCTTTTCTTCTTAACTTTCCTTTTTATTCACGTTTTTTCTTTCTTGTTCTTTCCTTCTGCTGTAAACTATTTCTTTCATTTTCGCTTTCTTTCTTTCTCTTTTTCTTTTTTCTTTCATTTTCTCTTTCTTTCTTTTTTCCTTTTTCTTCCTGAGTTCCCTTTTTATTCATGTTTTTCTCTTCTTTCTTATTCTTTCGTTCTACTGTCTACCTTTTCCTTCATTTTCTCTTTCTTTCTCTCTGCCTTTCTTGCTTTCATTTTCTCTTTCTTTTTTCTTTCTTTTCTTATTAACTTTCTTTTTTATTCACGTTTTTTCTTCTTTCTTGTTCTTTCATTCTGCAGCATAACTTTTTCTTCATTTTCTTTTTCCTTCTTTCTTTCTTTCTTTCTTTCATTTTCTCTTTCTTTCTTTTTCCTTTCTTTTCTTCTTAAGTTTTCTTTTTTATTCACGTTTCTTGTCTTCTTCCTTATTCTTTCATTCTACTGTCTACCTTTTCTTTAATTTTCTCTTCTTTCCTCTTTCTTCATCTCTTCTTTCTTTTACTTCTAGTGTCTTTTTTAATGCAATTTCTTTCTCCCTTTTGTCTTTTCCTTCTTTTTTACATACTTGTTGTCTTTCTGTCTATCATTTTATTCTTTCTCGTCTGCTTTCTTTCATTTTTGATCTGGCACCATTTTTATTTAGATTTTCTCCCCTTCTTGTATATTTCCCTTTTCCCCCCCTTACTCTCTTATCTTCTTTCGTGCAATTTTTTTTTCTTCATTTTGTATCTGATTCTTTCGCGTCTTCACTTTTCTTCAATTCCTGCTTCACTTCACCTTACCGCAAACGGGTTCTTTTCGCCTATTATTCTTCTTGTCTCGTGTCGTTTTATTTTACGAATTTTTATTTAGAAACATTGTACACTCAAACCAAATCTTGCAACTCAGTTTTGTAAGAACAACATTCAAATTAAATGAAGCAGGCATTTCCTTAACAATTGCAAAAAAATCAAATGTAGTGGATTACAATGGATGGAAAATGGCGGACATTGACTCTACCGGATATAACAGTCTTAGAAATGGCGACAAAAATAAGAAAGAAGCGATGTACCATTTCTTTGTTTTTAACTTGAATAACGGGTGTATGTGTGATATTGTTCAAGTTCCGCTGTATGTATGGAGCCGGGCGTAGATGTTTGAAAGCCAACTTTTTCGTGAAATAAATCTAAGTTAATCGTAATGGTGTAATTTCGCTTAGCTGATATCCGGGGTTAAGAAGAGCACACTTTGGCTGTACGTCTTTCGTTTGGACGAATAAATCTTAAATTTTTATTTTATAAAAATTGATCGGTGGTACCATAAAAAATCGATCGGTGGTACCATAAAATAATTCTCGGTAGGAAATAGTTGATTAATTATATATTTTTGTTGATTTCACAAGAAAAGGGGAATGACTACAAAACTTTCTCTTTTATAGGTAAAAGTCCACAAAATGTATACTGGGATATTTATATTAGCCAATGGGACGGCTTGCATTTTGACATGACCCAGTCAAGATCTGCCGATTTATACGGTTCGGACAGAAAAGAAACCAAACGAGGCTATGCCAAACGGGCAGAGTCACGTCTTATAGGCAAGACCGATCCCGTATATGCTAGGTCTACGGGGAACTTTTGCCCAAGCCTACGGGCTCGAATTGGCCCCACATAAAAACGCCCTTGTTTCACATCATGCCTTGTGGGGAGGCGAGTTAAATTAACTCAGTCCAGATCTGCCGATTCAGACAGTTCGGGCAGAAAGGAACCCAGACGTGGCTATGCTGAAAAGCAGAGTCACGTCTTATAGACAATTCCTACTAGACAGACCAACTTGGTTAGCTTGTTCGACCTTGCCTTCGTATGAAAACACGAACTCATACCTTGTGAACTTTTTTTGCCTTCTTACCTGTTGATTTGCTTTAAATATATTGTTTGTTTGCTTGATACTATTTCATTTTTGCCCTTTTTTCTCTTTTTATTAATTCTGTTCCTTGGACAGATATATTATTTCTCTTGCTTTTTGATAATGGCTTCTAATTCATCAGGTTATGAGCCCAGGAGCATACTCTGATTTGTCGGTGACGAATCCAAATATGAGCTATAGTAAGTAAAGTTTTGGGGTTACATGAGGATCCAAAAATTACACGAAATAATTTTGATTGTCGGAATGACGAAGACTACCGTGAAAAGAATGCAAACGCATTTGCCAAATAAATTTATCAGGTTATGAGCGCAATACGCTTTCACTGCGCCCCAATTTTTGTTGCCCCGTAGTTGTGTGCATGTTTTTGTACGATTTGCCTTTGCACTTGGGTGTTGCATAATAAATTTTAGAAAGCAGAAACTTCACAAATTAAAAAAAAAAAGAATTCTGTAATTGGACAGACCTTATTGCTTGATTGGGATTGTTTCGGCTATAGACCATAACATGTGATCAGTGGTCAACTTCTTGCCTGTCTCTTAATTTCCTATACACCTTATATCGCTTCTACTTACCATATGCAAATAGGTACAATCCTACTTACCAATCGACTACACCTTCCTGAACCTGGTTGTTCTAGAATTTCTTCTACAGCCTCTTTCCCCCTCTCTCCCTTGAAGTTTATGTCCTGTTCTGTTTAATGGAGATCTTGGTCTCATTTCTTCTTTCGTGTCTGAGTCACTCTCGCTATTATCCATAGACTGGTCTTCCATTAAATTATCCTGATCTGAAGAACTCATCCTTTCTTCTCTGTGAAGATTTTCTTCCATCACGACGTCTTCCTCTTCAATTCTGGGTCTTAATTGGCCAGAATGGGTCATTAGGCATTTTCCTTTCAAATTTTAGCCCTAGCCTGGGTTGCAAAACAACGGATCCAAGTCTTGATAAATTCTGTTTCATCCAAGTAACATAAACATCCTATCGGCGACGCCATATTGCTGGACTGTGTTGTTCTAAGACACGTGATCGGCAGTCAACTTCTTGCCTCTTGTAATTTACAACACACTTTATGCAAATAAGTACAATCCTATTTTCCAATCCACTACAAATTATAAAAAAACCCTGAAATTTCTTTTTTTAAAACGACAATATCGTATGTTCCCTACTTCGAGCTATATAAGAAGCCGACATTTAAAAAAACGTGGGTATGCAGGAAATGTGGTTTCCAAGAGTTAGTTAATTATTTTTAATAATTAGTGAACTTTTATGTCAGGGATTCTGCGAGTGCTGTTGGTACTGGGTAACCCAATACTATCTGCTGCATGAACCGTCCACCGGTTCCCATCACCACATGGGCTACATATACGGAGATACGGAGTTCAGTCTCATACTTTGTGCCAGATTGCTGTTAAACATACAAGATGGTTCATTCACCCTTTGACAGGTACTGTTTTAAATTCTTCTGTATGCCTAGCCACCCTTCTGATTTAGTCGCCTATGAACCAAATAATGATATATATGGTACCAACAGAAATCGTATTTTCTTTACTTATTGATTTATTTATTCATTTTCACCTGCAGTTCCTTCCTCACTTTTCATCTCCTCTTCTTCTTCTTTCTCTTCTTCTTTTTCTTCTTCTTCTTCTTCTTCTTCGTTTTCTTTTCTTTTCTTTTCTCTTTCTTCTTTTCTTCTTCCTTTCTTCTTCTTTTACTTCTTCTTCCTCTTCGTTTTCTTTTCTCTTTCTTCTTTTTCTACTTCTTCTTTTTTTCTTCCTTTCTTCTTCTTTTTCTTCTTTTACTTCTTTTTCTTTTACTTCTTTTTCTTCTTCTTCTTTTACTTCTTCTTCCTTTTCGTTTTCTTTTCTCTTTCTTCTTTTTCTGCTTTTTCTTTTTTCTTCCATTCTTCTTTTTCTTCTTCTACTTTTACTTCTACTTTTTCTTCTTCTTCGTTTTCTTTTCTCTTTCTTCTTTTCTGCTTCTTCTTTTTCTCTTCCTTTCTTCTTCTTTTTCTTCTTCTTCTTTTACTTCTTCTTCTTTTACTACTTCTTCTTCTTCTTCTTCTTCGTTTTCTTTTCTCTTTCTTCTTTTTCTGCTTCTTTTTTTCTTCCTTTCTTCTTCTTTTTCTTCTTCTTCTTTTACTTCTTCTTCTTCTTCTTTTTCTTCCTCTTCGTTTTCTTTTCTCTTTCTTCTTTTCTTTTCTTCTTTTTTTCTTCCTTTCTTCTTCTTTTTCTTCTTTTTCCTCTTCGTTTTCTTTTCTCTTTCTTCTTTTTCTGCTTCTTTTTTTTCTTCCTTTCTTCTTCTTTTTCTTCTACTTTTCCTTCTTCTTCTTCTTCCTTCCTTCCTTTCTTTTTCTCATAGCTCTTCTCCTTTTTCCTCCTCCTCCTCCTCCTCCTCTTTGCGCTGTCTTTATTTTTCATTATCTTCTGTTTTGCTTCATATTCTTTCTTTCTTTTATTCCTCCTACCCCTCATTCTCCTTTTTTATTTTTCCTCCTTTTTCTTTTAACTCTTCTTTTTCGTTCTCTTCGTCATAATCCAATTATATTCCTTCTATTTCGCTTCTATTTCTGTCTTTTATCCTCCCCCACCCCGCCTTGTTCTTCTCCTTCTTCTTTCATCTTCCTCTTTCTTTCTTCTTCTCTTTTCTTATTTCTCATCCTCTTTGCATCCTCTTTATCTCTACATCATCTTCTTTGAGTCTTTCTTTCACACTTCTTATTATTTCTTTCTTTCTTTCTTTCATTCTTTCTTTCTTTCTTTCTTTCTTTTGCTTTTATTCCACATCCTTCTTTTTCACCCCTTTCCCTTCCTTTCTTCATTCCATTTTTTTTTCTTCGTCATCCTCTTTGAGTCCTCTTCATCTCTTTCTTTGCTTCCTTCTCTCTTCTTCTTCTTCTTCGTTTTCTTTTTCTTCTTCGACATATTAAATAATGACTGAATATATTTTGGGACAGTTCGTTGAATCCCTAGATTTTATTTTAATTCTCCTCCGGTTGGTTGCCACGTCACATCAAGGCAGCACAACCGATTCTGGAGATATTCAACATGGACGCATAGTTTCTCAACGGACCTCGAATAAATACGTACATAATTAAATAAGTTATTTACGAAAAGAAGAATAAAAGTCCAGTTCGTTGTCTGCCTTTTCTTTCCTATTTTTCCCCCTTTCTCGTTTGATTGTTTACGCTTGACGATATTCTCAAAATGCGTTTTGTACGCTTCGCATGGCCAGTCATTATTAATGAATCGACGGTCCGTTTTCTACCATTTTTTTTGGGGGGGGGGTCTTTTTTTGACAAATTTATTCTATTCTTTTTTTAAATCCTGACGACGGTTGGTAGGTAGGGGATATTTTATTTCTCATTTCATTCGTCTTTTACTGCCATCTTGTTTAGTCAATTTCTACAATTCTCCGCTTATTTTTTTTTCTTTCCTACCTAAGAATTTAGTCATGTCCACATATTTTCTACTCTCTTTTCTTTTCTTTTCTTTTCTTTCTCATCTGTTCTGCTTTATGTAATGTTTTTCCTTCATTTCCTCTTCACTTTCTTCATTCTTTCTCTCTTTTCATGTTTATTCTCATTTTTTCTTCTTTGTTTTCTTCGTTTCTTCCTTTTCTCTTCTTTTCATGTTTATTCTCATTTTTTCTTCTTTGTTTTCTTCTCATTTTTCTTCCTTTTTTTTCTTCTTCTTTCTTATGTTTTTCCTTATGCTTGTGTATTTCTTTTTCTTCTTCTTCCTTCCCCTTCCTTCCTCTTCTTCCTTCTTCTTTTTTCCTTCCTTATCTATTTCCTTTTTTATTCCCTTTCTTTTCTTCTTCCTTTCTTCTTCTTTTCCTTTTCTTCTCTTTTTCTCTGTATTACCTTTTCCTCTTCTTCTTCTTCTTCTTCTTATGCTTTATTTCTTCTTTTTTCTTCTTCTTCTTCTTTCTTATGTAATGTCTTCTTCTTTTCCTTCCTTCCTTCCTTGTGTATAATCTTTTCCTCCTCCTCTTCTTGCTTCTTCTTCCTCTTCTTCCTTATGAAATTTTTTTTCTTCTTCTTTTCCTTCCTTCCTTATCTATTAGCTTTTCTTCCTTCTCCACTTCCCTCTTTCTCTTCTTCATGCAATATTTCTTCTTCTTTTCCTTTTCCTTCCTTCCTTCCTTCCTTCCTTCCTTCTGTATTACCTTTTCCTCCTCCTCTTCTTTCTTCTTCTTCCTTATGCATTATTTCTTCTTCTTCTTCTTCTTCTTCTTTCCTTCCTTCCTTGTGTATTAGCTTTTCCTCCTCCCCCTCCTTCTTTTTCTTTCATGCAATATTTTTCCTTCTTCTTCACTTTTCTCCTTCCGTGTGTATGTATTACCTTTTTCCTCTCCTCCTCCTACACTTCCTCTGCCATATTGAAAACACCGTTGAAACACCGCTTGTCATACGATCACCGAAGTTAAGCAACGTCGAACTGGGTCAATACCGCTTAGATGCTGTAATCTTGGATGTGCGGGTGGTGTAAATGGATAACGGCTCGGAATCAGAAATCGAACATTCGTGTTCTAGTTCCGGTAGAGTTCGGTTAGATTCACTTCGACGCCAAAACCCCACCCCTGAGAAAAGTGGAGCTAGGGTTTCATTTGTAGGAATGTAAGGTTTAGGGTTAGGGTTAGGGTTAGGTTAGGATTAGTTTAATTGCTAGAATTTCTATCTAGAAATCATTTTTATCATCAAACAATATAAAAATATTTCCTGTCTATCAATAACAGCAAAAGATTGATAAACAGTAAAAAATAAAATAAAACTTTTTCTTCTATATCCAATATTTCTTCTTCTTCTTCTTCTTCTTCTTCTTCTTCTTCTTCTTCTTCTTCTTCTTCTTCTTCTTCTTCCTTCCTTCCTTTCTTCCTTACTTACTTATGTATTACCTTTTCTTCTCCTTCCTTCCTTCCGCATTTATAATCTTTTTCTTTACCTCTTCTTGTTTTTTCTTCTTCTTTGTTATGCAATATCTTCTTCTTCTTTTCCTTCCTTCCTTCCATCCTTCCTTATATAATACCTTTTCCTCCTTCTCTTCTTGCTTCTTCTTACTCTTCTTCCTTCAATATTTCTTCTTTTTAATCTTCTTTACTTCCGTCCATCCTTCTTTTTTTATATTCTTTCAATATCTATTAGCATTTTGTACTCCATCATCTCTACACTCGTCTTCTTCTTCTTCTTATCCCCGTTTCCTCCTCCTCCTTCTTGTTCTTGTTCTTCTTCTTATTATTATTATTATTATTATTACTACTCTTTTGAGGCTCTTTGCTTCTTTTTATTTTCCTTCTTCTTCTCCATTATCTTTTTTCTTCATTTCTTCTTCTTCTTTTCCTTCTTCTTTTTCTTCTTCTTCTTCTTCCATGTTTTCTTTTTTATTTTCTGTGGTAATATTCATTGGCTTTATCTCAAACGTTCTTATTCTGCCTCCTCCATTCTTTTTCTTCTTACCTTCTGCCTCTTCTTCTTTGCCCATCCTCCTCTTTCTTCTTCTTCTTCTTCTTCTTATTCTTCCCTCCTCTTTATTCTTCTTCTTCTTCTTACTCATCTCCACCCACTCCTCCTCCTCCTCCATATTCATCATTTTCTTCTTTTTCATTCAATATCTGATCTTACCTTTATTTTCATTCTGCGTCTTTCGTTCTCTCTCTCTCTCTCTTTCTTATTCTCTTTCCTTTTCACAAACTCTTCTGAAATCCCCAAAAAAAGGTTCCTTTCACCATCAACTTCTCATCTGTTCCTTGTATGACCTGTGCAACCCGACACGATTACCTATCGGCTCCCCCTCTTTTCCCCTTACACTAAAACCAACCATTGCTGACAAATATTATTATCTAGCCCAGCAGTTCTCAAATCTTTTTATTCAATTAACCTTGTCATTTAATCGTCGACTCCGAGTATAAAACTATCAGAGTGAGTCATAAATAAGTTCCATTTTTGTTTATCTACATTCTTCTTCAAGAGAACAAAGTACAATAAAATGTAATTGTACTTTATTTGCTTGAAGAATAATGTTGATAACAAACTGCAGCTCAGGGGTTGTCATCCGAAAGAGTTTCCTTGCGACAGGCTAGAATGACGTTGGAGGAATCTGGGGTTTTCACTCTTATGGACATTGTTTTAACCAATTCACCCCAAGCAAGGCGATAATGCCACTAAGACGCAAGCGGCTACTGGAAGTGAAATAGAAGGAAGAGACTTTAGAATGCCAAAATGACCTCTCTGTTTTCTAGCAGCATGGCTGATCCTAACCTCTTGAAACGTGACTCGTTACGTCCTCTCGGGCTAACGTTCTCAGCTGACATGAAGTGGAATAACTATACTGAATCCATTGCTAGGCTAGCTGCTATAAAAGCCAGTAAACTATGTCGGGTGAGACAATTTCTCTCTCCAGAATCTGTCTTACATATCTCTAAGTGTACCATTCGTCCATGCTTAGAATATTGCTGCCATATATGGTCTGGTGACCCTGCTATTTACCTTGAGCTCGTTGATCAAAATACCAAAAGATTCAGCAATATTATCGGTTCTGATATGGCAGCTCGGCCTTAGTCAATTTCCTACCGCCATAATGTTTCCTCATTGTGTCTTTTCTATAAATACTTTCATGGTAATTGCTCTTCGCTAGGGTTCATAGACATTTTTTTTCATTTAAGTGCAGTAATAGACTAACGTCAAGATCTCATCAATTTGCAGTCGGGTTGGCTAGAGATAACCGTAAATTCTATGCTAACAGTTTCTTTTCTCGTACTTTTCACTTGTGGAAATCATTTCCGGCTCCATGCTTTCCAGCCAACTTTAATCTGTAAAAATTTAAATGTATTTAAATATATATAAATAGATAAAATATAAATTTAAATGTCCAATCGCTACATACTGTCCTTCCGGTTACTCTTTTCTCTTCCCGTTCATTATTAATGTTTCTGTTCCTAAGTGACCGCCTTGTGTTTTAGTGGCTTTATTGCCTTGCATGGGATGTCACCGATTAAAAAAATAATGAACTGGGGACCCAATCCTAAACAGGAAACAAGGGATAAACCTCTACTCCTGTTCAGAAGACTGAGGAGGAGTGTGAACCGGGCGATATGTGAAACTATTTGCTCCTATTGAGGAGAAAACAAAAGTTCAGCCGGAGATATTAGAAGTAGGATTTGGGAACCGGAAACTCGATGCTAAACAGGAAACAAGGATTAACTTTCTACTCCTGTTGAGGTTTCGTTAAGATGTTTCTCGAGCCCGCTCGACCATCTCTTTCCATTCTACGGATCGTCCAGATCTTTTTGACCTGCAAAGACAGTCTTCATCATTGAACTTTTTTTTCCAAAATTTGCATTGCTGTTGGTGAATTTTTAGCGAATTCTCTCACAAATGAACGCTACACAGTCTTCTTTGACATGCTCTATCATAGCGCCCTTGCTTTCCAGTGAATTGCATTTGCCATACCTGAAAAGGAAAGAAACAGAAAGGTTTGGTTTGGTTTGTTTTGTTTTACGGTATATCAACCTCAATGGGTCATGTAATGCCGACAACATTTTATGATATTTATAATATTTTTTCCTCAAAAATATATAGCTGGTAATATTATTTTTTTCAAAAACGTATAGCTGGTAATATTATTTTTTCCAAAACGTATTCCTGGTAATATTTTTTCAAAAACGTAATTGGTAATATTTTTTTTTCTTCAAAAATTTATTTCTGGTAATAATTTTTTACAAAGTATTTCTGGTATTAAAACCTATTTTTACACTTTTATAATGCTTTTTACGTCAGTTTCGGGGTTAACTATTTGCCCATAGCTGGGTCCCTAACAGGTACTACCACTCCGGGTCACGGTGGACCTGGGAACACCAGCAATTAAGAGGATGTTCCACGCTTCTCAAAGCCTCCTGATGAGAGGCCTTGCTGCTGGACGTAGTTTATCGTCTTACCCTGGCCGCGGATGTAGTTTATCGCCATACCCAGGATGGAGAAACAGAAAGGAAAACATTACAGATATAATTTATTGTTTCTACACATGCTGTCAAAATCTGCGATCATTGAAACAAGAATTGATTAGGAAATGAATCGCCAATTTTTTCAATGATTTGTTGTCGCTTATCATGCGATACATTTTGAATACAATTCCGTAGATTTTAATGGTTTTTTTTTAAGCATTTCACCCCAAGCAAGGCGGGAATGACACTAGCACGCAAGGGGTTACAGAAAGTGTGAGCAAGAGTAAAGAGGGGTGTTTGAGGAAAGGATTTAGAGAAGGATGGGGATCAGGATCAAGGCATCAGATTAACATTACATTTGAAGATTTGAAGATTATAGCGATCAGAGAAGCAAGTAAGGGGGAGTGCAAGAGAAGAAGCTGTTGGAATAGAAGAGGCAGTTATATTTAACTGTTTCGACAGTGAAAGGATGGGACCGAGGTGCCAACCTAGTAGCACGCTTAAATTCGTGCAGTTCGGTCAAAGGTGAAAGTAGGTCGCCAGAGCAGTTGCTATGAAAATATTTTGTAGAAAAGACAGAGGGAGGCGACATGAGAAAGTGACTGTAGACGGGATGCCAGGTCAGGACCTATCACATTGCATATCCGTCTCTGGATTTTGTCTAGGACCTCGAGATGAACAGCGGGGATATCAGATCATATATGGCAACAGTATTCAATGCAAGGACGAATGGCAGATTTGTAGATTTGAAGGATGGTCTTAGGCGAGAAAAACCTTCTGGCGCGACACAGAGGACCAACTTTCCTTGCGGTAGCTGAAGCTATTGATTCAATTTTGTTGCACGACCTCAGATCAGTAGAAAACCTAAGACCAAGAAAGCGCATCAGCGATGCTGATAGGAGGCAGAGAGGGTCCTCTATGGTGGGTAAATGAAAGCAGTTTCGCTTTGGGAGCGTTAAAGTTTACAAGCCATTTCCGGTCCTAATCAACCACAGATTGGAGTCCCTTTTCGAAACCAGCGGCCAGGTTAGTTTTGTCAGTGATGCAGGATTTACTATTTAGGCAGAAGTAAATATCAGGTCATCCCATAAGTTCTGTCCGAATTTTGAATAAAGAAAACAAGTGACCAAATGTTACATTTAATTACAGATTCAATCAACAATGTATTTTCCCTGATTATCTATGACTTCCTTCCATCTATTAACAAGCTTACTAGTTCGATTACTGTAAAATTCTTTCGGCTTTGATTCGAAGAACTCACAAATGTCAGTTTTAACCTCTTCCTGTGTTACAAAAGCTGTTTCTTCCAAATGATTATGTAAGTTACGAAACAAATCGTAGTCTGAAGGAGCAAGATCGGGAGAATAAGGTGGATGAAGAATTTTCTCCTAACCAAGTTCTTCGATCTTTTGTGACGTGATTCTTGCTGTGTGGGGTCGCGCATTGTCCAAAAACTGAGTGAATGTTTCTATCCGCTTCGGCTGCTGAGTTTCCTTCCTTGAAAGCATTATGTGCCTCAAATGATTCTTGAGTACTTCCATGTTAGCAGGGTTTTAATGAAACAAAATTTAATTTTATTGTTCTCTGAAATAAAATTTGATCACTTTAAATGCATCTAAACATAAACATAATTTTCAGCTCCATTAGACATTATAAAATACTCTTTAAATTTCGTTCATTTTAACAAAAAGTTAAAATTCGGACAGAACTTATGGGATGATCTGATAGTAGTGTCGTCTGCATAGACGCCTACAAAGGAACTGATGACATCGTGTAAAACTCTTCAATCCGATTTTCTTTAGAGAAAGTTTTTCCGCATCAAAGTGTTTTGCAGTGATTGAAAAAGATAACAATTTATTTGATACCAGATCAGCTGAATATGGCGGATGGAGTAGAACAGACCGACCGAGGTCCAAAATGTTTTCCAGTGTTACATTTGATGCAAGCGGCCTTGCGTTGGCATGAAGGAGAGCATTTTTCTTATTGATGAGCAGGGCCTTTTTCGGTCAAAATTTTATGAACCCGTTGCAGCGGTTGGACATATAAAAGTGCATTTGGTGTTGGCACAGCATTAACTTTCTTCCATAGGATTCAGCTTTTGGGGTCGGTTGGTTGATTTTGTTTAGCGGCACATCAAAACCTCTATGGGTTATTTAATGCCGAAATCAAAATATATTAAACCTAATTTTATGCTTTCAACTATTCTATAAATAATATAAAATTTTTAGGGTAAAAGTTATTTTTTTTAGATATATAGTTTGTAGATCATAATTGGTATTCTTAGTAACTTTGCTATAAATATGTATTTTTTAAATATGTTTTAGGGTTGCATTGATTTTCATTTTATTATAAAAATGTATTGTTGGTCATTTTATTAGAAAAATGTACTGTTAATTTTTGTCTGGCAGTTCACTATTTGCCCATAGCTGGGTCCCTAACAGGTGCTGCCACCCTGGTCAGTGTGTGTCTGTGAACAACAGCAATTAAGAGGTGGTTCCACGCTCTTAAAAACCTCCGACCTCCCGATCAGAGGGCTTGCTGCCGGATGTAGTTTATAGTCATACCCAGGACTAGCAATTAAGAGGTGGTTCCACGCTCCACAAAACCTTCAATCTCCCGATCAGAGACCTTGCTGTCGGATGTAGTTTATAGTCATACCCAGGACTAGCAATTAAGAGGTGGTTCCACGCTCCTCAAAACCTCCAATCTCCCGATCAGAGGCCTTGCTGCCGGATGTAGTTTATAGTCATACCCAGGACTAGCAATTAAGAGGTGGTTCCACGCTCCTCAAAAGCTCTAATCAGTGGCCTTGCTACCCGATGTAGTTTATAGTCATACCTAGGAATAGCAATTAAGAGGTGGTTCGACGCTCCTCAAAAGCTCTAATCTCCCGATCAGTGGCCTTGCTACCGGATGTAGTTTATAGTCATACCCAGGAATAGCAATTAAGAGGTGGTTCCACGCTCCTCAAAACCTCCAATCTCCCGATCAGAGGCCTTGCTGCCGGATGTAGTTTATAGTCATACCCAGGACTAGCAATTAAGAGGTGGTTCCACGCTCCTCAAAACCTCCAATCTCCCGATCAGAGGCCTTGCTGCCGGATGTAGTTTATAGTCATACCCCAGGACTAGCAATTAAAAGATGATTCCACGCTCCTCAAAACCTCCAATCTCCCGATCAGAGGCCTTGCTGCCGGATGTAGTTTATAGTCATACCCAGGAATAGCAATTAAGAGGTGGTTCCACGCTCCTCAAAACCTCCAATCAGAGGCCTTGCTACCGGATGTAGTTTATAGTCATACCCAGGACTAGCAAATAAAGAGGTGGTTCGACGCTCCTCAAAACCTCCAATCTCCCGATCAGTGGCCTTGCTACCGGATGTAGTTCATAGTCATACCCAGGAATAGCAATTAAGAGGTGGTTCCACGCTCCTCAAAACCTCCAATCAGAGGCCTTGCTACCGGATGTAGTTTATAGTCATACCCAGGACTATCAATTAAGAGGTGGTTCCACGCTCCTCAAAACCTCCAATCTCCCGATCAGAGGCCTTGCTGCCGGATGTAATTTATAGTCATACCCAGGACTAGCAATTAAAAGATGATTCCACTCCTCAAAACCTCCAATCTCCGATCAGAGGCCTTGCTGCCGGATGTGGTTTATAGTCATACCCAGGACTAGCAAATAAAGAGGTGGTTCGCTCCTCAAAACCTCCAATCTCCCGATCAGAGGGCTTGCTGCCAGATGTAGTTTATAGTCATACCCAGGACTAGCAATTAAGAGGTGGTTCCACGCTCCTCAAAACCTCCAATCTCCCGATCAGAGTCCTTGCTGCCGGATGTAGTTTATAGTCATACCCAGGACTAGCAAATAAAGAGGTGATTCGACGCTCCTCAAAACCTCCAATCTCCCGATCAGTGGCCTTGCTGCCGGATGTAGTTTATAGTCATACCCAGGACTAGCAAATAAAGAGGTGGTTCCACGCTCCTCAAAACCTCCAATCAGAGGCCTTGCTACCGGATGTAGTTTATCGTCATACCTAGAACAGAGGACGGTTTGGAATATTTCTCCTGGATAATCCACTGCCTTTTGCGTTGAACATTGTCGTGTGTAATCTGTTTTTATTCACCTGTTATTTAAGGAACTGTTAGTAAGGTTGACATTTGGATTTACAATTGGGGCCTAAAAACACAAATGAAAGATCCTATGAGAATTATCTTATCACATATTTGATTAAATAAAATCGCTAATGAATTATCTTGTACAGCTGGTCCTCACTTAACGACCGGTTTCTGTTCGAACGCCCTCGTCGCTTAACGAGCTGGTCGCTAAGTGAGAAGTTTTATCTGACCGCTATTTCAGGCACACTATACGTGTAATGGGTCCGAATCAACACCTTCCTCTTCTTGATTCCGTTTTCGTCTTATCTCTGCCATCTTTCTCTCTTTCCCCCTCTCTCTTTCCCTTTCTCCCCCTCTCGCTTTTCCTTTCTCTTTCTTCGTCATCCTCTTCGCTTCCTCCTAATATACAACTACATCATTTTCGCTTTCATTATCTTTCTTCTTCATCTTGATCCTTTTTTCCTCTTCTACCTCCTCTTCTTTTATCTCTTTCTTTTTTTCCTCTTACTCTTCTTCCTTCTCTCTTTCTTCCGATTTCGCTAACCTTTCTCGTCCTATTCTTCTTCACTCTCTTTGTCTCCACCCTATTATTCTTTCTTTTTCTCCCCACTCATTCTCTCTTACCCGTCTTTTTCCTTTTCTTCTTTTTCTTTCTACAATTCTTCTCTGTCTTTTTTCTCTTCTTCGTTCTCCCTATCTTCTTTTTACTTTTCAGCTGCTACCTTCGTTTCTCTCTTTTTCTTCATTTTTTTCTTCCACTACTTCTTCTATAGAAACTTTTTCTTTTTTTCCCCCTTTCTTCTTCATTTTCTTCTTCATCCATAAGAAATTCTTCTTCTTCTTCTTCTTCTTCTTCTTCTTCTTCTTCAATAGTTACTTTTTCATTTTCTTCTGCCATAGGTACTTTTTTCTTTTTCTTCTTTTTCTTTTTCTTCTACTTCAATAGTTACTTTTTCACTTTCTTCTGCCATAGGTACTTTTTTTTCTTCTTTTTCTTTTTCTTCTTCTTCTTCTTCATCATCATCATCATCATCATCATCAAATGGCATTTTTTCTTCTTTTCCTTTTCTTCTTCTTCTTTTTCTTTTCTTCTTCTTCTTCTTCTTCAATAGTTACTTTTTCATTTTCTTTTGCCATAGGTACTTTTTTCTTTTTCGTCTTTTTCTTTTTCTTCATCATCATCATCATCATCATCATCATCAAATGGTATTTTTCTTCTTTTCCTTTTCTTCTTCTTCTTCATCTTCTTCTTCTTCATCCATCATCATCTTCTTCCATAGGTACTTCTTCTTACATAGATACTGCTTCTTCTTCTTCTTCTTCTTCTTCTTCTTCTTCTTCTTCTTCTTCTTCTTCTTCTTCTTCATCAAATGGTGTTTTCTTTTTCATTTTTTCCTTCTTCCATAGGTATTTTTCTTCTTTTCCTTTTCTTCTTCTTCTTCTTCTTTTTCTTCTTGTTCTTTTTCTTCTTTCATAGGTACTTCTCTTTTTTTTCTTCTTCCTCCTCCTCCTCTTCCTCCTACTCCATAGGTACTGGCGGCAAACTCATGATGGCCGATTATTTAATTCGTGTTACTTTCATTCACTTATTAATTTATTTACTCTCCTTTTTCATTCTTAAATTTCTTTCTTTTCGCTGCTTTTTCATTCATTTTAATCCTTTCTCGTCCCCATCGCAAACGTATGTCGACAGAGGCGTGTCAATACGCCATTGTTCTAAAGACTAGCCTTTCACCAGTTATACGCCCAAACGTCAATATATCATCTTCTCTTTTTACGCATGCGCGGGATGGGGGTCAAGGGGGCGGTTAAAGATAAATAGAGAGATAGCGATAAAGAGTAAGGAAAGTTGGAATAAAAATGGAGGTAGTTTTAATTCAGTATTGGTAATCACTGGCGTCGCAAAGTCTTCGTTTTTAACTTCTTGCTTCTTTTTTATATCGTCGTTTGTGCTTTGGACATTGCCATCACCTTAATATCATTCGTCGTCTACCAATATTTTTTTTTTTTTTTTGTGCTTCTTATGACAAAAATAAATATCTGTGCCACCGCTCTTTTCATTATTGCAAAATTCTGTACAGCAAATTAGAATACTATTATTTCAATCATTAACATCGCCATTTTTAATTCTGAAGCCTCTCACTAGATGTCTCCCGTGGTTGTCGACGATATAACACTAGATGCTTTCAGCCTTTATTCAACCAGAACCTTCTAGAGAGTTATTAACTCTTTCTTTGTTATTAGAACGACTTCAGATATTTCAGATTTCCCAACAATAACAGCCTTCATTTTTAGCCTTTCTTTAATTAGTGCTATTCCTTTTTTTCTAGGTATCGTGTCCTTTAAGACATAGCTCTCCACAACTTCCTATCCTTTGTAGTACAAAACAATATTTGTCTCCTTACTCTCCCTTCAGGACCCTGTTCTGAAATCCATTTAAACACCCTAGTTAAGTCGATTGATCATGGCTCTCAACAACTTCCTATTCTTTGTAGTACTAAGCAATATTTGTCTCCTTACTCTCCCTTCCGGACCCTGTTCTGAAATCCATTTACACACCCTAGTTCAGACGATTGATCATGGCTCTCCACAATTTCCTATCCTTTGTCGTACTGAGCAAGATTTGTCTCCTTACTCTCACTTCCGGGCCCTGTTCTGTCATCTATTTCCACACGCTAGATATATAGGTTGATCATGGCTCTCCACACCCTCCTTATCCTTTGTAGCTCTAAGCAGTATTTGTTTCTTTACTCTGTCTACCGGTCTCTGTTATGCCATCTGTTTTCACAATCTTAAGTAGATTGGTCATGGCTCTCCACAACTTCATATCTGTTGTAGCTCTAAGTAATATTTGTCGCCTTACTCTCCCTTCTGGACCCTGTTCTGAAATCCATTTACACACCCTAGTTAAGTCGATTGATCATGGATCTCCACAACTTCCTATCCTTTGTAGTACTAATTAATATTTGTCTCCTTACTCTCCCTTTCGGACCGTGTTCTGCCATCCATTTCCACACACTAGTTATGTAGGTTGATCATGGCTCTCCACAGCTTCCTATCCTTTGTAGTTCTAAGCAGTATTTGTTTCCTTACTCTCCATCGCGGTCACCGTTCTGCCATCTATTTAAACAATCTTTAATAAGTTGATCATGGCTCTCCACAACTTCCTATCCTTTGTAGCTCTAAGCATTATTCGTCTCCTTACTCTCCCTTTCGGACCCTGTTCTGCCATCCATTTAAACACCCTTATTAAGTTGATTGGTCATGGCTCTCTGCAACTTCCTATCCTTTGTAGCTCTAAGTAGTATTTGTTTTCTTACTCTCCCTTCCAGACACTGTTCTGCCATCTATTTCAGTCAGTTATGTGCCCTGAGTGATACACACTTAGGCGATCATGTATCTTTCGATACATGACTGACGAGGAAGATTTTTTCCTGCAATAGGTTGTCATTTCTTTCTGCGGTAGACCAGTTGCCATCCAAGTCTCTAGAACCCCGTAGCTATTTACCCATAGCTGGGGGGAGAAGAAGGGTATTAACGCGTAACTGAATGTAGTGGATCTTAAGTAGGTTGATCATGGATCTCCACAACTTCCTCTCCTTTGTAGTACTAATTAATATTTGTCTCCTTACTCTCACTTCCGGACCCTGTTCTGCCATCCATTCCCACACACTAGTTATGTAGGTGGATCATGGCTCTCCACAGCTTCCTATCCTTTGTAGCTCTAAGCATTATTTGTTTCCTTACTCTATCTATCGGCCACTATTCTGTCATCTTAAGTGGATCATGGCTCTCCACAACGTCTTATCTGTTGTAGTTCTAAACGGTATTTGTTTCTTTACTCTCAGTCCCGATCCCTGTTCTGCCATCTATTTACACAATCTCAAGTAAGTGGATCATGGATCTTCACATCTTCCTATCCTTTGTAGCCTGTTCTGCCATCCATTTTCACACCTTGGTTGGTCATAGCTCTCCACAACTTTCTATCCTTTGTAGCTCTAAGCGGTATTTGTTTCCTTACTCTCCGTCCCGTTCCCTGTTCTGCCATGTATTTACACAATCTTAAGTGGATCATGGCTCTCCACAACATCCTATCCTTTATAGCTCTAAGCAATTATCCTGATACTCTCCCTTCCAGTCCCTGTTCTACCATCTATTTGATATCCCTAGCTGAGTAGGTTAATCATGGATCTCCACGACTTCCAATCGTTTGTAGCGCTAAAAAATATTTGTCTCCTTACTCTCCCTCGCGGTCCCTGTTCTATCATGTATTTACACAATTTTAATGAGGTTGATCATGGATCTTCACAACTTCCTATCCTTTGTAGCACTAATCAAAATTTGTCTCCCTACTCTTACTTCCGGTCCCTGTTCTACCACCCTTTTGAACCCTCTAGTTAAGTAGGTTAATCATGGCTCTCCCCAATTCCCTATTCTTTGTAGCTCTAAAGAATATTTGTCTCCTTACTTCCAAGATAGCGACGTAGGTCGCTCGCTGTTTCTTTCTGTCTCATCAATAACTCAAACTCTCCGAGCCATCTTTCCTCACTATCTTCTTCTATGTACCACATCTCTTTAGGTAGTGAGGGATCATGGCTTTCCACAACTTATAAAGCCACTAAGACCCAATGGGTCACTGAGTATGAAAAATACGAAAAAGAAAGATATTAAGGAGAGAGAAGAACAGGAATTAAGACGACAGAAGATAATGATTGACATTGTATTTAAATTCTTGAAAATCAAGGTTGGCTGGAAAGGAAGGAGCCGGAAGAGAGCTTCAACAGCGTTTGGTTGATTTTGTTTAGCGGCATATCAACACCACTATGGGTCATTTAATGCCGAAGTCTAAATATTTTTAACCCTATTTTACCGCCCCAACTAAACATATACAATAAATAGGTATTGTTGTTAGTTTTATTATTAATAGGTATTGTTGGTTGTTTGATTTAATTTAGTGGCATATCAACAACTCTATGGGTTACTTAATGCCGAAATCTAAATATTTGAACCCAATTTTATGGCTTCAACTAAACATATAAAATAAAAAGGTATGGTTGGTAGTTTTCTTATAAATAAGTATTGTTTGTTAGTTGATTTTATTTCACGGCATATCAGCATCTTTATGAGTTATTTAATGCCGAAATTTAAATATTTTGAATGTAGTCTTATTGCTTCAACTAAATATATACAATAAATATATATTGTTGGTAATTTTACTTGCTTCCGGATGTAGTTTACCCAGGACTAGCAATTAAGAGGTGGTTCCACGCTCCTCAAAACCTCCAATCTCCCGACCAGAGGCCTTGCTGCCGGATGTAGTTTATAGTCATACCCAGGACTAGCAATTAAGACGTGGTCCCACGCTCCTCAAAACCTCAATCTCCCGATCAGAGGCCTTGCTGCCGGATGGAGTTTATCGTCATACCCAGGACTAGCAATTCAGAGGTGGTTCCACGCTCCTCAAAACCTCCCGATCAGAGGCCTTACTGCCAGGTGGAGTTTATCATCATACCCAGGAATAGCAATTAAGAGGTGGTCCGACGATTCTCAAAAACTCCAATCTCCCGATCAGAGTGCTTGCTGCCGGATGTAGTTTATAGTCATACCCAGGACTAGCAATTAAGAGGTGGTTCCATCGCTCCTCAAAACCTCCAATCGCCCGATCAGAGGCGTTGCTGCCGGATGTGTTTATAGTCATACCCAGGACTAGCAATTAAGACGTGGTTCCACGCTCCTCAAAACCTCCAATCTCCCGATCAGAGGCCTTGCTGCCGGATGTAGTTTATAGTCATACCCAGGACTAGCAATTAAGAGGTGGTTCCACGCTCCTCAAAACCTCAATCTCCGATCAGAGGCCTTGCTGCCGGATGTAGTTTATAGTCATAACCAGGACTAGCAATCAAGAGGTGGTTCCATGCTCCTCAAAACCTCCAATCTCCCGATCAGAGGCCTTGCTGCTGGATGTAGTTTATAGTCATAACCAGGACTAGCAATTAATAGGTGAAATTTTAGCTCCTCAAACCTCGAAATCTGTAAATGATGAGACCTAACTGCCGGATACTGGTTTATAGTCATACCCAGGACGAGTTCTCATGCGACAATTACGAGAATGAATTTATAGACATAGAACCGACAAAATATTTACGTCGAATACAACTGTCAAAATGATGAGACCTAACTGCCAATTTAGATTTTTCTTTTAAACTCGTTAATTCGAGAGTACCTAGCAGATGGGACAGCAATATTCATCAAATACAATTACCATGAATGTATTTATAGATTTCTCTAGTAAGACCGACAAAATAGCCGAAGAGGAAACTTACTCATGCCGAGATGCCAGGTGAGGATCTATAATAGTATAGACAAATTTGAATTTTGTCAAGGATCTTCAAAGACATAGGAGTACCAGAGCAGATGTGACAGCAATATTCAATAAACAAATAGTAGATTTATTAAGTAAGGTAGATTCGGGCGAGAGAATTTCTCTAGTAAGACATAGTGAACTAACATTCCTAGCCGAAGACCTAGCAATAGATTGAATATCATTTTTCACTTCATGATTATTATTATTAAAACATCAGCTCGGAAAGGAGGAAACTGTACTATCATCAGTCTGGTGAGGTTAGCATCAGCCATGCTGACGGAAAACAGAAAGCGTTCATTCAGAACAATTAAGAGAGAGCAGTTTCGTTTGGGTAGGGTTAAAATTAACAGAGCATTTCTTGTCCCAGTTACGAAAAGATTGAAAGTCATTAATTAAAGACATAAATTTGTGAAAGACAACGGTCATCGTAGTAGTGGTGATGGGTGTAGACCTGACATTTATTATTATTATTATTATTATTATTATTACGTAAAGAAAAGAAAGGAGAAAGACTGTACTCTTATCGTAGTAGTGGTGATGGTGTTAGACCGGTCATAATTCTTCTTCTTCTTAATATTTTCTTTGATTTCTGCCGTTTACACATTTCTTTCCGGGTCCCGCCCAGGGACCTAAGGTTAGAAATGACGTCATGACACTTTCCACTGACAAAAAAAAAATTAAATTACATAGATAAAGCCCTTCGTAAAGTGTGGGCTGTACTTGTCAGAACAATTTTTGTATCTTCTTGAGGCATGGACTTCCAGGAATCCCTTCAATTAGTCTACTGCAATCTTTTCCAACCAGTCCTAGGGCTCCAACTACAACAGGCATTGTTGATGTTCCCATATGCCACATTTTCGAGATTTCTATTTCAATGTCCTTGTACTTTGACAACTTTTTGAATATCGTCAAAGATACATTGTAGTCAGCAGGGACTGCCATATCAATAAGGAGGCAGCGTTTTTGTTTGTGGTCTTTAATAACAATATCTGGCCGGTTGGCCTTGATTGTTCTGTCAGTGTGTATTGTGTAGTCCCATAGAATTGTAACAGGTCCTATCTCCGTAACCGAATCTGGGTGGTGTTCATACCAGTTTTTTTCAGTTTCCTTCCCGTAGAAGTTTCAGATTTTCCAGTGCAGATATTGGCCAACTCTGTCATGTCGGGTTTTATATTCAGTGGGTGCCAACACCGTACAACCCGATACAAGATGATCAATCGTTTCTGGATATTTATCACAGAATCTGCATTTTGGGCTGACACAATATTTTAGTATATGTGCTTGATAATTCCTAGTTAGCAAGCATTGGTCCTGTGCAGCAAGGATAAAACCTTCAGTTCCCGCTTTCAACCCTGCACTACGTAGCCACTGATGGGTACGGGTTTTGTCTACGTCAGCTTGTTTGGTACGGGCAGAGTATTGGCCATGAAGCGGTTTATCTTGCCATCGCTTCTGTATCTGGTCGGTTGCATTCGTCTTTGATATCTTTTTTAGGTATTTTGCAGTTTCATCCGGTCTATTGTGCTGTAGTTGCATCTCTACGCCCATTTGAAACTCCATTTTGAATTTGTTGGCTTCTTTCATTACAGAGTAAAGACGCTTACTACTTTCATGTTCCTTGACGCATACCATCATCCAGTCTTCTGTAGTTTCCAAATATCTTTGGAGGCCAATTGTTGTAGTTTTGTAGGACAGTTCTAGTTGAACTAATCCTCTGCCTCCTTCGGATCTGGGATTATTATGATTATTATTATTATTATTATTAAGTAAGTAAGTAAGTAAGTAAGTAAGTAAAGAGAGCAAAAGAGAAAGACTGTACTCACATCGTAGTCGTGGTGATGGCATTAGACCTGCCATTATTATTATTATTGTTATTATTATTATTATTATTATTATTATTTTCTTTGATTTCTGGCGTTTACACATTTCTTTCCGGGTCCCGCCCAGGGACCTAAGGTTAGAAATGGCATCATGACACTTTCCACTGACAAAAAAAATTAAATTACATAGATAAAGCCCTTCGTAAAGTGTGGGCTGTACTTGTCAGAACAATTTTTTGCATCTTCTTGAGGCATGGACTTCCAGGAATCCCTTCATTTAGTCTACTGCAATCTTTTCCAACCAATCCTAGGGCTCCAACTACAACAGGGATTGTTGGTGTTCCCATATGCCACATTTTCGAGATTTCTATTTCAAGGTCCTTGTATTTTGACAGCTTTTTGACTATCTTCAAAGATACATTGCAGTCAGCAGTTAATAATATTATTATTATTGCTATTTTATTTCCTTTGATTTCTGTTGTATACTCAACTAGAGATCTAAGGTCAGAAATGGAATCATGTCATTTTCCAATTGGCACCTTTTTGGAAAAAAAATCCTAAGAACACATATTTTACTCTTCATAATATCTAACCTATCTTTGTGCGTACAATTTGTAGTATTTTGTTAAGGCTTGGGCTACAAGGGATCTCTTCAATAAGTCTATCGGAACATTTTCCAACCAATCCGAGGACTCCAACAACAATTGGAATTGATGATGTCGTCATGTTCCACCTTTTTGTGATTCTGATTACAAGATCCTTGTATTTTGATAGTTTTTTTTTTTTTTAATATCTTCAGACGCACATTACAGTCTGCATGGACTGCCATGTCAATAAGCAGGGACATTCTGTTTTTGTGGTCTTTGATCACGATGTCTGGGCGATTAGCTTTGATTGATCCAAAAAATTGTTACAGGTCCTATCTCTGTAACCGGGTCTGGATGGTGTTTATACCAATTTCTTGCCAGTTTCCTTTCTGTAAAACTGGCAGATATTAGCCAAAGATGTCAAGACAAGTTTTAAATTCAATGTGTTCCAATACAGTGCAACCAATTACAAGATGGTCAATGGTTTCTGGATAATTATCACAGAATCTGATTTTGGGGCTAACGGTGTTTCAGTATCTGCCTGCTAATTTCTCGTTAGCATTGGTCATTATTATTATTATTATTATTATTATTATTATTAAGTAAGTAAGTAAAGATAGGAAAAGAGGAGAAAAACTGTACCCTCATCGTAGTAGTGGTGATGGCGTTAGACCTGCCATTATCATTATTATTATTTTTAATAAAGAGTGAAAAGGAGAAAGACCGTACTCTGATCGTAGGCGTGGTGATGGTGTTAGACCGGCCATAATTATTATTATTAAGAAAAGAGAGGAAAGGAGAAAGACTGTACTCTCATCGTAGTAGTGGTGATGGTAATAGACCTGCCATTATTATTATTATTATTAATATTATTCTTATTATTATTATTATTAAGTAAAGAGAGGAAAAGAGAAAGACTGTACTCTTATCGTAGTAGCGGTGATGGTGTTAGACCTGCCATTATTATTATTATTATTATTATTATTATTAAGTAAGTAAGTAAAGATAGGAAAGGAGAAAAACTGTACCCTCATCGTAGTAGTGGTGATGGCGTTAGACCTGCCATTATCATTATTTTAATTTTTAATAAAGAGCAAAAGACCGTACTCTGATCGTAGGCGTGGTGATGGTGTTGAAAAGGAGAAAGACCGTACTCTGATCGTAGGTGTGGTGATGGTGTTAGACATTATTATTATTATTAATTATTATTATTATTAAAAGTAGAGAGAGGAAGGGAGAAAGACTGTACTCTTATCGTAGTAGTGGTGATGGTGTTAGACCTGCCATTATTATTATTATTATTATTATTATTATTATTATTATTATTATTAAGTAAAGTTAGAGAGGAAAAGGAGAAAGACTGTACTCTTATCGTAGTAGCGGTGATGGATGTTAGACCATTATATTATTATTATTAATATTATTATTATTATTATTATTATTATTATTATTATTATTATTATTAATTAATTATTAAAGATAGGAAAGGAGGAAAAACTGTACCCTCATCGTAGTAGTGGTGATGGCGTTAGACCTGCCATTATCATTATTATTATTATTTTAATAAAGAGTGAAAAGGAGAAAGACCGTACTCTGATCGTAGGCGTGGTGATGGTGTTAGACCGGCCATAATTATTATTATTAAGAAAAGAGAGGAAAGGAGAAAGACTGTACTCTCATCGTAGTAGTGGTGATGGTATTAGACCTGCCATTATTATTATTATTATTATTATTAAGAAAAGAGAGGAAAGGAGAAAGACTGTACTCTCATCGTAGTAGTGGTGATGGAGTTAGACCTGCCAATATTATTATTATTATTACAATTATTATTATTATTATTAAGTAAAGAGAAGAAAGGAGAAAGACTGTACTCTGATCGTAGTTGTGGTGATGGTGTTAGACCTGCCATTGTTATTATTATTATTATTATTATTATTATTATTAAGTAAGTAAGTAAAGATAGGAAAGGAGAAAAACTGTACCCTCATCGAAGTGGTGATGGCGTTAGACCTGCCATTATCATTATTATTATTTTTAATAAAGAGTGAAAAGGAGAAAGACCGTACTCTGATCGTAGGCGTGGTGATGGTGTTAGACCGGCCATAATAATTATTATTATTATTAAGAAAAGAGAGGAAAGGAGAAAGACTGTACTCTCATCGTAGTAGTGGTGATGGAGTTAGACCTGCCAATATTATTATTATTATTTTTTTTTTAAGTAAAGAAAAGAAAGGAGAAAGACTGTACTCTGATCGTAGTCGTGGTGATGGTGTTAGACCTGCCATTATTATTATTATTATTATTATTATTATTGTTATTATTAAGAAAAGAGAGGAAAGGAGAATGACTGTACCAGCATCGTAATAGTGGTGATGGCGTTCGACCTGCCATTATTATTATTATTGTTATTATTATTAAGAAAAGAGGGGAAAGGAGAAAGACTGTGTTCTCATCGTAGTAGTTTTGATGGTATTAGACCTGCCATTATTATTATTATTATTATTACAGCAACCCCTTCGCCATAATCTTTCTTCCATAACTAACCTCCCTCTTTCCGTGATTACTGACATCGCCACCATTTTGGTGCCAATCTAATTCGACCTCCCCACAAATCTAGAAAAGGTAACAGGGGTGGGGGTGATCGAAAGACTTGATTAATGATGATTCTATTGAAATATCGATTACGCCTCTCAAAATCGCGTCTCCTAAAAAAAAAATTCTAAACAATTAAAAAAAAAAATCAGAAAACGTGGTTCTGTTCTTCCTTGCTTATAGATTTTTATCGGAACGTAACTACGATTTTTCCATTTGTCTCTTATCTTTTTCGCGCAGGAACATTATTAGAGCCAGTCGCCGATACCCCATGTACCGCCAGCCCATCCATTGATTCCTTCCCTGGCCAAGCAACTGGCTTTTAATCAATCGGTCTTCATGTGAAAATCGATTACGAAGAACTTGGTCTGAATTCAATCAGAATTAACAGTAATCGCTGTTGAAAAGTAATCAATCTTTGTCATTCTAGGTGAACATACGTGTCCAAAAAGACAAGCGATATCAAACGTTAATATTAGGGAAGGAAGGGAATGAGAGAGCGAGAGGAAGGAAGGAAAGGAAGGAAAGAACGAAGAAAAGAAGGAACGAACGAACGAACCAAGGAAGGAAAGAAAGGAAAAAGGTAAGAAGGAAAGAAGGAGGAAAGAAGGAAGTAGGGAACGAAGTAAGGGAGAAAGGAAAGAAAGAAAGAAAGAAAGAAAGAAAGAAAGAAAGAACAAAGGAACGAACGAAGGAAGAAAGAAAGGAAAAAGGTAAGAAGGAAAGAAGGAGGAAAGAAGGAAGTAGGGAACGAAGGAAGGGAGGAAGGAAAGAAAGAAAGAAAGAAAGAAAGAAAGAAAGAAAGAACAAAGGAACGAAGGAAGGAAGGAAGAAAGAAAAAAGGCAAGAAGGAAAGAAGGAGGAAAGAAGGAAGTAGGGAAAGAAAGAAAGAAAGAAAGAAAGAAAGAAAGAAAGAACAAAGGAACAAACGAAGGAACGAACGAAGGAAGAAAAGAAGAAAAGGAATGAAAAAAGGAAGGAAGGAAAGAAGGAAGGAACAAACGAACGAACGAACGAAGAAAAGAAGGAACGAAGAAAAGAAGGAAAGAAAGGAAGAAAGAAGGAAGTAGTAGAGAAAGAAGGAAGGAAGGAAAGAGAAGGAAGGATTGACGGAAGGAAGGAAGTGAAAAGGAAGAAAAGACGGGTAGAAAAGGAAGGAAGGAATGAAGAAAAGAAGGAAGAATGGAAGGAACGAACGAAGGGAAAAGGAAGGAAGGAAGGAAGGAAGGAAGGAACGAACGAACGAACGAACGAACGAAGGAAAGTAGGAAAGAGGAAATGGAGAATAAGGGATGAGAGTAGCGAAGGGAAGGAAAAAGATGACAGGGAAAAGAAAGGAAGTAGGAACGTGAAAAGATTGAGAAGGAGAAAGGGAGAAAATAGGAAGAAAGAAGAAATGAATGAAGATAATTTAGAAAGAAAACAACACATGAAAATAGACAGAAAGAAGAGAAGCAAGAAGAGGGAAAGAAAAAAGATGGCAGTGAAAGAGAGGAAAGAACAAAGGAAAGCATAAGGAAAGAGAGAGACGAGAGAAGAAGAAGAAAAAAAAGAAGAAGAAGAACAAGAAGAAGAACAAGAAGAACAACAACAACAACAAGATGATGATGATGATGTAAGAACAAAGAAGGAAAAAAAGAAGAGAGGTAGAAAGAAAGATAGAAATAAAAACAGAAACGAAGGAGGAAAGAAGGAAGAGAGAAAGAATGAAGACAAAAACAAAGAAAAAAACCAACAAAAGATGGAAAGAAAAAAGGAATAAAAAAAAGAAGCAACAAACGAAAGGATAAGAGAAGAGAGAGATTGATTGATCGATTTGTATTTTGCTGTTTATCAACCCTTTTTTGGCTATTTAAAGCCAGAAAATATCTTTTAGATTATGTTTTTTTGAATAAATAATAGTTTAAAGATAAAATTTTTACTAATTAACACGTAACTGGGGGAGAAGGGATGGATTTATAATTAATCAGAATTTGATAAACAAACGAGAAATTATAACGTGGTCATAAAGTGAGTGAACAATTCTATATTACAATGAATGTATAAACTGATCCCTCACTTTGCGTTCACAGTAGTTTCTATATATTTATATTCCAGAGAATGTAAATCTAAAAGACATGCCTGTGTAGCTAATCAGTATTTCATTGACTGATTGATTCGTTTTCTACGGCTTATCAACAAACATTATAATGTAGATATAAAGTGGGGGATCAATTCTATATTCAAATTGATATATAAACTGATCCCTCACTTTGTTAGTTTCTATACATTTATATTCCAGAGAATGTAAATGAATCTAAAAGACATGCCTCAGGATTTCATTGATTGACCGATTCGTTTTCAACGGTTTATTAAGCCTTTAAGGTTATTTAAAGCCAGAAAATAATTTTTAGATTGTAAAAATGCTTTTTTTTTATAATAATGATTTAGTGATACCAGTTTTACTAATTAACCCATATCTGGGGGGAGGGGTGGATTCATACCTTTCCGAAAGGCGCGTAAGTAAATATAACAAACACAACGGGAATTAGAACTTGGCTCTCCGATTAACAATTCCGCGCTATTTTCCACTATGCCACTCACAAATCTAACCTTACAGCATTCCCACGCGGTCACTCATATAGGTAGTGACCAGGCTCAACGTTGCTTAACTTCGGTGATCATACAGGAACCGATGTTTCAACGTGAGGTGGCCGTAAGATACAAAAAAAAGTGAGAGGGAAGATTAAAAAAATGACAAAAAAAAGGAAAGAAAAGGAAGAATAAAAATAGAAACGGAAAAGAAAAGAGGGAAAAAAGATAAGAACGAAGGAAAGGAGAAAGAAAGGAGAGAAGCAGAAAGTGAAGGAAGGAAAATGGGAGAGAGAGATTGTGAGAAGGAAACGTGAAATCAGAAAAGAAAGCAAGATAGACATGACTAATAGGGGAGAGAGAAAGAGAGAAAGAAGAAAAGAGAATACAAGGAAAACAATAGGAAAACGAGAGGAAGGCGTCACAAAGAGATGAACGAATAAAGGATAGAGAAAAGAAAGGAGAGAATTTAGAAAAATATTTTAAAACTGATTTCATTTTTACACTTATTCATTTTAACATCTCCTAAATGAACCCCGTCCTGGGTAAGGCGAGAAACTGCATCCGTGCCCGTGTAAGACGAGAAACTGCATCAGTGTCCTGGGTAAGACGAGAAACTGCATCCGAGTCTTGGGCAATACGAGAAACTGCATCCGTGTCCGGATGAGACGATAAACTGTATCCGTGTCCTGGGTAAGACGAGAAACTGCATCCGTGTCCGGATGAGACGATAAACTGCATCTGTGTCTTGGGTAAGACGAGAAACTGCATCCGTGTCCTGGGTAAGACGAGAAACTGCATCTGTGTCTTGGGTAAGACGAGAAACTGCATCCGTGTCCTGGGTAAGACGAGAAACTGCATCTGTGTCTTGGGTAAGACGAGAAACTGCATCCGTGTCCTGGGTAAGACGAGAAACTGCATCTGTGTCTTGGGTAAGACGAGAAACTGCATCCGTGTCCTGGGTAAGACGAGAAACTGCATCTGTGTCTTGGGTAAGATGAGAAACTGCATCCGTGTCCTGGGTAAGACGAGAGACTGCAGCTGTGTCTTGGGTAAGACGAGAAACTGCATCCGTGTCCTGGGTAAGACGAGAGACTGCATCTGTGTCTTGGGTAAGACGAGAAACTGCATCCGTGTCTTGGGCAAGACGAGAAACTGCATCCGTGTCCGGGTGAGACGAGAAACTATATCCGTGTCCTGGGTAAGACGAGAAACTGCATCCGTGTCTTGGGTAAGACGAGAAACTGCATCTGTCTCCTGGCTAAGACGAGAAACTTCATCTGTGTCCTGGGTAAGACGAAAAACTGCATCCGTGTCCTGGGTAAGATGACGATAAACTACATCCGTGTCCTGGGTAAGGCGATAAACAACATCCGGCAGCCAGCCTTCTGCTCAGAAGGTTTGGGGGAGCGTGGAACCACCTCTTAATCGCTGGTGTTCCCAGGTTCACCCTGACCTGGGATGGTAGCACCTGTTAGGTTCCCAGCTATGGGCAAATAGTTAACCCCCAAATTGGAATCAAAACGTAGAAAAATAGGTTTTATTTCTAGCAATACATTTTTGTAAAATTTATTACCAGCAATGAATTTAAAAAAAAAAAAAATTATCAGCAATACTTTTTGGAAAAAATATTACCAGCAATAAAATCTTGTCGGCATTAAATAAGGTTGATAAAACAAAACAAACCAAACCAAACTAAACGAAACTGCTCTCTAGTAATCGGCTAAGTGAAACCTCTCTTTCTTCTATCAGCATGGCTGATGCTAACCACCAGGAGAGTTACTCTTTGCGCCTACTCAGGCTAACGTTCTCAGCTGACATGAAGGGAAAAGACTAGATTAAATCCATTGTTAGGTCAGCTGCTAATAAAATCGGTTATCTATGTCGTGTGAGATAATGTTTCTGTCCAGAATTTATCTTACATATCTACAAGTCTACCATTCGTCCATGATAAGAATATTGCTGCCACATAGGGTCCGGTGTCCCTGCTATTTACCTTGAGCTTCTTGATAAAATCCAAAAAAGAATCAACAATATTATCGGTCCTGATCTAGCGACTCGCCTACAGTCACTTTCTCGCCGCGTAAGGTTGCCTCTCTGTGGCTTTTCTATTTATGTTAATTGTTAGCGCCCTCCCTCGTTAGGTGATCATGGATGTCAGTTCTTTGGTGCATGCTGGGCGCCTTTCATTTCGGCTGTGTTTTTCGTATTTGTTGTTGTGTCTGAGTGTGTGTTTGTGAGAGTGCTTAGGATGAATTAATTCTTTTTTTTTTAATTTTATTATTATAGTCCCGCATTGATTTCGTCCAGTTAACTGATGTTTCTGCCACATTTAAGGTTGGTGGGGTGGGGATTATTACTAACATTATTTTAGTTGTTTTCTAGTAAATAGTTTCGTTTTCATATTGTAATTATTCATTAAGGCTAATTTTTAAATTGTTGTTTTATTCCCCTCTCCTCACAGACAATGAATCGTACATATGGGGACTAGTTAGGATTTTCATAGAGACAATGAGGTATTACGGTGTATGTACTAAGAAAGGTAAGTATGAATGTGTTGTTTTGGTGTAAGGAATATTGTTGTATGATTGGGTCAGTGTTTGTGGCGAGCTAAGTTTAATGTTAAGACAGATGAAGACCGTCCATACCCCCCCCATTCCCCATTTTGGCCTTGTGCCACATTTTGTATCATTGTACAAATAAATATCGCTCTTCACTATAGTCCCTTAAACTGTACGAATTTAAGCGTAGTACTAGACTGACATCGAGATCTCATCGATTTACAGTTGAGCTGGTGAGATTTAACCGTAAGTTCTATGCTAACAGTTTCTTTTCTCGCACTTCTCGCTTGTGGAACTCCCTTTCATCTTCATGTTTTCCAGCCAGCTTTAATCTTCAAAAATTTAAATGCAATGTCAATCGCTTTCTACTGTCCTTCTTATTACTCTTTTCTCTTCCCGTTCATTATTAATATTTCTGTTCCTAATTCTTCCACACCTGTAACCCCTTGTGTCTTAGTGGCTTTACTGCCTTACATGGGGTGATACCAAATAAAAAAAAGTGAGAAGATTATATTGAATTAGGTTTATTGATAGAAAAATCGATTCACTGTGTGGAGCTAGATATCTCTTTCTCGCCAGAATCTATCTTACATATTTATAAGTCTACCATTCGTCCATGTTTAGAATATTGCTGCCATATATGGTCTGGTGCTCCTGCTATATATTTTGAGATTCTTGATAACATCCAAAGAAGAATCTGCAATATCATTAATCCTGACCTGGCATCTCGACTTCAGTCACTTTCACACCGCCTTAATATATATCTTCCCTGTGCTTTTTCTGTAAATATTTTCTTGGTAATTGTCCTGATTAACTTTCCTCTATGTAATTTTCATTGGGGTGTTCATTTTTAAAAGTTGTTATTTTTATTCCCCACAGACAAATTGTACTTATGTGGAGTAGTTAGGACTTCATAGAGACCTAGAGGTATTATGGTGACTGTAATAAGAAAAGCAAGCAAGAATGTGTTGTTTTGGTGTAATATGTGGTATGTTTAGGTTTGTAATTGTGGCTAGCTAAGTTTAATTATAAGACAGATGAAAACCGGCCCTTCCTCCATCCCCTTTCTTGGCCTTGTGCCACATTCATGTATTTTACAAAATAAACATTACATTCCTCTATGGTACCTAAAGTATGAATATAAGCACGATCGGTGGAGTAATGGATAGCACCTTTAATTCCCCATCCCGTCCCTCGTTAGGTGGTCAGTGATGTTAGTTCTCTGGTGGATGCGGGATGTTTTTCGTTTTTCGCCTGTGTGTTTTTCGTTTTTGTTGTCGTGTCTGAATGAGTGTGTGTCTGTGTGAGTGCTAGGGATGAATGAATGTTTTTTTTTATATTTTTTATAGTCCCGCATTGATTTCGCCCAGTTTACTGATGTTTCTGCCACATTTAAGCATTGTTGATGGGGGGGGGTATTACTAACATTATTTTGTTTAATTTCTTGTAAATAGATTATATTCATATTGTACATACTCATTGGGGATTTTTTAATTTGTTGTTTTTATTTCCCCCCCCCCACAGACAACGAATTGTACATATGGGGATTATTTAGTTTTTTCATAGAGACAATGAGGTATTATGGTGGATGTAGTAAGAAAGGTTAGTAAGTGTTGTTTTGGTGTTAGGAATATTGTTTGTATGTTTGGGTCAGTGTTTGTGGCTAGCTAAGTTTAAACTTAAGACAGATGAAGACAGTCCTTTCCCCAATCCACCCTTCGGTCTTGTGCCACATTTCTGTGTACATATCAGAATAAATATTGCTCTATGCTATGGGGAATTGTATATACGGAGACTAGTTAGGATTTTCATAGAGACTATGAGGTATTAAGGTGGATGTAGTAAAAATGTGTTATTTTGGTTTTAAGAAATTTATGGTATGTTTGGGTCAGTGTTTCTGGCTAGCTAAGTTTAAAGTTAAGACAGATGAAGACCGTCTTTTTCCCCATCCCCCTTTTTAGACCTTGTGCCACATTTTCTGTATTTTAACAGAAATAAATATCGTAATTGATAGCGCCTCGGATTGTGGAATCGGTAGAGCCGAGTTCGAATTCCAGTCAGATCCATTACATTCACTTACATGCTAATACCCTTAGGAAAGGTATAAAACCACTTTTCTCGCCCCACCTCCAGCTCTGGGTAAATAGCCGGACAGATTGGGTTACTGGGTGGGAGAAGGCAAACTCTGAATTAAAACCGGCCTGCAGAAGGTTGTGTTCCATCAGGCTAGTTTGGTGGGTTACGGGATTCGAACGATCGCGACGAGATCGGCGGCAAGGTCTCATCTTTTTCCAGTTGAAATGACAAAATGATTTTCTCACGTACATTCATATCTGCTCGACGTTTACATTTGGATACGCATCGAGCAAATATGAATGTACTTGAGAAAATCATGGAAGATTGTAGTTTAAAAACAGTAATATCGACCTTACTAACCGAGCGCTGCTCTGTGACGAAATCGGTAAAAGCACGTCAGGCTATATGACGGTTCCGTATATGACAAGTTCCATTCCTGCCGGAGGACGCATATTTTCTATGACAATTTCTCGGACATTCAAGCCGGTATATATTGTTAATACTGTTTATTATAAACAGAGCATTTACTTAAATATTTGTATCTATAAAAAAGAATGTATAAACATAAAAATGTCTTAAGATACTGAACAATCAATGAAGGTACAATAGCGGCATTTTGGCTTTTAAAAATGAAGGAATTCTAATCTTTACTTTCTCGAGTTCGCTAATATAATGTAGAGTTTCTCAAAGTGAAAACAGACTCTCTTTGTATCCCTCTGTACCCAGTTAAAAGAGCCCATGGCAAACATCAAATACAGTTTCAAGTTAACTCAAGGTACCCAGACATCTGTTATGTGTCAAGAGTTATGACGGATAAAAGAATGTTGTGAGTTAAACCGATGGGTGGTAGTGGGTGCCTGTTGGATTTTGACACTGTTACAAGACCCTTAATCATGGTTTCTCTCCCTATATATGTATATCAGTCACCCTCACGCTTGCTTGCGTCTGCATAAAATCTCTGAAAAACCAAGATATATATATATATATATATATTTTTTTTTTAGTTCGAGTTGTTTCGGAGAAGGAATCACGTTACTCTCTTTTTTAATGTATTTGCTATTTCTCAAATGGTTGACTTTATAAATAGGCAAACTGATGACACTTTTTGAGTTTGCCCCCCCATTTACGCTTTCTTTCTCTCATTTGTCTCCCTTTCCTTCCTCTCTTTCTTTCTTTCTTTCTTTCTTCCTTTCTTATCTTTTTCTTGCTATCTCTCTCTCTCTCTTTCTTTTCTTACTTTCTCTCTTTCCTTTTCGTTTTTTTTGTTTTTCTTCTTGCTTTTTCTCTTTTTCCTTGCTTTCTTTCTTTTTCCTTGCTTTCTTTCTTTTTTCTTACTTTGTCTCTTTCTTATTTTTTCGTGCTTTCTCTCTTTCTTTCTTTTTCTTGCTTTCTCTCTTTCTTTCTTTTTCCTTGCTTTCTCTCTTTCTTTCTTTTTCCTTGCTTTCTTTCTTTTTCCTTACTTTCTTTCTTTTTTTTTGATTTCTTTCTTTTTTCTTACTTTGTCTCTTTCTTTCTTTTTCCTTGCTTTATTTCTTTTTCTTTGCTTTCTTTCTTTTTTCTTACTTTCTCTTTCTTATTTTTTCGTGCCTTCTCTCTTTCTTTCTTTTTCTTGCTTTCTCTCTTTCTTTCTTTTTCCTTACTTTGTCTCTTTCTTTCTTTTTCTTGCTCTCTCTCTCTCTTTCATTTTCTCGCTTTGTCTCTTCCTTTCTTTTTTCTTGCGTATTATTTTTTACGTTATTTTAATGTTATTATTATTATTTTAACATTAAGTTTTTATTATTGTTATCTTATTATTATTGTTATTATTAATATTATGATTATTATTTTAACGTTAAGTTATTATCGTAACGTTATTTTAACGTTATTTTAAGCCTTATTTTAAATGTTATCTTAAGCGTTATTTTAAGCGTTATTTTAAACGTTATTTTAAGCGTTATTTCATGCCTTATTTTAAGCGTTATTTTAAACGTTATTTTAAGCGTTATTTCAGGCCTTATTTTAAGCGTTATTTTAAACGTTATTTTAAGCGTTATTTCAAACGTTATTTCAGGCCTTATTTTAAGCGTTATTTTAAGCGTTATTTCAGGTTTTATTTTAAACGTTATTTTAAGCGTTATTTCAGGCCTTATTTTAAGCGTTATTTCAGGCCTTATTTTAAGCGTTATTTCAAGCGTTATTTTAAACGTTATATCTGTTCTTCGTTCGATGCTGTGCGTGTGTTTATTTTCATCTTTGTTGTGTGTGATTTTGTGTGGGCTGGTGCACCAGGGGACAGCTGCCCAATCTCAATGTACATTGCACAGTGATGATAATAAATAAATAAATAAATAAAAATATGCTTTCTATCGCTTTTTTACATGTTTTATTTATTTTTATATACGTTTTTTTTCTTTAAGGTTATTTTCTTTTTCTTTTTTCCTTTTTGACGATAATTTCTTCTTTTTTTTCCTTTATTTTTAATTTTGTTTTTATTATTTTTAAAACTTTCTTTTTTGCATTATTTTATTTTAGCTTTCTTTCTGTTTTTCTATTTTTCTTTCTTTGGATTTTATTTTTAAATGTTTTCTTTCTTTCTTTCTTTCTTTCTTTCTTTCTTTCTTTCTTTCTTTGGATTTTATTTGTAAATGTTTTCTTTCTTTCTTTATATCTTTCTTTTTTTGGATTTTATTTTTATATATTTTTCTGGCTTTAAATAACCTGCAGTAAAAGTAATCAATCAGTTAGAAATTGCACTATAAAGGTACATATGTTTTATTTTGTTTAACAAGATTATTTTTGTTGGAATTGCTGGGATAAGAAGTTACTATTTTAATTTTTAATTAGATAAGATGCGGATATTAGTTTAATAGAAAATAATAAAATTAAAAATTAATTTCATTAACATATTCACTGCTATGTTCCATATTTTAACCATTATATGATTCCATCTAATTTTAATTTTAATTTATTTTAATTTTTAATCAGACTTATACAAGATGACGATGTTAGTTGGGCAAAAAATCGTCATGAAACTATGTCTGTGTTAGTTACTGCTAATTGCTATACAAGACAAATTATGCATCATTTTGGAAATAAACAAAGTTAATCAAACTTTATGTATTGGCAAATCATCACAGAAATTACCTACATTCTGTTGCTAACTAGGACAAGGAATGGCTTATTCATTTTAACGCACCAAAACAAAACTACTTTCTTTTAATCGCTTCAGACACACCTTTGGCTTTCCATGGCTGATGCTAGCCCTCATTTCGCCTTCTTGGGTTCACGATATGCTGCTAGGAAAGTTGATTCCCTATGACCTGGTAGACAATTTTTCTCACAATTTACATTGTTCGAAGCATCAGCCTCTTCTTCGTTGTCGTATTTATCACAGCGTTTCGGCCGTTTTACGCTCCGGCCTTCTTCAGTGGTTGGAATTTCGAACTGAAACCTTCATTTCGCTCGCTGGAGTAGACAGATCTAGTTCCAATGGATGTCAGTTATCATTCATCTCCTATATATATATATATATATATATATATATATATATATATATATATATATGTATATAGGTCCTTGCTAGATTAGATAATCGTTATATTTATTTATTATATGTTGATATTTGATTTGTAACCTGTAGTCGATATTAATTTTTGTCAAATTTTCTTAATTACACAGCGGCCCTTTCAGTTAATGCCCTTCAGTTTTAGTTTCCCCTGCCCCATCTCTCTCCTCCACCCCTTTTTCTTTTCCTTTCCCCTCCCTTCCTCTTCTTCTGATATTTAACATTAGATCGTCTATGGTGTGTGTATGTCACCACGAAATGTATCCTTTACGGTTACATCTTTAATGTATTAGACATCCGACAACATTCATATTTCTCTCACTTAAACCTCTTCAACACACCTCTCTAAAACTTCTCTCTGTTAAGGTTTAATCTCCCACCTTCTCTCGTCTGTTACCCCTCTCTTTAGCTCTAACATTCATCCCACACTCCCATACCTACACTCTCTTTAAATTATATTTTTATTTCCGGAGTTGTTTTTTCTGTTTTCTTTTTGAATTTGTAGGTCTGATGAATTGGATCGTATTTACGATTCCAATGGAATAAATTATGACCATGGAATATTAGTGTTTAAGCCTTTTATTATATCTTACTCTGTCCTGGACATTGAGTTCTACCTGATTCTATCCTCTTGAATTTTTTTTATTCAAAAAAAATATACATGTATGTATATGCACCTATGTATATATTTATATATTTTGCATATGTTTTTGTATATTATACCATATATATATATATATATATATATATATATATATATATATATATATATATATATATATATATATGAAGAGAGAGAGAGAGAGAGAGAGAGAGAGAGAGGGGTATTAATCCGTTAGTATGTAATCCAGGTGAATCTTATTAAAACAATATAAAATATTAAATATTGAATATTAAATATTAAAACTGATTCACATAGAGCCCAATGCTTTTATAATAAACAGAGCAATATATATATATATATATATATATATATATATATATTGAATATTATAAATCATTACAATTGGAATTAAATCTATACCAAGAATGATTGATGATTTTCAAACCAAAAAAGTTTTTTATTTGATTTTCAAATTTATCCATGGACTGTTAAAAAAATATTTAAATTCAATTTTGCACATTGAAGATAATCATTTACATAATGGTTTTTTTTTCAATTATGATATATATATATATATATATATATATATATATATATATATATATATATATATATAAAAGGAAGAACAGTAAGATATATAATCCGGTGTTCTTGTTGATATTTTTTATTCTTATTTTACAAAACAGTGCTCAATGTAAATTTACAGAGCATAAATATTATAAATTAACTGATTTAAATGATATGTTTCTTCGCTACACAATAATAACCATGTTTCAAAAATTGAAGTTAAAAACTTCAAATTTAATTTTGTAATTAAATTAAAAGCATCAGTTCCGTTTCATCTTCAAGCGAATATTACAATAACTTATTTTTAAATTTACTGAGTTTTAAACGCAAACATAAAATTCATAATTCCCTGTTTCCAAGGATACAGAGAAATCCAATCATTCAGAGAAGGGGTGGTAGCGTGTTCATTTTTAGTAACTATTTTTGTGTCAATTATGAGTTACGTTCGAAAAAGAGGTTAAGTTTAGGGAGGGTTGGGTTGTATTTTTCAACGAATTCTGACATCCGTTATATGTCGTCTGGAATTTATATATATATATTTACGGCAAAAAGTCTTTCGGTATTTTTTCCTACTTGTATATTTAAAGATTTTTTTAGGGGATGTTTAGGTTAGAATACGTTTTATTTAACTATAAATTTAAAATATTTTCACTCTTAATTATTATCCCTCACTGCTAACACGACTCGGAATTTTAGCGACTGACCGTTATTCAGTTGGAACTATATCTTGTTATGACAATGTGTGCGTAGTTATATATCATACAGGAGTTACAATTTTTTTAATATTAATTTGAAAATTATATTTGGCGCTTAAAATAAGCGGAAATTATATGTTTTTAAATTTTAAAAAAATTTTCTTTTATTTATTAATACTTTGTTATATTACATTGACAACGGCCAACATGGGTTGAAAAGGGATTTGTTCCTGAGTTATCTTCTCCTAATTTTCGAAACCGCTACTAGGGGACGCTCGCCGGACTATAAATACTCTGCGATAAAGTTGTATCATTCTCGTCTTACTTTTCCGCTTATACGACAAACATGTAAATTTCTTGCGGAAAAATGCGTTTCTCTTTTGGGAAACGCATGAACAATACACACACACGCACGTACGCACCTTTAACTTCATTTTTTCTAGTACATCTCCTACACAAACTACATATACGCAAAATTCACTAGCTTAAATGTTTTATTCATTCATGTTCATTGTTCAGTAACACGTAACAACATTCTATTGTTTTTATGACCCTTTATTGTTAATAGATTAACATTTGTTTGTACATATATGTTGGTCCTTGAGGCGTCTTTACTTTTTTACAATGCTGGCTATGGGCATTTCAGGAGACAAGTATGTTTATCTCTCAACGTGAACAGCGGCCCGCAACAGGTTCTATATGAGGATGCGCAACATCACAAATAAATGCAGACGAAGGTGTCTACCTTGAATAAATGTTTAAATAATACTGTACTAAAGGAAAACGATGCAGAGAGAAAAAATTTAAGAAGTTACATACCGGCGATGCTATTTACGGGGATAGATTTAGAGATATAAGAAAGTTGACACCGCTCGATTTGACCCTGAGTTCTATTGTACCACTTCCGGTAATTACTATTAAACAGGAAGTAGTCAAAACGCTGACACTGTAAAATGTATTTAATTTAAAAAGAGGACGAACAAGGGTAGAATAAAATAATAGAGGTGCAGTAAATGTATAATCTCTTTGCCGCTTGATTCCTGGCGAATATAGGGCCTCAACAACACCTTTCCAACAAACTCGGTTCCGTCCGATCCTCTTCAGCTCGGCCTAAGTTGTGCCAACTGCTTTCACCTCTGATTCAACACTTCTGCGCCGAGTCTGTTTTGGCCGACCCACTTTTCGCTTCCCTTGTGGATTCCAGTCGAAGGAGCTGCCTGGTGATAATAGAAGCAACCTTGCGTTGTGTGTGGTCGATCCATCCACATTTCCGTTTCTCTCTTGCCTTTGATTCCTTGAGAAACATAGAGTCGCAACAACACCTCTCCAACAGACGCGATTCCGGCCGATCCTCTTCAGCTCGGCCCGCGTCGTGCCGGCTGCCTTCGCCTCTGCGTTAACATTTCTGCGCAAAGTCTGTTTTGGCCGACCCACTTTTCACTCCCCTTGTGGATTCCTGCCTGGTGACACTATAAGCAACCTTGCGGAGTGTGTGGCCGTTCAATCCCCATTTTCGTTTCTTGATGTCAATCTCGATTGCGGCTTGTCAGGTCCTGTCCCACAGTTGGTCGCTGGAGACGACTCCCGGCCACCTTTTTAATTGATGACGGGGTCAAGATATATTCAGAGTATCGTTGTGATGTAATTATTGTGCAAGATGTTTTCTTGGGATTTTACAAGTCATAATTAGAAAAATAATCAGAATTATTCGGGCGAAACAAAGTTTTTTTTATATATATTCTGCAAGAATGAGATCTTGCCTACCTTGCCAAAAATAAAAGACGCTAAATTTATGGTATATTCTCTCTAGCTTCTCCATGTTTCATCACAATAGGAGTCACGTGGTCTATCACTGAAGGAGTTGGAGACGAGAATTTGCGAAGATCTCTGGGAAGAAATAAGAACTATTATGAAAGTTGCCGATGAGGCGTTCGTATTAAAAGTTGAAATGTAAGAAAGAGGAACGGAATGAATGTAGAATGAAAGGCAGGAATGAGATGAAAAAAAATATGGAAAAACAAGGAGAAAAATAATCGAAGAAAGTGGAACCAAGATTCACTGGGGCTTACAAGGTGATCGGTGATTTTCGAAGTCTTTGAAAGTAGAACAAAGCAAATGATCTTAAAAGAGGAAAATAAATTTTTACAAAGAAGGAGGAGGAGGAGACGAGAAACATGAAAAGAATAGTAAAGAAGAAGAAGAAGAAGAGAAACCTTAAAGGATATTAAGAAGAAGAAGAAGAGAAACTGTAAAAGAATAGTAAGGAAGACGAAGAAGAAGAAGAAGAAGAAGAAGAAGAAAAAGAAGAAGAAGAAGAAGAGAAACTGTAAAAAAGAATAGTAAGGAAGACGAAGAAGAAGAAGAAGAAGAAAGAAAAAGAAGAAGAAGAAGAAGAGAAACTGTAAAAGAATAGTAAGGAAGAAGAAGAAGAAGAAGAAGAAGAGAAACCTTAAAAGAAGAAGAAGAAGAAGAGAAACTGTAAAAGAATAGTAAGGAAGAAGAAGAAGAAGAAGAAGAAGAAGAAGAAGAAGAAGAGAAACCTTAAAAGAAGAAGAAGAAGAAGAGAAACTGTAAAAGAATAGTAAGGAAGACGAAGAAGAAGAAAGAAACTGTAAAAAGAAAGAAGGAAGAAGAACCTTAAAAAGAAGAAGAAGAAGAAGAGAAACCTTAAAAAGAATAGTAAGGAAGAGGAAGAAGAAGAAGAAGAAGAAGAAGAAGAAGAAGAACCTAAAAGAATAAGAAGAAGAAGAAGAAGAGAAACTGTAAAAAAAGAGTAAGGAAGAAGAAGAAGAAGAAGAAAAAGAAAAAGAAGAAGAAGAAGAAGAGAAACCTAAAAAGAATAGTAAGGAAGAAGAAGAAGAAGAAGAAGAAGAAGAAGAAGAAGACCCTTAAAAGAATAAGAAGAAGAAGAAGAAGAGAAACTGTAAAAAGAATAGTAAGGAAGAAGAAGAAGAAGAAGAAGAAGAAGAAGAAGAAGAAGAGAAAGAAGAAAAGAACCTTTAAAGGAAGAAGAAGAAGAAGAAGAAGAAGAAGAAAAAGAAGAAGAAGAACCTTAAAAGAAGATTAAGAAGAAGAAGAAGAGAAACCCAAAAAGAAAGTAAGAAGAAGAAGAAGAAGAGAAACTGTAAAAGAATAGTAAGGAAGAAGAAGAAGAAGAAGAAGAAGAAGAAGAAGAAGAAGAAGAAGAGAAACCAAAAAGAAACTGTAAGGAAGAAGAAGAAGAAGAAGAAGAAGAAGAAGAAGAAGAAGAAGAAGAAGAAGAAGAACCTTAAAAGAAGAAGAAGAAGAAGAAGAAACTGAAAAGAATAGTAAGGAAGAAGAAGAAGAAGAAGAAGAAGAAGAAGAAGAAGAAGAAGAAGAAGAGAAACCTTAAAAGAATAGTAAGGAAAGAAGAAGAAGAAGAAGAAGAAGAAGAAGAAGAAGAAGAAAAGAAATAAAAAGAAGAAGAAGAAGAAGAAACTGTAAAAAGAATAGTAAGGAAGAAGAAGAAGAAGAAGAAGAAGAAGAAGAAGAAGAGAAACCTTTAAAAAGAAAGAAGAAGAAGAAGAAGAAGAAGAAGAAGAAGAAGAAGAAGAAGAAAAACCTTAAAAGAATATTAAGAAGAAGAAGAAGAGAAACTAAAAAAAAGAATAGGAAGGACGAAGAAGAAGAAGAAGAAGAAGAAGAAAAAGAAACCAAAGGAAGAAGAAGAAGAAGAAGAGAAGAAGAAGAAGAAGAAGAGAAACCTAAAAAGAATAGTGGAAAGAAGAAGAAGAAGAAGAAGAAGAAGAAGAAGAAGAAGAAAACCTTAAAAGAATATTAAGAAGAAGAAGAAGAGAAACTGTAAAAGAATAGTAAGGAAAAGAAGAAGAAGAAGAAGAAGAAGAAGAAGAAGAAGAAGAAGAAGAGAAACCTTAAAAGAATAGTAAGGAAGAAGAAGAAGAAGAAGAAGAAGAAGAAGAAGAAGAACCTTAAAAGAATATTAAGAAGAAGAAGAAGAGAAACTGTAAAAGAATAGTAAGGAAGAAGAAGAAGAAGAAGAAGAAGAAGAAGAAGAAGAAGAAGAAGAGAAACCTTAAAAGAATAGTAAGGAAGAAGAAGAAGAAGAAGAAGAAGAAGAACCTTAAAAGAATATTAAGAAGAAGAAGAAGAGAAACTGTAAAAGAACAGTAAGGGGAAGAAGAAGAAGAAGAAGAAGAAGAAGAAGAAGAAGAAGAAGAGAAACCTTAAAAGAATAGTAAGGAAGAAGAAGAAGAGAAAAGAAGAAGAAGAAGAAGAAAGGAAAAAGAAAGAAGAAGAAGAAGAAGAGAAAGAAGAAAAGAATAGTAAAAGAAGAAGAAGAAGAAGAGAAAACTGTAAAAGAATAGTAAGGAAGAAGAAGAAGAAGAAGAAGAAGAAGAGAAACCTTAAAAGAAGAAGAAAGGAAGAAGAAGAAGAAGAAGAAGAAGAAGAAGAAGAAGAAGAAGAAGACCTTAAAAGAATATTAAGAAGAAGAAGAAGAGAAACCAAAAAAGAAAAAGGAATAAGAAGAAGAAGAAGAAGAAGAAGAAGAAGAAGAAGAACCTTTAAAAGAAAGAAGAAGAAGAAGAAGAAGAAACCGGTAAAAGAATAGTAAGGAAAGGAAGAAGAAGAAGAAGAAGAAGAAGAAGAAGAAGAAGAAAAAGAAGAAGAAGAAGAAGAAGAGAAAAAGAAAAGGGGGTAAGGAAGAAGAAGAAGAAGAAGAAGAAGAAGAAAAAAAAGAAGAAGAAGAAGAAGAAACTTAAAAGAATATTAAGAAGAAGAAGAAGAGAAAGTAAAAGAAAGAAGAATAAGAAGAAGAAGAAGAAGAAGAAGAACCTTAAAAGAATAAGAAGAAGAAGAAGAGAAACTGTAAAAGAATAGTAAGGAAGAAGAAGAAGAAGAAGAAGAAGAAGAAGAAGAAGAAGAAGAAAGAAGAAGAAGAAGAAGAAGAGACCTTAAAAAGAATATTAAGAAGAAGAAGAAGAGAAGAAGAAAAAGAAGAGAAAGGAATAAGAAGAAGAAGAAGAAGAGAAACCAAAAAGAATAGTAAGGAAGAAGAAGAAGAAGAAGAAGAAGAAGAAGAAGAAGAAGAAGAAGAAGAGAAACTTTAAAAGAATAGTAAGGAAGAAGAAGAAGAAGAAGAAGAAGAAGAAGAAGAAGAAGAAGAAAGAACCGTAAAAGAATATTAAGAAGAAGAAGAAGAGAAGAAGAAGAAGAAGAAGAAGAGAAACCCAAAGGAATAAGAAGAAGAAGAAGAAGAGAAACTGTAAAAGAATAGTAAGGAAGAAGAAGAAGAAGAAGAAGAAGAAGAAGAAGAAGAAGAAGAAGAAGAAGAAGAGAAACTGTAAAAGAATAGTAAGGAAGAAGAAGAAGAAGAAGAAGAAGAAGAAGAGAAACCTAAAAAATATAAGAAGAAGAAGAAGAGAAACTGTAAAAAGAATAATAAGAATAAGAAGAAGAAGAAGAAGTAAGAAGAAAGTAAGGAAGAAGAAGAGAAGAAGAAGAAGAAGAAGAAGAAGAGAAACCTTAAAAAGAATAGTAAGGAAGAAGAAGAAGAAGAAGAAGAAGAAGAGAAACTTAAAAGAATATTAAGAAGAAGAAGAAGAGAAACTGTAAAAGAAGAAGAAGAAGAAGAAGAAGAAGAAGAACCTTAAAAGTATATTAAGATGATGATGATGATGATGAAGAAAAAGAAGAAAAGAAAGTGTAAAAGAATAATAAAGAAGAAGAAGAAGAACCTTAAAAGAATAGCAAGCAGAAAGAAGAAGAAGAAGAAGAGAAACTGTAAAATAATAGTAAAGAAGAAGAAGAAAAGAATAGTAATGAGTCAGAATAACAAGAAAAAGAGAAACCGTAAAAGAAGAAGAAGAAGAAGAAGAAAAGAAGAAGAAGAAGAAGCACAGAGCCTTAAAAGAATAACTAGGAGTGAGAAGAAAAAGAAGAAAAAGAAAATGAAGAAGGAAAAGAGGAAGAAGCAGAGAGCCTTAAAAGAGTAAGAAAAAGAAGAAGGAAGAGGAGGAGGAGGATAGTGAAGTTGAAGAAGAAAGAAAGAAAGAAAGAAACTTAGGCGAAAAGAACAAAAGAAGTCCTTTTATTCATTAGCAATTATGAAATGCCATTTATTCATGTACCGCTTTACCCGTTCAGTAGTAAGAGACCACGTGACGTGCATGTACCGATCGACCCCCGAAAAATAGACATCAAGCAATTTGACGCATGTCAACAAGAATGGTAGAACATTCAGTTCTTTATTTATTTCTTTTTTAGTTTCACCGCAACCAACACCAACAGCAGCGACCACACCCCATCGCCAACGATTCGTCTTACACCCTCTCCATCTCCATCTCGCATTTTGTCTTTCGCAATTGCTTACCTATCACCCACCCTCTTGCTCTTAACCAGCCACCTTCCTCTACCATCCGACTCCTACCCGCTCTGGCCGTTTCGACTGACGCTTGTTACGAAAAACAACAAACATTTAGAACAACAACAAAGGCACACTTTATAATAACAACGGATCCTGCCTCTTGCATTTATTTGTTTATTGCTTCGTTTGTCCGCCATTTTTTCTTGTTTTTTTTTTTTTTCCTTTTCTTTTATCCCTTTTTCTATTCTTCGGCTAAATTTGCGGAAGACGTCCAATTCATCTTTACTTATATATTATCACATCTTCGTCTGTGTAGATAAAGGTAGGTAACATATCAAGCCGTTTCTTTGTTACTCGACACAAGACATTGCATGCGCCATCACAGGGAGAGTACGAGCCGTGTAACTCTTTGATGTGTTTTCGCTCTGTCTCCTTACTCTCCCAGTCCTTCGCTCTCCATTTATACCTGTCAAAGTTATCAATTTTGTTGACTAAATCTGTTTATTATCTATCTATCTATCTATCTATCTATCTATCTATCTATCTCATCCTTTCTATCTATCTATGTCAATCATGTCATTATCGTACTGTCTATCTATCTCTGTCAATCACGTCATTAACTGTCTATCTCAATCCCGTCATTATCATATCTATCTATCTATCTATCTATCTATCTATCTATCTATCTATCTATCTATCTATCTCAATCATGCCATTATCTATCTATGTCAATCACGTCATCTATCTGTCTGTCTATCTATCTCAATCACGTTATAATCTATGTCAATCACGTCATTATGTATCTGTCTCTCTCTCACAATAATGTCATTATCATATCTATCTATCTATCTATCTATCTATCTATCTATCTATCTATCTATCTCAATCCCGTAATCATATATCTATCTATATATCTTTATCTATGTATGTCAATCACGTCATTATCTGTCACTCTCTCTCAATCATGCCTTTATCTATGTCAATGACGTCATTATCTATCTATCTATGTTAATCACGTCATTATCTATCTATCGATCTATCTCAATCACGTCATTATCATATCTATCTATCTATCTATCTATCTATCTATCTATCTATCTCAATCATGCCATTATCTATCTATGTCAATCACTTCATTATCAATCTATCTAGCTAGCTAGCTATCCATGTCAATCATCTCATTATCCATCTATGTATGTATCTATCTATCTATCTCTCCTCTCTCTCTCTCTCTCTCTCTATATATATATATATATATATATATATATATTTCATATCTTCATCTATCTATCTAATCTGTTTATCTACCTATTTACATACCCTCTGCACACCCACACACAAAATTGTCTCAAACTGCCAGAGAAACTCGAGTAATGTTAAGTGTTAACGTTGTTATGTGTTTACATAGTCAAGCAGTTTTGTTCTGTCTCCATAATCTAAGACTTGAGCATTTTACTGAGTCTGTAGGTGATTGCATTTTTGGTCTTTTTTTCTTTCGTTTTCTTGCCTAATGCGTTAGATCACGCCAATACAGTATATATATATATATATATATATATATATATATATATATATGAAGAAAGATATATGGAAAAAACAAACAAAATCTTATATACAATTATGCTGTTTTAATGTTAATATGTCAACGTCGGACGTTTCGGTAAAATAAACCATCTTCAGGACATATTCATAAAATATAATTAACATTATCAATTCAACATGACAAAGACGATGTACATAAGAACAAGATTTATCCAACAGATAAGTGAAAGTTTTATGTCCTGACGTTGACATATTAACATTAAAACAGCATAATTGTATATAAGGATTTTTGTTTGTTTTTTCCGTATATTTTTCTTCATACTGTCGGATCTATATCCATATATTTGCTTGCATATATATATATACATATATATATATATATATATATATATATTTATTAAAGACATTTTTATTTATGTTTAACGTTCTTATTTTATAGATACAAGTATTTAAGCAAATGCTCTGTTTAAGATAAACAGTATTAAATAACATTTACCGGCCTGAATGTCCGAGAAATTTTCATAGAAAATATTCGTTCATAGACAGGATTCGAACCTGCATCCTATACGGAACTGTCATATACGCTGACATGCCTTAACCACTCGGCCACCATGAACCTTATGGTAGACAAGGTCGAATTTACTGTTATAAACTACAATCTTCCATGAATCTCGTACATTCATAACTGCTCTGGCGTATCGAATGTAAACAAATGACGTCATATGTTAAGAAATGGACAAGGTCCGACAATTTATTTATTAAAAGACATTTTTATTTATGTTTAACGTTGTTATTTTATAGATACAAGTATTTAAGCAAATGCTCTGTTTAAGATATATATGACAGTTCCGTATAGGATGCAGGTTCGAATCCTGTCTATGAACGAATATTTTCTATGAAAATTTCTCGGACATTCAGGCCGGTAAATGTTATTTAATACTGTTTATCTTAAACAGAGCATTTGCTTAAATACTTGTATCTATAAAATAAGAACGTTAAACATAAATAAAAATGTCTTTAATAAATAAATTGTCGGACCTTGTCCATTTCTTAACATATATATATATATATAGAATTCGACGTATGAGGATCAAGCAACTCAGTTCCTAGGAACTGACAGCCAGACACCAGCACGTGTGATCTGATTATAGTACTGAAGGTTTTGTGCAGAAGGGCCGAATATGGAGATTGGTGCCCCGTATGCCACAATGTCCCCAAACAACCCTCCACAGGTTTTGAATTCAGAGTTGTCCTCCTTCTAGACCAGTTGCCATCCAAGGCTATAGAACCCAGTCTGTCCTGCTATTTTACGCATAGCTGGAGGAAGAAGCAAAGGATTCATACTTTTCCCAAGGAAAGCATGTAAGTAATGTTATGGATTCGACTGGAATTCGAACTCGGCTCTCCGATTCCTCAATCCGAGCCGCTATCCATTACGCCACGGAACAAGTTGAACTCAACCTGTAGTTTTCATCTATTTTTACATCGTTAATTTGTTGTCAGTTCTGGGATTGGTCAAAGATATTTTTAAAGTTTCTTGTTTTTGTTTTTAAAGAGATTAAAGATTATACCACGGTGACGGTCCAAGGTTAGAACCAATGAAAGACTAACACGAACACAGGTATGGAATACAAAGATATATTACAACAGAAATATAATACAAAGAAGTAGAAGTATTAGTATTGGCTATCAGATTTGGTTAGAGTGAACTATGTTGTCTCGACAAGTATCACTATTCCAATGTCCTTACAATATGCTCTCAATTATCTCTCCTCGTCTTACAATCTCCTCATACCTCTTGAGAGACGCAGTATTTATAATGTCAGGAATAGTCCATTATTATTATGGGTAAGTTCCCATAACAGTAATTTATGTATGTGTATATATCTGTGTATGAGTGTATGTGCGAGTGTTTGTAAGGGAGACCTCATCACCTTTGTGAGCTTGTCTATCTGCTCTGTTTGAGGGTGGGACGTTTAGCGGACGTTTACCTTTATGGGTGGTGCCATCTATATAGTAGCAGCAGGATATATTCAACTATCAAATATGTGCCATGAGTGATACACGCTTAGGTGATAATATATCTTACGACACATGACTGACGAGGCAGTTTTTCCTGCAGTAGGTTGCCATTTCTTTCTGCGGTAGACCAGAGGATTCATACCTTTCCCAAGGTTATTATCACGTAAGTGAATGTAATGGATTCGACTGGAATTCGAACTCGACTCTCCGATTCATCAGTCCAAGCTGCTATCCATTACTCCACCGTGCTTATACTATACAGAGATTATAACATCTGTGAGAGAAATCTGGGTGATTTATGGGGTAGTCTGTTAATTCTATCTGTGCTGTTTGATTTGCTGTTGAATCCCTCTGGAAAAAGTATTTTGAGTCGCAAAATCCATTTGTCTTCATGTTCTTGTAGTATTTTCCTGATTTTGTCTTTTGTGTCTATTTCTATTCTTTCAATAATTGTGAAATTTGCATGGCTATTAAAAAATTATATATATATATATATATATATATATATATATATATATATATATATATGGGCGCGTGGCCGAGCGCTTTCTGACCATGAAACCCGAGTTCGGATCTCTCCACGGTTGATTTATATATATATATATTGACTAATAGATCTTCCGTTCTCTTTCTATTAATAACAGTCTATGACAATTCATTCTGAGTCAGTTTGTACTATCTATTTATATATATATATATGAAGAAATATAGTTTTAAGAAAAGCTATATTTATGGGATAAAGTGGTCAGTGTCAAAGATAAAGCGTATGTAAATATATAAGTGAACATTGAATCAATAGTCAAAGGCGATAGACTGTTTCTTTGTTACAAAACAATATAATATACCAAGCCACGGTAAAATCATCAGATAAGGAAGAAAAAATACATAGGAGTAACTGAAGTGCACTGAAAACAAAGAAACTACGCACATAAAACACAAATAGTAAATACGCGAACAGCACAATGCGTTTCAAGTATATGTGGGAAATTAAAAACAAAAAAGCAAATCACACCCAAAATATCACGGATAATAAGGAAAAGAACATCAGCCTACAACAATCAATCCAAAAATTGAAAACTTTGCCTGGAAGAAAAATAGTAATAATTATCTGCTGAGACCAGAACAAACTACTAAATAAACGATCAGAACTCATCTCAAAATGCAGACACGAAAACAAATTTTTACTACGTTATTTAAAAACCGATAACTGAAAAGAATAAATAAAATAAAAAAGCAAAAACAAGTAAAATAAATTAATCCAAATAAATAAATAAAGTAAATAATAAACAAATTAACAAACCACCCCCGCCTATATAACCGTAGGAATAAACTACCCACAATACATTAGACTACCCACAATGCACTACTAACCTGTATACATAAATATATATATATATGAAGACATTTTTATGTTTATACATTCTTTTTATAGATACAAATATTTAAGCAAATGCTCTGTTTTATAATAAACGGTATTAATAACATTTATCGGCCTGAATGTCCGAGAAATTTTCATAGAAAATATTCGTCCTCCGACAGGAATCGAACTTGTATCTTATACGGAAAAGTCATTTCTCAGACATTCAGGCCGGTAAATGGTATTAATACTGTTTATTATAAAAACAGAGCATTTATTTAAATACTTGTATCTATAAAAAGAATGTATAAACATAAAAATGTCTTAAAATAATTGTCGTACTTTGTCCATTTCATGTGTGACGTCATTTATTTACATTTGGATACGCTTTGAGCAGATATGAATGTACGTGAGAGATTCATGGACGATTGAAGTTTAAAAGCAGTAAAATTGACCTTGCCAGTCGAACGATTCTCCGTGGCTCGGTCGGTTAAGGCACGTCAGGCTAAATGACGGTTCCGTATAGGTTCGGAGAATGAATATTTTCTATGAAAATTTCTCGGACATTCAGGTCGGTAAATTTTGTTTAATACTGTTTATCATAAAACAGAGCATTTACTTAAATATTTGTATCTATAAAAGAATGTATAAACATAAAAATGTCTTAAAATGATTGTCTATTTCATTATATATATATATATATATATATATATATATATATATATATATATATATATATATATATAAGTGGGAGGCACGGTGGATATATATATATGAAAAAAAAAAGAAGTGACACATATATATATATATGTGTGTGTGTGTGTGTGTGTGTGTGTGTGTGTGTGTGTGTGAGAGAGAGAGAGAGAGTGTCTTCACTTTGATTTTTTTCATCTTTCTTTATTTCTTCCCGTTCTCCTCCTCATTACATTGTGAATTATCTTTTGATATCAAAACATTTAAACTCTAGCATATATGTACCGGAAGTGAACTCAGACGGCCATAATGACTGTCACGGTGATGCCATATAGTTCCCAAAATATTGTTTTCCGGGATTTATTTATTTGTTTGTTCATGCATTTATTTGTGTTTTTAGAACGAAGCGTACATTTACATTGTTCGCATTTGGATCTATTGTTTTCACAACCTACAAACAACAGGTTGTAAATCTAAAATGCTTCGTCAACCGAACCGGGAATTCAGGGTAGACGGGGGGAGGGGAAGCCGTTTATACCGTCAACAACACTGCTTAGGACTTAACTTGCCGCCACATCTAAAGAGAGTCGCCATCTTGAAAAATCTCCGAATTGATTTTTGGTCGTGACTTGCAGGCGGCACTCGAACGATTGGCGCCATCTTTACAAGACAAAAGCTGCTAATACGACGCCATGTTACATTAAATACTTTTCTACTTCCATTCTTCTTACACGTTTGTTTGAGTTTTTTTATATTATTAATCTGCCGCTTGTTTGTTTATAGATCTCTCACTTTCAATCATCGCCATACTCTTTTAGTTTTTTATGAATATTTTCACCCAATCATTCAATCTATCTATCTATCTATCACATCCTTTTCATATCTGCCTATCTCATCCATTTGCTATCTATCTATCTATCTATCTATCTATCTATCTATCTATCTATCTCATTCTTGTTATACCTATGTCGGTCAGTTTGCTTCTTTCTTTCTGTCCTTCTTTCTTTCTTTCTTTCCTTCCTTCTCTCCTTCTTTATTTCTATCTATCTATCTATCTATCTATCTATCTATCTATCTATCTATCACATCCTTTTTATCTCCCTATCTCATCCTTTTTCTATCTATCTATCTATCTATCTATCTATCTATCTATCTATCTATCTATCTATCTCTTCCTTTTTGTATCTATCTATCTCCTTCTAGTTATACCTATGTCGGTCAGTTTGCGTCTATCTATCTATCTATCTATCTATCTCTTCCTTTGTCTATCTATCTATCACATCCTTTTTATATCTCCCTATCTCATCCTTTTTCTATCTATCTATCTATCTATCTATCTATCTATCTATCTATCTATCTATCTATTTTCGTCTCTTTATTATCTATCTCATCTTAGCCATATCTGTGCCAATCACATTTCTTCTTACTTTTTCTTTCTATCTATCTATCTATCTATCTATCTATCTATCTATCTATCTATCTATCGATCGATCGATCGATCTTTCTTTGTGTTCCAGTTTATATCAGTCTTTCTCAAACTATCTATTTATCTAATTCGTTTTATATCTAGATAGATAGATGGCTACGGGTTTCTCTTATATCCTGGTTTGGTCTATTTTGTTTAGGTAAGTATGGCTCTAATTTGGGACCAGAGAAAATCTCTCTTATATCCGGGTCTCTTATATCCGGGTCTCTTATATCCGGGTCTCTTATATCCGGGTCTCTTATATCCGGGTCTCTTATATCCGGGTTACACGGTATATCATTTTTCCAATCTATCTATCTATCTATCTATCTATCTATCTATCTATCTGTCACAGTCTGTTGTTATATATCTATCTATCTATCTATCTCTACGTCGCTAGTTTACTGCCATATCACGTTGAGATACCTGTTCTTGTAAGATCACCGAAGTTAAGCAACGTCGTACCTGGTCAGTACCTACATGAGTGACCGCTTTGAAATATCAGGTGCTGTAAACTTGTGCAAGAACAAAAAAAAAATAAGTATAGATTCACTTTAATCATTCGTTTAGATTTTATTAAAATTCTCATCAAAACAATTAACATCGGCAAGGAGTTATGGCTGTCAAAGGAAACACCGTCCTTTTGTACACACGGTTTTTTTTTATTTTCTTTTTTCTTTTTGTGGATACAAAAGTTAAAGATTGTCGGGGAAAAAACATTGTTAGTAGAATTGTATACAATAAGAACGATAAATAGAAAAGAAAGAAGAATTTGCAAGCCGTTGATGAAAAACTACAAATTACAGAATTTAAGAACGCCAATAATCTAATAAATAAAAGTAATTAAATTATTTTTAACTGTCGGCATCCTGGCATATTTCTTTTGTAAAAAAAAATTTGAATAAAGAGTCGATCACGGGAACGCTATTAAAAAAAGTCAGCCATTTTGAAAACTGATAATCGCAAAACAGCATTGAAAATGGTTAAACGAGACAGAACGATTTCTTTGGTAACAAAGAAAAAGGTATTGAACTGCTACGTGGCATCTATCCACTTTTACGGCAGCGAATGTTGGACGGTCTCCTCAAAGATGAAGAAGAGACTCGAGGCAACAGAGGTATGGTTCTACAGAAGGATGATAAGGATACGATGAACAGAATATTTGAGCAGCAATGAGGTTTTGGAGAGGATGCAAACAAGGAGGAAGCTTATACTTAACATCAAGAAGAGGCAGCTGAAGTTGCGGGAACACGTAATGAGAAAGGAGGACTTGGAAAATCTGATACTCACAGGTCGAATAGAGTGAAAAAGAGACAAGTGAAAGCAACTATTACAGTTTTCCTATTGTCATTTATATTTATAAATATTGTCTTTTCTACAGGTTAACTCTGAGAAATTTTCATATATATGTATATATGCATGCATTGTATAAAAATAATTTGAAATTTACAACAATTATAGCAGGTCGTCTTTGAGTTTCGCGGTTCTTCAACAATGATTAAATTAATTATTACATAAGGCATATTTTATTATTACTTCGTCATTTTTAAATTAATGAAAAAGTGGTATCTCATTCATTCGCCTAAAATTGTTATGATATATATATATATATATATATATATATATATATATATATATATATAATATTCTCCCTTTATTATAAAGAGTTTAAATTTTCTGCATTTACATCATATGTTTACACACACACATATATATATATATATGATGACAGGTTTGTATAGTGTAAGCGGATCATTCAGCACTTGCTGACCCGTCTGCACGTAATGACCCCAGGCCACAATTTCTAATTATTTCAAAGCGATAATCCTCCAACTAATAGCCTTCCAAGATTAATAGGAATAAAATAAAGCCGACGTTTGGTCAAACAGTTTGGGTAATTCAGAAATAAAAAGAAAGACACCGACTAAATAATAATGGCTGCCAGAGTTAGATATATCGGTAGATCATTATTGAAACATTAGATAGATAGATAGATAGATAGATAGATAGATAGATAGATAGATAATGGACAGATACGGATAGACAGATAGATAGATAGATAGATGATAGATAGATGATAGATAGATAGATGATAGATAATAATGGACAGATACGGATAGATAGATAGATAAGATAGATAGATAGATAGATAGATAGATAGATAGATAATGGACAGATACGGATAGATAGATAGATAGATAGATAGATAGATAGATAGATAGATAGATAGATAATGGACAGATACGGATAGATAGATAGATAGATAGATAGATAGATAGATAGATAGATAGATAGATAGATAGATACGGATAGATAGATAGATAGATAGATAGATAGATAGATAGATAGATAATGATCAGATTCGAATAGATAGATAGATAGATAGATAGATAGATAGATAATGGACAGATACGGATAGATAGATAGATAATGGACAGATACGGATACATAGAGATAGATGATAGATAGATAGATAGATAGATAGATAGATAGATAGATAGATAGATAATGGACAGATACGGATAGATAGATAGATAGATAGATAGATAGATAGATAGATAGATAATGAACAGATTCGAATAGATAGATAGATAGATAGATAGATAGATAGATAGATAGATAGATAGATAGATAGATAGATAGATAGACAGATAATGGACAGATACGGATAGATAGATAGATAGATAGATAGATAGATAGATAGATAGATAGATAGATAGATAGATAAACTGACTGTGATAGACAAATAGATAACAGAATGAGATATATTTATGAGGTTGATGCTAGAACTGTGAAATCTTGCATGCATTCATTTCAACTCTTCTTATTAATAACTGCATTGTTTGTTTCCATGTACGAGGGTGGGCTGAAAAGTTCATTGGCTGACTATGAAGGAGTTACGCTAGAGCTGTGAAACCTTGCATGCATTAATTTCATATATTCTTATTAATAACTGCATTGTTTATTTTCAGATACGGCGGTGGGCTGAAAAGTTCATAGGCTGACTATGAAGGAGTTATGCTAGAGCTGTGAAACCTTGCATGCATTAATTTCATATATCTTACTTATAAAACGCAGATTGTGTGTGTGTGTGTGTCTGTAACGTTTATATATTGGATCGGATTTCCTACATTTTTCAACCGATTTCAACAAAACTTCACTGGACTACATAAAATTACCTTGTAGTGGTTCTAACAGCGCCAAAAATGGGAAAAATATAATTGTTTTGCACAAAATCAATTTGAAAACACGATTAAGAGACATCGTGAAAATGGAAGGGGACAACTCACATCGGTTTGTTTGTGTGTCGGGGTTACTTTAAATATGGGAGCGGATTTCCTATATTTTTCAGCCGATAAAACAAAACTTCATTTTTTTTTTTTTTTGGCAGGTAGTGTTTCTTATTCTCTTGCACACTTTTTTCTTTATTTTTAACATTCAGAATGCTTTAAAAAATTCCATTTACAAGACAATTATTTATAATAAAATTCTATTCAATTGGGAGACTCATAACGATTGAAAACAATGTTTTTGTTTGAGTTTGAGTTTGACCAATTCGTAAAAAAGAAAACAAAAAAAAACTAATTAAGTCGAACTTAAACAATAATCTTTGTCAATTTTATTTTTCAGTCTTTATGATGGTCGATACTTGATCTATCTCTTACTGTTATATCCCCGGGCAACGCCGGGCTCTACTGCTAGTTCTTATTAATAACTGCATTGTTTATTTTCAGATACAGCGGTGGGCTGAAAAGTTCATAGGCTGACTATGTAAGAGTGATGTAACATCACTCCTTCATGCAAGATTTCACAGCTCTAGCATCGCTCCTTCATAGTCAGCCTATGAACTTTTCAGCCCGCCCTCGTACCTGGAAAGAAACACTGCAATTATTAATAAGAAGAGTTGAAATGAATGCATGCAAGATTTCACAGCTCTAGTATAATTCCTTCATATTCAGCCTATGAATTTTTCAGCCTAGCCTCGTAACTGGAATGAGAAAATGATGTTATTAATAAGAAGAGTTGATATGAATGCATACAAGATTTCACGGCTCTAGCATCACTCCTTCATAGTCAGCCTATGAACTTTTCAGCCTATGAACTTTTCAGCCTATGAACTTTTGAGCAGTGAAATCTTGCATACATTCATTTCAACTCTTTTAATTAAAACTGTGCTGTTTCTTTCCAGGCAAACTGACTGTTTGAAAGAAGACTTCAAATGTATTCAATAACTTGAAAAACTTTTGAAACTGGGACAAAAATTGACATCGTTGTGTTATCAATTACCTGCAGAAGAAGGATTTAGGCCCCAAGGACATTCATGCTGACATAATTGCTAAGCTCTCGGCGCACGACAGAGAAAGTGTGTACTTTAACGTGTTATATACATCATGTATATAAACGCTAGAGCAATAGTGCTCAATTCTAGCGCAGAGCCTAGCGTTAAGCAGGAGAAGCAGCTGTTAAAAATTCCCTTCCCCAATTGTCGAACGCGTGCAAGTCATCGCCGAAAAATTAATTTCGGTCGAGCACTCTGCACAGAAAGCGCGAATTTTTAAACAGTCACTCCAACTGCTGATAATGCAAAGCTCTTCTATGAACTGAGCCCTCTCGGTCGCTGGCGTTTTTATTCAAAACAATAAATACGCAAAAATTCGCCTTCCTTTCTACCTGATAGCTCAGGGGTAAAATCTCCGACATATGCCAAATCAGTCAGTTTCGATCCCGCCTTTGAGGCAATCGGTCTAGCCACACAGATGAAACAGCGAAACAGTCTGTTTATCGATGACAATATATATATATATATATATATATATATATATATATATATATATATATATATATATGCTCCCTGAAAAAAATTATTTCGGTTGAGCTCTTTGGGGAGAAAAGGGAATTTGTAAACAGTGACTATTCCTGCTGCGGATGCAAGACTCTTCGTTAAGACGAATCGAGTTCTCCGGTCACAGGCATATTTGTCTAAAAATAAATACATCTAAATTCATCGTGCGCCAATGAATTACTTAATTATGATCAAATCCTCCTAATAATTTCTCTCACTTGTATATCCTTGCTTGAACCGGCTTCTAATTCTCAGTAGTGGATGCGCACTGCTGATGAGTTCCAAATATACGAAGAAACGGCCATCCAGTGTTTTCTGCGTTCTGTTGAGGTTTCTTCTAGACTCGATGAATTACTTAATTATGATAATCTCAAATCCTCCTAATAATTTCTATCACTTGTATATCCTTGCTTGAACCGGCTTCTAATTCTCAGTAGTGGATGCGCACTGCTGATGAGTTCAAATATACGAAGAAACGGCCATCCAGTGTTTTCTGCGTTCTGTTGAGGTTTCTTCTAGACTCGATGAATTACTTAATTATGATAATCTCAAATCCTCCTAATAATTTCTATCACTTGTATATCCTTGCTTGAACCGGCTTCTAATTCTCAGTAGTGGATGCGCACTGCTGATGAGTTCCAAATATACGAAGAAACGGCCATCCAGTGTTTTCTGCGTTCTGTTGAGGTTTCTTCTAGACTCGATGAATTACTTAATTATGATAATCTCAAATCCTCCTAATAATTTCTATCACTTGTATATCCTTGCTTGAACCGGCTTCTAATTCTCAGTAGTGGATGCGCACTGCCGATGAGTTCCAAATATACGAAGAAACGGCCATCCAGTGTTTTCTGCGTTCTGTTGAGGTTTCTTCTAGACTCGATGAATTACTTAATTATGATAATCTCAAATCCTCCTAATAATTTCTATCACTTGTATATCCTTGCTTAAACCGGCTTCTAATGCTCTGGATGGAGCGGTCTGGGGATAGTAGTCGTGCCTCGTGGGGGCACACTCCTATGTGTAACGGAAACTCGGATGAGTTCCACCACGGAATATGTGATCGAACGGCGGTATATCGAGTCTAATTCGCAACCTCTGTGTCACCGAGGCCCGTTGGTACAGTTGGTATGACGTTTGCTAGATAACGTAACTGTACAGGTTTCAATTCTCGGTAGTGGATACGCACTGCTGATGAGTTCTAAATATGAGACGAAACGGCCGCCCAGTGCTTTCTGCATTCTGTTAGGTTTCTTATAGACTCGATGAATTTCTTATGATATATATTACTGGATCTTTTTCCAAATTATTCACGATGATCTTCGCCCTCTTTAATCTTCTAACTTTCTGTCCTGAAGTTACAAGATGTCTCTCCAGTTTCACGTACGATTTCATGTTGTTTTTTTGCACAGCTCTTTGGACTATCATACGTGAAACTCCTCTCTCACGTGCCAAACGTCTTATGGATTGAGTTGGATTAAGTTGAAATGATGACCTCCAGCTTTCCTCTCTATTGTTCCCGCTTTTTAAAACTTATTCGCGGTTCTCTTGAAGGTTCTTGAATGGACTTTGAAGATGGAAACCAGACAAGAAGAAGAAGAAGCGAAAGCAGATAAAAGAAAGAAAGAAGGGAAGAATGATGAACCTATAAGAAAGAAAAAGAGAATGTAAAAAAGCAGAAGCAGATAGGCTTAAAAGAATAAAGAGTCATAAAAAGAAGAAGAAGAAGAAGAAGAAGAAGAAGAAGAAGAAACGAAATAATAAGAAGAAACAAAATAATAATAAGAAGAAACGAAATAATAAGAAGCGAAATAAGAAGAAGAAGAAACGAAATAAGAAGAAGAAGAAGAAACGAAATAATAAGAAGAAGCGAAATAAGAAGAAGAAGAAGAAGAAGAAGAAACGAAATAATAAGAAGAAGCGAAATAATAAGAAGAAGCGAAATAAGAAGAAAAAGAAGAAGAAGAAGAAGAAGAAACGAAAAAATAAGAAGAAACGAAATAAGAAGAAGAAAAAGAAGAAGAAGAAACGAAATAATAAGAAGAAGCGAAATAAGAAGAAGAAAAAGAAGAAGAAGAAGAAACGAAATAATAAGAAGAAGCGAAATAGGAAGAAGAAGAAGAAGAAGCGAGATAAGAAGAAGAAGCGAAATAATAAGAAGAAGCGAAATAATAAGAAAAAGAAGAAGAAACGAAATAATAAGAAGAAGCGAAATAAGAAGAAGAAAAAAAAAAGAAGAAGAAGAAGAAGAAACGAAATAATAAGAAGAAGCGAAATAAGAAGATGAATCGAAATAATAAGAAAAAGAAGAAGAAACGAAATAATAAGAAGAAGCGAAATAAGAAGAAGAAGAAGAAGAAGAAACGAAATAATAAGAAGAAGCGAAATAAGAAGAAGAAACGAAATAATAAGAAAAAGAAGAAGAAACGAAATAATAAGAAGAAGCGAAATAAGAAGAAGAAGAAGAAGAAGAAACGAAATAATAAGAAGAAGCGAAATAAGAAGAAGAAACGAAATAATAAGAAAAAGAAGAAGAAACGAAATAATAAGAAGAAGCGAAATAAGAAGAAGAAGAAGAAGAAGAAGAAGAAACGAAATAATAAGAAGAAGCGAAATAAGAAGAAGAAATGAAATAATAAGACAAAGAAGAAGAAACGAAATAATAAGAAGAAACGAAATAATAAGAAGAAGCGAAATAAGAAGAAGAAAAAGAAGAAGATGAAGAAACGAGATAATAAGAAGAAGCTAAATAAGAAGAAGAAGAAGAAGAAGAAGAAACGAAATAATAAGAAGAAGCGAAATAAGAAGAAGAAACGAAATAAGAAGAAGAAAAAGAAGAAGAAGAAGAAGAAGAAGAAGAATCGAAATAAGAAGAAGAAGCGAAATAAGAAGAAGAAACGAAATAATAAGAAAAAGAAGAAGAAACGAAATAATAAGAAGAAGCGAAATAATAAGAAGAAGCGAAATAAGAAGAAGAAAAAGAAGAAGAAGAAGAAGAATCGAAATAAGAAGAAGAAGCGAAATAAGAAGAAGAAACGAAATAATAAGAAAAAGAAGAAGAAACGAAATAATAAGAAGAAGCGAAATAAGAAGAAGAAGAAGAAGAAGAAACGAAATAATAAGAAGAAGCGAAATAATAAGAAGAAGCGAAATAATAAGAAGAAGCGAAATAAGAAGAAGAAAAAGAAGAAGAAGAAGAAGAAGAAGAAACGAAATAATAAGAAGAAGCGAAATAAGAAGAAGAAGAAGAAGAAGAATCGAAATAAGAAGAAGAAGCGAAATAATAAGAAGAAACGAAATAATAAGAAAAAGAAGAAGAAACGAAATAATAAGAAGAAGCGAAATAAGAAGAAGAAGAAGAAGAAGAAGAAACGAAATAATAATAAGAAGAAGAAGAAGAAGAAGAAACGAAATAATAAGAAGAAGCGAAATAATAAGAAGAAGCGAAATAAGAAGAAGAAAAAGAAGAAGAAGAAGAAACGAAATAATAAGAAGAAGCGAAATAAGAAGAAGAAGCGAAATAAGAAGAAGAAAAAGAAGAAGAAGAAACGAAATAATAAGAAGAAGCGAAATAAGAAGAAGAAACGAAATAAGAAGAAGAAAAAGAAGAAGAAGAAGAAGAATCGAAATAAGAAGAAGAAGCGAAATAAGAAGAAGAAACGAAATAAGAAGAAGAAAAAGAAGAAGAAGAAGAAGAAGAAGAAGAAGAAGAAGAATCGAAATAATAAGAAGAAGCGAAATAAGAAGAAGAAAAAGAAGAAGAAACGAAATAATAACAAGCGAAATAAGAAGAAGAAGAAGAAGAAGAAGAAACGAAATAATAAGAAGAAGCGAAATAATAAGAAGAAGCGAAATAAGAAGAAGAAAAAGAAGAAGAAGAAACGAAATAATAAGAAGAAAAAGAAGAAGAAGAAGAAGAAGAATCAAAATAATAAGAAGAAGCGAAATAATAAGAAGAAACGAAATAATAAGAAAAAGAAGAAACGAAATAATAAGAAGCGAAATAAGAAGAAGAAGAAGAAGACACGAAATAATAAGAAGAAGCGAAATAATAAGAAGACGCGAAATAAGAAGAAGAAAAAGAAGAAAAAGAAGAAGAAGAAGACACGAAATAATAAGAAGAAGCGAAATAATAAGAAGAAGCGAAATAAGAAGAAGAAGAAGAAGAAGAAACGAAATAAGAAGAAGAAGCGAAATAAGAAGAAGGAGAAGAAGAAGCGAAATAAGAAGAAGAAGAAGAAGAAGAAGAAGAAGAAGAAACGAAATAATAAGACGAAGCGAAATAAGAAAAAGAAGAAGAAACGAAATAATAAGAAGAAACGAAATAAGAAGAAACGAAAGAAGAAGAAGAAGAGGAAGAAAGGAAATAAGAAGGAGAAGCGAAATAAGAAGAAGAAGAAGGAAGAAGCGAAAGAAGAAGAAGGAGGAGGAGGAGGAGGAGGAGTAGGAGGAGGAGAAGAAACAAAAGAAGAAGCGAAAGAAGAAGAAGAAGAGGGAAGAGGAGAAGGAGCAGAAGGAGGTTTTGTTTTTTTTAAATTAATAATCCTGAAAAGGGTAGACAGATTGTTGAAACTTGCTGCCCTGGGGAAATTCGTATTGTAGGCTCTCAAAAGAAAAAAAAAAAACAATTCTTTTTTTTTTATTGTCATTTTGAAAGAGTTCAAAGCCTTCTTCTTGACCTTTTTTCAAACATCGCTTCGTGAATTTTAGATCAATACTTTTTTAATCGATAAGCCGCGGCTTTCTTCGACGGAACTGTGGGATTTTTTTTTTTAATGAATTTCCAGAAAGAAAAAGAACTCTACGGAAATTGAGTATCATTTCTTCGGCGAATTATGCATTGTAATTTTTATTCTACTCAAGACATAAAAGAGAAACTCGCCTCTCTCTCTCTCTCTCTCCCTCTGTATCTATCTCTCTCTCTCACTTTCCACACTATAACTTTCACACACACACACACACACACACACACACACACACACACACACACACATATATATATATATATATATATATATATATATAGTACTGTTGAAAGGATGAAGTCGACATTTACAAAAATACCCCAAAATTACACACACACACACACACACACATATATATATATACATACATACATACATATATATATATATATATATATATATATATATATATATATATATATATATATATATGCACAGTAATTCTGTATGTAAATGACAACACAATATGTTATCTCACCTGTCTACAAGACAGACTGTTCTTGATATTGATTGCACACACAGAAAAGAAAATATATATATATATATATATATATATATATATATATATATATATATATATATATATATATATATATATGTTAGTAAATATAAATGATATACGAAGTTTTTCTCTGAGTTTCATTTGATTAATGCAAGATTGCATAAACTGCATGAAAACTTTGAGTAGTGTTATCGACGTTGGATATTATATATATTGACTAATATATACTTATATTCACTAAGATATACTTATAGATCTGCTTCATCCCACTGAGTCATTTTTCATTCTTGTCAAAAAAAGAAACGAAGTTACGGACAGCTAGAAATCAAACAAATCGGATTTTTACTAATAATACCATCTACCCAAGCAGTCACACTATCCACTAAGGACAGCATTTGGTGAGTCTTCCCTGTTTATATCTCGAACCGCTGATGAAGGATACAGGCGTGAACCGAAAATTCCGGACTTAAAACTTTAATTTCTGTGTTTTTTGCCTTGTGTTTAATAATTAATATTGAATAAATATTTTTCGTAATGATCACATTGGTACCCTTTCCTTTGCCCTTGTTTTATTAACCAAACTATTTTACAGACACACACTTTCTTTTTGAATTTGGAGGTCTGATGAATTGGATCGCATTTACGATTCAAATGTAATAAATTATAATCATTATTTTTTTATTATATCCTTACTCTGTCCTGGACATTGAGTTCTACCTGGATTCTATCCTCTTGCAATTATTTTTTATAGAAATATATATGTATGTGTATGTATGTATATATATTTATACATTTTAGATATATGTATACTTATACTAACTTAAAACCCAACCTATCGAGCGACATTTAAGCCCAGAAAGGGTTCTTGATTGGGCCTTAATCACAATAGGTAGGAAGGCGTAGATGCGATAGGCAACAATAAACTACAGAAGAACTCAAAATTGATCACTGCTTTTAAATATAGCATCAGCTTACCTTTCCAAACTTCAACGATAATTCTTTTGCCGGCACTTAATTTAAAGACAATTTGATGTGCGTAGGTTCTTATTCTCCAAACAATTATTTTTATTTCATGGGAGACTTTAGCTGGATTTCGCAATTAATTTCGATTATTCCCTACTTTATTTACAAGTTATAAAAATTGTTATCGCACAAAAAAAATTCGCCGCAAAAATATCGCCTTTGTTTGTATTCTGGTTTTCTTTGCGAAACTGGACATTTGAAATGGTCTCACTTGACGTCATATGTAATGGCTATTGGGAACTGCCAAAAAGAATACGATTTATTTTACTATTTAATTAAGTTATATATATATATATATATATATATATTGGCTCCTGAAAAATAAATTTCAGTTGAGCTCTCTGGGGGAAGAGGTGTGAGTTTGTAAACAGTGACTATTATAGCTCATATAGCGAGACTCTTCACAAAAAGCGAATTGTCTCTGTGTGTGTTTCTAAAAATAAATACGCTAAAATTCACTATCATCACTGCCATGCGCCGACGACTTAGTGGTAGAATCTCCGCCTGATGCCAATTCAGTCGGGTTTCGATTCTAGCTAGAGACGACCGGATGTCTAGCCACGTTGACGAGCTACGAAACAGTCTGTCTGTGGATGACGTTATATGTATATTGGTATATAATAATATTTTTTGTTTAAAAATACGATTCCTTCGCTACATAAGAGTTCTCATGTTTTGAAAAAGAGAGCCGAAATCATCCAAATAATTATTAAAATTAAGTTGAATTGAGGTGTTTAGTCTCGTTTCATCTTCAAGCGAAATTTTCAATTCAACTTATTAATATATATATATATATATATATATATATATATATATATATATACTGTCATATACCATACCTATGAACACTAATGATTATGTCCCGATCCTCATAGATCACCATATATATATATATATATATATATATATATATATATGAACATATATTGCTAAATGTAACAGACAATGAATGTCTATTATGTAAGATACGGAGCCGTTCAAAACTGCGTATGTTTGTTTCAATTTAGGGTGGAAATAAACACAAAAGTTGTTAAACATTTGACTATGTTTTTATTAAGCTGTTCCTTGATCTAAAGTTTCGATTCTCATCAGCCATCTTCAGAGTGGTTATATGGGCATTTATACAAAGATATTCACCATCAAAAATGATATTCTGTTATGCTGACATAGAAGGTTGCTACGCGAAAATATGTTTAAATAATGATCTGCTGCCCCAGTACACTACATACATATATATATATATATATATATATATATATATATATATATATAGAGAGAGAGAGAGAGAGAGAGAGAGAGAGAGAGAGAGCCAACCCTCGATTAATGCGCATTCGATTAGTGCGGTAAATCTTTCTTCAGTTTAACCATAGTAATTGAAAATTGATATAGTTATCATTCTACAAATTAACCACACTAATCGAAGAATTCCTGTATATATAGATAGATAGATAGATAGATAGATAGATAGATAGATAGATAGATAAAGAAAGAGAGAGAGGTAGGATAGAATGAGAAAGTGAGAAACAAACCAACAGACAACAAATGATCGAGAAAGAAAAAAGAGAGACAGACAGAGAGAGAAAGCGTGAGAGAGAGAGAGAGAGAGAGAGACAGGGGATAGAATGAGAAAGTGAGAGAGAAACCGTCTGACAACAAACGGCCGAGAAAGAAAAAAGAGAGACAGACAGAGAGAGAAAGCAAGAAAGAGAGTGTGAAAGACAGAGAGAGAAAGCAAGAAAGAGAGTGTGAAAGACAGAGAGAGAGAGTGAGAGACAGAGATGAATCGAATTAAATCTGAAAAGAATCAAAAAAAAATATACTACTTTAATTCCTGACCACTGACAATCCATTCATTCTTACTTTTTAATGCATTTCTATATTAAAACCCTTAACAAATGTATTGACATCGTACATTCGTCCTGGGTATGATGATAAAATACATTTGGCAGTAAGGCCAATGATCGAGAGATTGGAGCTTTTGAGGAGCATGGAACCCTCTCTTACTGCTAATCTTACCAGCTCCGTCCTGACCTGTTACGGTCTCGGCTTTCAAACAAAAGTCAACGTATATATATATATATATATATATATATATATATATATATATATATATATATATAGTAAGGTAATGAAGCGTTTGGTAATACGTGTGGATAATTCCAAAGAGGATGTTATCCAGAGAGCTCAATGTAAAAGCAGAGCAAATATTAATTAAATAATTAACAAAGAGACACGTGTGCGTGCGTGTGTGTGTGTGTGTGTGTCTGATTTTGTGTGAATAAGAGTATAAGGTAAACGTTACAGATTGACCTGATAGTTAGAATAGCGAATTTCCTTTTATTTATTTATTTATTTTTTTGAAAAAGTCCGAGTAGAATAGATTTGGGTACGCGTGTAAGTTTAGTTAAAGATTTAGTATCGTTATGTGATTAGTATTTGATATGTAAAACGTGTACTTAAACAACGCAATAAAGATAACAGCTCACCTCGTTATGGATTCCGGAAGTAGTAAATCTAAAACCGGATGAAGTAAAAAGACACCGTTATTATATAGTATAGGAGCGTGAAAAGCCCTATTTTTATTGGCTGACGCTGACTGACATATGCCAATAAGAACGGTCGATGTCTGGCCTTGCTAGCTTCTTATGATTATTGTTGTTTTGTTTGTTTTTTTTTGTTTTTTTTTTGTTTTTTGTAATGTCGCGGTGCGTAGCACGACACATTCAAGGAGACCGCCTGACTCGTCTAGAATCAGGCTGGGGTTGCTTTTGTAGCCGATATGATGAGAAACCCGAAATCGGCGATGAGAACAATTCATCACTGAAGACTACCCTTGATGCATCTAAGATGTATTATTTAATTATATATATATATATATATATATATATATATATATATATATATATATATATATAGTTAAATCATATATAAATAGACATCATCCGTCTAAATTGTTTAACAAAATATGCTTGAATATATATATATATATATATATATATATATATATATATATATATATATATATATATATATATATATATATATATTCAAGCATATTTGGTTAAACAATTTAGACGGATTAAGTCTATTTAATATAAACTTCTATAGAAGTTGAAATATATATATATATATATATATATATATATATATACAGTGTAACCGGATATAAGAGAGTTGTCGGGACCGGAGAAGAAGTCTCTTATATCGGGTTTCTTATATCCGGGTTTGGTCTATTTTATATACATTAACACAGGCTCAATTTGGGACCAGAGAAAATCTCTCTTATATCCGGGTTTCTCTTATATCCGGGTATCTTATATCCAGGTTACACTGT
>CAHIKZ030001217.1:535000-574979 GCA_903632075.3 Acanthosepion pharaonis
TTCATCTCTCTCTTTCTGATTGCTACGATCAGTTTCTTTATTGTCCTTAAACTGTTCTCGTTTCTCACATACCCATTCAGTTGTATTTTCGGCATTTGTTTATATAACCACGTCTTTATTTCTTCAAGATTATTGTTCAGATGTGAAGAAATTGTCCAGTATTCACTTCCATATAAGAGATTAGATATTAAAACGCACTTGTTACACAACAGTAGAAAGGGGTATAAGACAAGAAGGAAACGTCTCACCAGATTTATATAACCTTTACTGATAGAACCACGTCTCTATTTCTTCAAGACTATTGTTCAGATGTGAAGGAATTGTCCAGTATTCACTTCCATATAAGAGATTAGATATTAAAACGCACTTGTTACACAAAACTAGAAAGGGGTATAAGACAAGGAGGAAACGTCTCACCAGATTTATTTAACCTTTACTGATAGAACCACGTCTCTATTTCTTCAAGACTATTGTTCAGATGTGAAGAAATTATCCAGTATTCACTTCAATATAAGAGATTAGATATTTCAATGCAGTTGTTACACAACAGTAGAAAGGGGCATAAGACAAGGAGGGAACGTCTCACCAGATTTATTTAACCTTTACCGCTAGGAGATATTAAGAGAACAATAAATTCAACTGGTTTGTTTTTTATTTTATTTACGTCTAAATCCGTGAGATTGTTTTGTTCGTTCCAAGACTCGAAAAATCCTTTTTTTATCCATAATGTTGAATGTGTTAAAATTATTCAACTCTTTCGTAAGAACAATCTCAAGTTGATGTTAAAAGTTACCGCTTGATTTAAGAACATCCTGGAGGAGATTATCTGTTTCTTCTGCCTATATATTCCTCCTGACGATTGAAGCAGGCAAAGGATACGATGATGATGATCTATAATGAAATGTCTCTAATTTGTATTTAGATACATTGGATTTATTTTCAATTTTTCTAGTTGAATTGTTCACCTATATTGCATAGGACACATTATTGTACATAATTTGGTTACAATAAAAGTTGTATTTTATATGAAGACTACCTTATGAAAATTGAGATGTAGCCGAGTGGGAAGCTGGTATCATAGATTCAGGGCTGAGGAACGAGACCTTTGGGCCAGCCCTACCAAGATCTACAGAAGGAAGTTGTCTGTTTCTTCTGTTCATAGCCCCCACCCCCGACGATTGAAGCCGTCAAGGGATACGATGATGATGATGATCTATTATGACAGGTCTCTAATTTGTATTTAGATACATTGTATTTATTTACAATATTCCTAGTTAAATTGTAATTATTTGATCCAATATGATACAATACTGTACATAATTCGATTACAATAAAATTTGTATTTGATATGAAGACTACCTTATGAAAATTGAGATGTATTATGGAGTGGGAATTTGGTATCATAGATTCAGGGGTGGGGAACGAAACCTCGAGAGTGTTCTTAGCAACCAAGGATTGAAGCAGTCATGAAAAATGATGATAATCTATTATGACAGGTCTCTAATTTGTATTTAGATACATTGGATTTATTTATAATATTCCTAGTGAAATTGTTGCCCTATATTGCATAGGATTCATTATTGTAGATAATTTGGGAGAATTATTGTATATAATTAGGCTACAATAAAATTTGTATTTGATATGAAAATTGAGATGTATTAAATTCAGTGGCCCCCATATGATAGAAGGGAGCGTATCATAGACTGGGGGTGCACAAGATTCTTCCACCGTCCCTGTTATTATTCATCGTTACAAATCTATAAGAATTTAAAGTTGTATATGAACTTTATAAACTTTCTGTATATTATGACACACTGACGGACAGACAGAATTTGCCGTTTATTTATTTAAGATGGAATGATCTATTATGACAGGTCTCTAATTTGTATTTAGATACATTGTATTTATTTACAATATTCCTAGTTAAATTGTTCACTTATATTGTATATGATCCATTATTGTAGATAATTTGGTTACAATAAAATTTGTATTTTATATGAAGACTACCTTAAGAAAATTGAGATCTAGCCGAGTGGAGAGCTGGTATCATAGATTCAGGGGTGAGGAACGAGACCTTTGGGCCAGGCCGACCAAGATCCACAGAAGGAAGTTGTATGTTTATTCTGTTCATAGCCCCCACCCCCAACTCCGACGATTGAAGCAGTAAAGGGATATGATGAAGATGATGATGATGATGATGATCTATTATGACATGTCTCTAATTTGTATTTAGATACGTTGGATTCATTTACAATTTTTCTAGATGAATTGTTTACCTATATTGAATAGGATACATTATTGTAGATAATTAGGTTAAATTTTTTTTTTTATTTCATATGGATACTACCTCATGAATATTGACATGCGGCAGATTGCGGGGGTGTCATAGTTAAAGGGGAGGTCATATCATAGTTCGGGGGGAGGCACTGGACCCTTACACCAGTCTTTCATATGCTGACATGTAATCACAAAATTTTGATTTGAAATTGTCACTGTATAATTTATGCGTTAATGTATATTCAACCCCCAACACACACACACGAACGCACACAGACACAGACACGCAGACAGACATACACACACACACATACATATATATATATCTATATATATATATATAGCTGGCCACTCGTATTCGAGGATACCCGACTATTATGGCAGCTAACCAATCCCTATTGCAGACGCTCGCTCAGACACATTTGTGTTTGCTCGTCACCCACAACCCGACCTGTGGTTTATACTGCAACTATGCTGAGCAGACCTTAGTTACAGTTTCTGGGAGAGAGCATGTTATGTAGCGTAATCAACAATTTGAACAAGGCCAGCACGCTCAAGCCCTCGGCCATGATGACTGGTGGCTTTGTAAAAAACAGCTATCGGCGGCTCTCAAGAAGTTCAGGTAGAACTCAATTTTCAGGACAAAGCTTGGGTATGGTTTTCAGGCACTTTCAAAATGGGCCGCCGACTTTATCGTTCCTCAGGCCGATAACATCAGATCACCTTCCTAAAAAAATCAAACATGGTGAGATTCGAACCTGGGTCTCATGGTCAGAAAGGAACGTTCTAAACCACTCAGCCTCGGTGTGTGTGTGTGTGGATTTGTATATATATATATATATATATATATATATATATATATATATATATATATATATATATATATATATATATATATATATATATATATATATATATATATATATATATATATTTGGCTGTGTGTGTGTGTGTGTGTTTTTGTGTGTATATATATATATATTTGTTTAAAAAATGATTTTTTCATAAAATATGTTCTCATGTTTTAAAAAACAAGAGCCGAAATCATCCAAATAATTATTAATGTCAAAGTTGAATCGAGGTGTTTAGTCTTGTTTCATCTTCAAGCCTTTTTTTAAACAAAAATATTATTATTATAATAAAGCTCTACTTCTGTATGGAGCACTGTCTTCTTAAAAATAAAAACAAAAATACTAAGAACTCCGGATTATGCACACAACGTGTTCTTTTCTATTTTCTGCATACCTGCGCATATATATATATATATATATATATATATATATATATACGAGACCGAGTGGTATATATATATATATATATATATATATATATATATATATATATATATATATATGCAAATTATCTGAAACAAAACGAATAAATCCGTTATTATTTTACTTTTCGTATTTTTTTAATGAAACATGACCCAGTGCACATGTTAGTACTTCGTATTTCCGCCTTTATTCTTTAGAAGCTCTTTGATGTGAGTTGCATGGAATCCAATAATTTGGAGCAGTCCTCTTTGATTTTGGAGTTACTGTACCAGACGTCTATAATGGCCGTCATGAGCTTCTCTTTCGTCGTAAATTCCATTCCGGGGTCAGTCTAGTAATTTGATTTGCTCACTGGTAAAAAATCCCTTCACAAGTTTTGAGGCATGGCACGGGACCAAGATCTTATTGAAAAGATAATTGATCCATTAGGGAACATCTTATTCAGCTCTGGAACGACTCTTCTTCGGAGAACTTTGATGAACTGTGGTCCTTGCATTATGCCTTCAACGACATGCAAACCTCCAACCCCGTAGAAACTAAACCATCCCCCAAACATCTTTTTCAAGGGATGTTTTAAAAACTGATTAATGTAACACTCTCAAAGTTTCTTTGCAGTTGATTTGCAGACATGTTGGCTTCTTTGTCCTTGAACAAAAGATGAGGTCTCGTCACTGAAAATAACATTTCTCCATTTTATTTTCGTCCAAATTTTTGTATTTCAGTCCCCATTTGTAGCGTTTTTCCTTCATAGGTTTTGTCAGAAGTTGCTTTTTCACAGGATGATTTGCCTTGCGACCAACAGCCAGATACCCTCGCCTAACCGTTGAGAAATTGACATTTATCCCTTTCACTTGTAAATCTCTTTTTATGGCATCACTTGTCTTCCTAGAATCTTTCACACTCTTGCTGATCACGTATACATCGTCTCTTGGCGTTATTTTTCTCTTCCGACCGCATTCTCCTTCACGTTTTGGACTGATGGATCCATTTTATTTCTTCTCCCCTTGATGACACGACTAACAGTTGAAAGGCTGACACCAATAATACCTACAATCCGTCTGTAAGGCTTACCATTGTGTTCGTTCAGCGTTAAAATTTTCGTACGCTTCCTTGAAGTAACCTACATCGCAGACAAACATCGTAGGACAACTAATAGACAGTCGAGACAATAGTGTCTGGGCGTGATAAAAATCTGATGCAATCACGGATGACGCAATATTTTTCAAGGCCAAACAAATTTCATCATACACCCCGAAAATAGATTCATATTACTGCACACCACTGCAAAAGACGCAATGCGGGGAAATAATAGAAATCGATTACACCCTGTCACTCCAGTGGGTCTAAAATGACCTTATGGTGAAAGAAAGGAAACTAATCTGTTGTTTCAATTAATTTGGACAAGGTATATATATATATATATATATATATATATATATATATATATATATATATATATAATGATCATACACGGTGCGATGGATAAATTGTCGTCTAAATGACGCAAAAAAAAAAAAAAAAAAAAAAAAAAAAAAATGAAAATAACATTGACATCTCACTTTAATAGATATATTTACCAAAATTGCACAAAAATATCTTGAAATACTAAAGAGTAAAGTTATTCAATTCAATAAAATCGCTATTGGCTTCAACCAGCCGACGTCAGAATCTCCTACACCTCTTCTGGACGGTCTCCTTGTTTAAGTTGGTGAATGCTGCCATAATTCTTGCCTTCAGTTCACCTTTAGTGTTACAAGTTTTATTGGTCTTTTGCTGCGTCTCACACAAAATAATCAAGTGCGTTACAGTCTGAGGTGGCCAGATATAAGGAGTGACGTGGCCGCAAAATAACTGACTTCTCCTGCTTGTGGTGCATAGTGTCTAACCCTAACCTTAACCCTGCCGAGTCCTGTTGCTAGACTTAAGGTGTTCGTGCAACCACTCCCTTGACTGAGGGCAGCACTAACTCTTCAAGGCACTTAATGTAGATTCTGGGGGCCTGTGGGAAGATCAGTGGAGGCATAACTTTGCCATCACTGGTGATCAATCCAAACACCTTCGTAATCACCATTAGACTCATCCAACTCCTTCCGAATCCTCTGCACTGTCATCATATTGACAACCAAACACTCTGAAATATTTGTATTGGAGCTTCCGGAGTGAATGTCAAGTAGTACAGCATGCTGTTTCCAAATTTTTGGCGGAGTGAATTGCGTCATAGTGCTCTTTTTCTCACAAACGGTGCCCGACTGACTCTAATTTAAAGGGTCTTCAAGCAGCCACCCTCTTGACCCAGAACAAAACTACCTCCTCAAGGCATTTGATGTAGGCATCTGTGTTGAGTCTGGGGCCCTGTGGGAAGATTAATGGATGTATAACGTCATCACTAATAATCACTTTAAATATTATGGGGTTGGCTGGATATATCATCCAAGTCTTTCTGAATTCTCTGCAATGTCCTCCGATTGAAACCCAAACACTGTGAAATATTCGTATTGGTGCTTCCGGCGCTAAGGCAAAGCAGTACAGCATGCCATTTCCAAATTATTGGGAAGTGAATTGAGTCATGATCAAAAACAAACAACGCGCATGCGCAAAACTAAAAATATAAAATGGCGACAATTTACCTGTCACAGACACACACACACACACACACACACACACATATATATATATATATATATATATATAATATAAAATGGCGACAATTTACCTGTCACAGACCTTACACACACACACACACACATATATATATATATATATATATATATATATATATAGTGTCATCCACAGACATACTGTTTCGGAGGTCATCAGTGTGGCTAGATATTCGACTGCTTCAAGCAGGGATCAAAACCCGACTGATTCGGCAACAGTCGGATATTTCCCCACCCACTAAGCCATCAGCGGACGGTTGAAAGCAAGTCAAATTTTTACGTACTTATTCTGTGAATAAACACGCCAATGACTGCCAGAACTCAATTCAGGGAAGAGCCTTGTAATATTAGTAGTAATAGTCATTGTTTACAAATTCGCACTTGTCTTCTAAGAGTGCACAACCGAATTTAAGTTTTTCAGGTGCGTATATATTGTCATCCACAGACAGACTGTTTCCCGGTATCACAGCTCATCAGTGCGGCTAGACATCCGATTGCTTCAAACCGGGATCGAAACCCGACTGATATATATAATGATTATTTGGTAATCCGCATGGATAATTCCAAAGAGGATATAGATCCAGAGAGAGCTCAATGTAATAACATAATAATAATTATGGAAGCAGAGACTTCATGAAATATTAGACATGAAATTTTAACGTCTCCGCTTTCATATATATATATATATATATATATATATATATACAAATGAGAGAAACAAATTCCACTGTTCGTAGCATTTACTTTTAAGAAAGTGATCAATAAAAAGTAGAGCAATGTATTATTATTATTATTATTATTATTATTATTATTATTATTATAAAGATTATAAACACATGTTGAAATCGCTACAGAAAAGTTTTCATGTTTCAATATTTTGATTTGACTTCTTCAGGAAATGTTAAGTAACTAGTGATTAAATGATTTTTCTTAAAAATCAATTAATCACCAGTTTAATTATCAAAGTATTGAAACATGAAAGATTTTGTGTAGTGATTTCAACATATTTTTTATTATAATCTTTATAATAAATAATATATATATATATATATATATATATATATATATATATATATATATGATATTATTTGGTAATCTGTATGGATAATACAAGGTATATAGATCCAGAGAGCTCAATGTAATAACAGAGACAATAATAATTATGAAATATATATATCTATATATATATATATCTTTTAAACAGACTTATATACATACATATATATATATATATATATATATATATATATATATATATATATATATATATATATATATTCTCCCTCTCTTCTCTTTTCCCCATTTCTCTTCCTCATTTTGAATAAATATCCCTCTTCTACTCCCTCCATTTTATTCTTTTTTTACCCTCCCGTAACTTTAAATCTACATATTTAAGTATAATTTATGCTTAGATAAATGTGTTCTGCTTGGTAAAATTTGAAATCCATTTTTTTGTGAAAATGTTTGGTTTGATGAGTTAAAACCGAAGTATCGGTTTTAATGAAATAAAATATTACTATGAACTTTTAAAGTCTTCGTTTTGAGAATTATATATATATATATATATATATATATATATATATATTAACTTTACTAATTTACTTTTTGTATGAATCATTCAGTGTAATATATATAGGTCTGATGAATTGTATCGTGATTCCGATTCCAATGACCTGGACATTGAGTTCTACCAGGATTCTATCCTCTTGGGAATTATATATATATATATATATATATATATATATATATATATATATATAAAGTGTGGATGGTTGTGCAAAAAAAAACACTTCCCTACTATAATCAAATCTCATGTCCTGGTGTCGGGCTTATATATATATATATATATATATATATATATATAACTGAGATGAGGTATTATGTACATTATTTACATTATTCGGACTATTGTCCTCATCTTTGCCGCCATATTTATTACTACGTTTCGGCCGTTGTACGCTCTGGTCTTCTTCCTCAAGGATACATGGCACAATGGATAAAGGCGTTAGTCAGATCCAGTGACAGGACCAAAAGAGTGTGAGTTAAGGCAGTGGAGAACTTTCAGAGGGAAAATTAACAGGAGATAACTGATAACTGACATCCATTATACATGGCACGTGGAACTAGAACAGTCTACCCCAGTGAGCGAAATAAAGGGTTCAATTCGACATTCCAACCGACTGAAGAAGGCCGGAGCGTACAACGGCGAAACGTTGTGATAAATATGGCGACAAAGATGAGGACAATAATAATATAAATATATATATATATATATATATATATATATATATATATATATATATATATACAGGGTCGGTTGAAATACCTCCTACATTTCAAAAGAGTCACCTGTATAGTGCTAGCGAACTTAGGCAAGTGTTAATGGTGTTTTCATCTCGCTAATGCTTACCATTTTTTAAGCTGCCATCAGATACCATCCTAAGTTGGACTTGTTCATACAGTGCGTTTGCCGCTGAAATGTTTTTTAAGGCTGGGGAATTTAGAATTGCAACACACAGAGCTTTTCATGGTCATTTCATGTTATGTCGGAATAATACTGTTCCGGATAGAACCTCCATTGTTGAAAATTCCCGTGCCACGGATTCAGCGCTTAAAAGAAAACTACTTGGAAGACCTCAAAGCGCTCGAACTTCCGGTTGTTGGAAAACTTTAGAACAGTGAATGACGAGTACAGACAACCATTTGGAAAAGTTCACTTTAAAAAAAAAGAATCAAAACTGTGGCCCTTTGTTTAAAAAAAGTAAATAAAATTGTTTAATAACCGTTAAAATGGTCTTTGTCAAGTTTTACTATGTGGAAGCTATTTCTGTTGTACTCTGTATACAAGGGTGGGCTTATAAGTTCATAGGCTGACTATGAAGGAATGATGCTAGAGCCGTGAAATCTTGCATGCATTAATTTCAACTCTTCTTATTAATAACAGCATTGTTTCTTTCAAGGTACGAGAGTGGGTTGAAAAGTTAATAGGCTGACTATAGAGTGAGGCTAAAATTTTGTCGGCATTAAATAACCCATTGAGGTTGCTATGCCGTAAACCAAAACAAACAAGCAAACATGCTTCGGCTGCAATTAAAAGAACAGGCAATTCCTCTTGACATAGCCTTGTACCAAACTAAGAATAATGGAGACTATATTACGAACTAAATTCGGAGTTCTGATGGTTTTGTGTCCATTTTTGCTTTATTTGCTTCTAATATTTGTTGTAATGAAAGAAAAAAAAAGACATTTTGCTCATTTTGAAATAATTTGTTGTGTTTAAAGAAGGACAGACCTTACTTTGGATTTAAAGAACAGATATCACATTTGGATTTAGAGAAAAACAGACATTACTTTGGGATTTTCAGAAAAACAGACATTACAGAGAAGAACAAATATTATTTTTGGATTCAGAGAAAAGAAGACATTACTTTTGCATTTAAAGAAGAACATACATTACTTTTGGATTTAAAGAAGAACAGACATTACTTTTGGATTTAAAGAAGAACAGACATTACTTTTTTTGAATTTAGAAGAACAAATATTATTTTTGGATTCAGAGAAAAGCAGACATTACTTTTGGATTTAAAGAAGAACAGACATTACTTTTGGATTTAAAGAAGAACAGACATTACTTTTGGATTTAGAGAAGAACAAATATTATTTTTAGATTTAGAGAAAAGCAGACATTACTTTTGGATTTAAAGAAGAACAGACATTACTTTTGGATTTAAAGAAGAACAGACATTACTTTTGAATTTAGAGAAGAACAAATATTATTTTTGGATTTAGAGAAAAGCAGACATTACTTTTGCATTTAAAGAAGAACATACATTACTTTTGGATTTAAAGAAGAACAGACATTACTTTTGAATTTAGAGAAGAACAAATATTATTTTTGGATTTAGAGAAAAGCAGACATTACTTTTGAATTTAAAGAAGAACAGACATTACTTTTGGATTTAAAGAAGAACAGACATTACTTTTGAATTTAGAGAAGAACAAATATTATTTTTGGATTTAGAGAAAAGCAGACATTACTTTTGGATTTAAAGAAGAACAGACATTACTTTTGAATTTAAAGAAGAACAGACATTACTTTTGAATTTAGAGAAGAACAAATATTATTTTTGGATTTAGAGAAAGCAGACATTACTTTTGGATTTAAAGAAGAACAGACATTACTTTTGGATTTAAAGAAGAACAGACATTACTTTTGAATTTAGAGAAGAACAGACATTACTTTTGAATTTAGAGAAAAGCAGACATTACTTTTGGATTTAAAGAAGAACAGACATTACTTAGAGAAAAGCAGAATTTAAAGAAGAACAGACATTACTTTTGAATTTAGAGAAGAACAAATATTATTTTTGGATTTAGAGAAAAGCAGACATTACTTTTGGATTTAAAGAAGAACAGACATTACTTTTGGATTTAAAGAAGAACAGACATTACTTTTGAATTTAGAGAAGAACAAATATTATTTTTGGATTTAGAGAAAAGCAGACATTACTTTTGGATTTAAAGAAGAACAGACATTACTTTTGAATTTAAAGAAGAACAGACATTACTTTTGAATTTAGAGAAGAACAAATATTATTTTTGGATTTAGAGAAAAGCAGACATTACTTTTGGATTTAAAGAAGAACAGACATTACTTTTGGATTTAAAGAAGAACAGACATTACTTTTGAATTTAGAGAAGAACAAATATTATTTTTGGATTTAGAGAAAAGCAGACATTACTTTTGGATTTAAAGAAGAACAGACATTACTTTTGAATTTAGAGAAGAACAAATATTATTTTTGGATTTAGAGAAAAGCAGACATTACTTTTGGATTTAAAGAAGAACAGACATTACTTTTGGATTTAAAGAAGAACAGACATTACTTTTGAATTTAGAGAAAAAGAACAAATATTATTTTTTGGATTTAGAGAAAAGCAGACATTACTTTTGGATTTAAAGAAGAACAGACATTACTTTTGGATTTAAAGAAGAACAGACATTACTTTTGAATTTAGAGAAGAACAAATATTATTTTTTGGATTTAGAGGAAAGCAGACATTACTTTTGGATTTAAAGAAGAACAGACATTACTTTTGAATTTAGAGAAGAACAAATATTATTTTTGGATTTAGAGAAAAGCAGACATTACTTTTGGATTTAAAGAAGAACAGACATTACTTTTGGATTTAAAGAAGAACAGACATTACTTTTGAATTTAGAGAAGAACAAATATTATTTTTGGATTTAGAGAAAAGCAGACATTACTTTTGGATTTAAAGAAGAACAGACATTACTTTTGAATTTAAAGAAGAACAGACATTACTTTTTGAATTTAGAGAAGAACAAATATTATTTTTGGATTTAGAGAAAAGCAGACATTACTTTTGGATTTAAAGAAGAACAGACATTACTTTTGAATTTAGAGAAGAACAAATATTATTTTTGGATTTAGAGAAAAGCAGACATTACTTTTGGATTTAAAGAAGAACAGACATTACTTTTGGATTTAAAGAAGAACAGACATTACTTTTGAATTTAGAGAAGAACAAATATTATTTTTGGATTTAGAGAAAAGCAGACATTACTTTTGGATTTAAAGAAGAACAGACATTACTTTTGGATTTAAAGAAGAACAGACATTACTTTTGGATTTATGGAAGAACAAACATTACTTTTACATTTAGAGAAGAACAGACATTACTTTTGGATTTAAAGAAGAACAGACATTACTTTGGATTTAGAGAAGAACAGACATTACTTTTACATTTAGAGAAGAACAGACATTACTTTTGAATTTAGAGAAGAACAAACATTACTTTTGGATTTAGAGAACGGACATTACTTTTGGACTGACCTTCATACCACGTTTGGAAAAGAATAAGACTATGTAGAAAACTAGATTTGAAATGCTGAGATATTTGTGTCCATTTCGGTATTATTTGTGTGTATTTATTATTGAATCCGTTGTTATCAAGATACAAGATGGCTGTGAGTAGGATGTTGAATATTATCCGTATAAATGAGTAGACAATGAGACACACTGAAAAAGCTGGCCAGACAACGTATTTCGCCTCTTTAGAATACGTGTCTTCAGGTTTAAATGAGAGACAAACTTTGTGTGTAAAGGAAGTGCGTTGGAATTTTTGAGGAAAGGGTCCGTTGATGTCTGTTGGACTTGAAAAAATTCAGGACACTCCGAGTAGATCTCTGTATTTTTTTCTTTTTCTTTATTATTTCGTATCACACACGAGTGGCTGTTCATAAGTTCTTGTCCCGGCCATAAAAGTAATTCCTACAAAAATTTGTTTATCAGATTCGGGGGCATATGTCAGATCGAGAACATTTCAGCACCACTCACACACAAACTTCCCCACATACTTAATATTAAATAAAATATAAGGAATTAACAACGATTGAAAATGTGGGTTATTCCACTTGGCTTTACCAAAAACGCTCGCTAGGGGGCGCTTCTTTGAACCTATAAAAAGTCTTTTAGCTCTGGTTTTCAGATGTAGTCGCAAGTTCGTTTCTTTTGTCTACTTTGATTTTTAAACGCTCTCACACACACATATGAACACATGTGCCTATCACACACGTTAGTTACACACACACAAATATATTTTCATTAAAAATTGTTTTAATGTTTTTCCTTGTGTTACAATTGTCTATACATATAATTCTTTTTGTTAATATATGCATTGTCGTTTTTTTTTTTATATTCTTTGTTTTGTGAGTTTTATTTTTACCTGGACTCACACTGAGTCCGCTAATATTGTTTGCGGGATAATGTTCTAGGAGCCCGTAAATATTTACTGTCCAAAGTGTTGATTTTCACAACATAATAATGATTAATATTTATCTATTCATACCAAATCGCTCGCAACAAAAACTTGCATTATTATTTCATTGCATTCATGCGCTTCTATATTTAATTGTGTTACATTTAATGAAAAACAGACACGGCTTTTTAAAGGGCCCACGTATAGTGATTGAGAAAGAAGGGGACTGTTTTCAAAACTTGATTTGGATTTCACGAGATATTTGCTCATTTCGGTATATGTTTTCTACTATTAAATCTGTTCTAATTAAACAACAAAAAAAAGTGTCGAACCTTATAATGACAGCTCTATAGACCGATATTTGAGCGAAAATTTGGGGGATGATTTTTAATGGAGACTGATCCACTTTTTCTTTTCTGGGTCGGATAAGGTTGATTTGTATTGCTCAACACAATCTTCTTATTACAATCTGACCTTGTGCCTTACTAAGCCAAGCTCTGTAAATATAGATAATAATCGTATAGAGCATTCCAGTCGGTCAATAATAACCATTGTGTAGTTTTTGCAACAATCAACTAAGGACATTTAAAACTCTTTTTTAAAAAGAAAGAGAAAAAAAATGGCGGCGGTGATCAGATAATGGCAATTGTTGAAAAAAATTACAGACAAAGGCCTCGTTGCTTATTGAATAGCACAATGCTTTCGTGAAAAAGCAAATTAAAAATATTGTAAGCAATAATTGATTCGGTTTTAAATGCTGTACATTTGAATGTAAATTTACGGTTTTAAAAGATAGGACATGACCTCTGTCTCGGAAAAGCGGATTAAAATGCAAAGAATTGGCCAGACCGGAGATGTTTTTGGAAATAAATGAAAGTAGGTACCATGGGCGGATAGAAAATGGTTGAGATCTTGGAAAATATAGAGGAAATAACAAAAACTTATTTTCTTTCATTTATTTAAGTATCTTATTGTGTCGTCTGCTTTTTGAAAGTTATCCATTAACTGAATATAGCAAACGACCCAGACTTCCATTTTGTTTTCGAGTTTAGATTTCTTCCATATAATAAAAAAGAAAGAGAGAAAAAAAACTCCGTAATTTCATCCACATATCTTAGCACTTCCGGTGGATTCTAATTTTTTTTTTTTTTTTTTTTGCTTCATGGTATCTAATATTTTTTTGTTTAATTTCCGTGTATTTTTTAATTTTATTATTTTCTTTCTTTCTTTCTTTTTACTGCCAATTGATTGTGGGATTAACAAATAAAAAAAAACTCCATCAACATTTTACATTCTTTTAAAATGTCGTCAAACTGATTAATGGTTGTTGAGAAAAACGATTTTGCTCGAACTAGCGTTATCTCAAAACTGCTCGTATTTGATTGATTTTTTTTTTTAAAGAAAATGCAGAAAGATGATCAAAGTGCTGTACTATCAAAACAGGAGTCGACATCAGGTCGACATACATCCACACCGATAAATAAATGGAGGTAAGTATGGATTTATAGACGCTTATTAGAAATGAGAATAGACATTTCGCAGAGACGTAAACAGTTGCTATAGAACTTACATATACATAGGTGTACAGATATAGATGTGCTGGAAAATGTCGGATTAAAAATAAAACCCATTAATTCTTTTGAAATCACTTTGTTTGGGCGGGTATGGGCTCTCTGGAAGAAATATCCGAGTGAAAGAGTGTACTTTCTTTAACGAAAAATAAAGCCCAGGCGAATTATGACGCTCCCTGTAGCCGAGCGGTAAAACACACCGGATTAAACAGTGGTTTTTCTATACAAAGACAGATGCAGGTTAGATCCCTACCATAGAGAACACTTTCTTAAATTAACATTTCTCGAATGCTAAAGACGATAGACTGAATACATATTATTTAGAAAATAAAAATAGGGCGTCTATTTTTAAAGACGAGTTATCCTCTGTAATAACGTTTGGTATATATATATATATATATATATATATATATATATATATATATATATATATGATAATGGAAATGGACAAAGTCAAACAATTATATTAAGACATATTTTATATTTATACATTCTTTTTATAGATACAAATATTTAAGTAAATGCTCTGTTTTATAATAAACAGTATTTATAACATTTATTAAAAAAAGAAAGAAAGAAAGAAAAAATAAATAAGAAAGAAAAAATGAAGAAAAAGAGGAAGTATTACGCATTATATATATATATATATAAGAAAGAAAAAGGAAAAAGAAAAAAGAGAAAGGAAACAAAGAAAAAGAAAACAGATAAAAGAAAGAAAAAAGAAAGTGGGAAAGAAAGACTTGCTACAGAAAGAAAGATCGAAAAGAGAGCTTTACAAAGAGAGAAAAAGAGAAGCATGATAAACGAAAAAAAAGGACAATAGGAAATCCAAATAAAACGTGCCTGAGAGAGGGGAGAGAGAGAGAGAGAGTGAGTGAAAACGTAGCAAAGGAAGAAAGAAAAGAAAGAGACATAACGTCACAAAGATAGAAAGAAAAAGAGAAGCCATAGCAAAGAAAGGAAGAAAGAAAGAAAGAGAGAGAGAGAGAAAGAATGAAAAAAAGAAAGGAAGAAAGAAAGAAAGGAAGAAAGAAAGAGAACGTGGTAAAAGATCCGAAAAGAGAGGGAACGTGCCTACAAGTAACAAAGAGAGAAGACGTAGCAAAGAAAGAAACAGAAGAGAGATAAAGTAACAAAGACATAAAGAAAAACAGAAGGCATGAAAAAGAAAGAAATAAAGAAAAAAAGAAAATGTAGTAAAAAAGAAAGAAGAGAGAGAACGCCCCCCACTAGAGAGAGAGAGAGAGAGAGAGAGAAGGAAAGAAAGGAAGAGAGGCGTCGTGACTACAAAATGAAGAGGGAAAACGCGACAAAAAAAAAGACGTCGCTTCGAAGAAAGAGAGGTAAAAAAGAACAGAGAAAATATGATGAAAGAAAGATAACTTACCACAGAAAGAAAGAACGAAAAGAAAGCTTTACAAAGAGAGAAAAGGAGAAGCATTATAAATGAAAAGAAAAGGACAAAAAGAAATCCAAATAAAACGTGTCTGCAAAAGAGAGAGAGAGAGAAAGAGAGAGAGAAAACGTAGCAAAGAAATAAAAGAGAGATAACATCACAAAGATCGAAAAAAGAGAAAGAATAGCAAAGAAAGAAAAGAAAGAAAGAAAGAAAGAAAGAAAGAAAGAAAGAAAAAAGGAAAAAGGAAAAAGAGAGGCGTATATGAAATGATGAGAAAGAAAGAGAACAAGAAAAGCATTTATGGAATTATTAGAAATAAAGGAAGAAAGGAAGAAATAAAAAAGAAGGAAAGAAAGAAAAATATATATGGAATCATAAGAAAGAAAGAAAGAAAGAAAGAAAGAAAGGGAAAAAAAAGAGAGGCGTATAGGAAATCATAAGCAAAAAAGAAAGAGAACAAGAAAAGCATATATGGAATTATGAGAAAGAAAAATAAGAAAGAAAGTTTATGGAATTAAAGAAGTTTATGGAATTAAAAGAAAGAAAGAAAGAAAGAAAGAAAGAAAGAAAGAAAGAAAACACAAAGAAATAATGGTAAAAACACAATAGAAAAGAAGAAAGAAAGAAAGAAAGAAAGAAAGAAAGAAAGAAAGAATTAAACGTGGAAAAAGGAAAGAAGAGGGGGAACATGCTTATAAGAGAGAAAGCGTAGTAAAGAAAGAAAGAAAGAAAGGAAGAAAGAAAGAAAGAAAGAAAGAAAGGAAGAAAGAAAGAAAGAAAGGAAGAAAGAAAGAAAGAAAGAAAGGAAGAAGATAGGCGGAGTGACAATGAAATAGAGAGAAAACGTGGCGTGAAAGAGAGGAAAAAAGAAAAGAGAAATTGAAAGAAAGAAAGAACGAAAAGTCAAGGAAGCTTTACAAAGAGAGAAAAGAAGAAGGCTAAAACGCATGATAAATGGAAAGAAAAGCACAAAAAAAGTCCAAAAAACGTGCCTGCAAAAGAGAGAGAGAGAGAGAGATAGAGAGAGGGAGAGAGAGAGAGAAAACGTAGCAAAGGAAGAATGAAAAGAGAGAGAGATAACGTCACAAAGATTGAAAGAAAAAGAGAAGGCTTAGCAAAGAAAGAAAGAAAGAAAGAAAGAAAGAAAGAAAGAAAGAAAGAAAGACAGAGAGAAAGAAAGACAGAGAGAAAGAAAGAAAGAAAGAAAGAAAGAAAGAAAGAAAGAAAGAAAGAAAGAAAGAAAGAAAGAAAGAAAGGGAAAAAAGAGAGGCGTATAGGAAATCAAAAGCAAGAAAGAAAGAGAGCAAGAAAAGCATATATGGAATTATGAGAAAGAAAAATAAGAAAGAAAGGTGTAAATGGAATTAAAAGAAAGAAAGAAAGACAGAGAGACAGACAGTCAGACAGAAAGAAATAAAGAAAGAAAGACAGAAAGAGAACGCAGGAGAAAGAACGAAGAGACTGGACGTGCCTACAAGAGAGAAAGCGAAGCAAAGAAAGAAAGAAAGAAAGAAAGAAAAAAAAAAAAAGAAAGAAAAGATAGGCGTTGTGACAATGAAATAAAGAGGGAAAACGTGTCGACGAAAGAGAGAAATTGATAAAAGAAAGATAAAAAGAAAGAACTCAAAGTCAATGGAGCTTTTATCAAAAGAGAAAAAGGAGAAAGCCAAACGCATGATAAACGGGAAACAAGACAAAAAGAAATGCAAACAAATTAAAAAAAAATACACACGTAAAAAGAAAATATTTTTTGCAAAACTCGAGCAAAACAAAGACTGATGAGCGTAATTGTTTCAAATTCCAATTAACAATCATTGTTATTGACATCTTGTTTTTTTTTCTTCTTCTTTTGTAATAGCAATGACAACAAAAGGACAAGTAAAACGTTTATGATTGGCCTGCACTTGTCTTTCTAACGTTACATCATGACAGCATATTTTCGCTAACTTTCTTATAGATCCCCCGTCTAAATTTACGGTTTGGTGTCACCTCATTCTGACAATTGTCACTGTTTAGAGTGTAAGGCTTTTTGCTGATTAATACGAATGCCAAAAATAATAATAATGTTTTTCCTTCCTTCGTTATCTGTGCAACGACAACACAAAACAGATTTTTACAGTGAGAAAACAACAACTTCCCGAGTAAAAAAAAAATGTCAGTAATCCGAAGAGAACTACATGTCCTACCAGGATTTATTATAGGTGGATTCAATCTTAAGATCCGAAGACACGTAGATGACACTGTGATGAAGCCAGACATAGAAAGAAATCTGCCGGAACACCTAGAAAAGAGAGCAAAGGAAAGCGAGAATAAAGGACTAACTGTCAATTGTAAAAAGATATATTTTTATCATTTCACGCCAAGCAAGTCGGAAATATCACTAATACGGAATGAGTTACAGGGCAGTGAAAGTGAGAGATAAGACTGGATATAGGAGGGATTGAGGAAAGAATAAAAGATGAACGGGGTTCAAGATGACAGAAGATGGCGATTGACGTTGTATTTAAATTTTTGAAGCAAGCAAACGGAAGGGAGTTCCACTAGTGGGAAGTGCGAGAAAAGAAACAGTTGGAGCTGAAGAGGCGGTTACATTTAACTATTTCAGCAGTAAAAGGGTGGGACCTAGATGCCAATCTAGTAGCTCGCTTAAATTCACGCAGTCGGGGTACCAGGGACAAAAAAAAAAGCTCGTCAGTGTAGTAACCATGAAAATATTTGTAGAAAAGACAGAGGGAAGCCACGTCACGTCGATGAGAAAAAGACTAAAGTCGAGATGCCAGGTCAGGATGGATTACATTGCAGAGCTTTCTTTGGGTTTTGTCAAGAATCTCGAGATGAACATCAGGGGCACCAGACCATATATGGCAACAGAGTTCCATGCAAGGACGAATGGTAGATTTGGAGATCTGCAAAATGGACACTGGCGAGAAAAACCTTCTGGTACGACACAATGAAGCAACTTTCCTTGCAGTAGATACAGCTATTGATTCGATGTAGTTGTTCCACTTCAAGTCATTTGAAAATGTGAGGCCAAGAAGACGCAGTGTGACGCTTTATCCACTGTGCCATGTGTCTTTGAGGACATCTGTGTATTCATTTCTGGGTATTATAAATTTAATGTCTTCAGTTACCATTTTTTTACCAGAGCTCATATTGCAATTTTTGTTATTATCGCTTTTCTCTGACACTCCTCATATTGTATTCATTTCTTTGCTTGGTCGGCTCAGGAGATTTTTGTGGCCTAGCATAAAATTAACAAGCCAGTCATTCAACAACAAATTGTAGGTCATTTCTGAGATCAGCTACCAGTTTAACCCTATCGGACCGATCAGATTTACTATTAAGCCAAGAGTAAATAGTTGTGTCCCCAGCATAGATGTCGACTTGAAAACTGATGACATCAGGAAGGTCATTTATGAAAATTAGTAACAACGTAGGTACACTGATAGAGCCCAGGGGAACGCCTGCATTTATGTGAAAAGATGTAAAAAGTGGCCAGTCATGTCAACATTCATTTCGTGATTTGATAAGAAAAACTGAATAAGTTCAAAAATTCGTCCAGAAATACCATGACCTTTCAACTTGTAAAGAAGACCAACATGCCAAACCCTGTCAACTGCCTTCGAGATATCCAACGCAACTACCCGAAGTTCACCATTTTTATCTAATGCGTGATGGACTCTTTCAGCAATAATTGTTAATACATCAGCAGTTGACCTAAAGAAGCGAAAGGCATATTGCTTATCGCGAAAAACACCCTGCGATGTTAGATGCTTAACCAATTCAGAGTTGATTAGAGTCTCTAGTAGAAGGCTAACAGGCCCATAATTAGAAGAATCATATTTATAAAGAGTAAATCATTTACTCTGATAGAATGTCGACCAGATGTGAATAAGCCAGTTGCTATTCCATGGCAAGATATGAAAACAACAAAACGTTCAATATTGATTAGGCTTTCGACTCTCGTCAAAACCATTTCTGCGTCTACGTTTTCGAATTTTATCAAAACCATTTTTGTTTCTACGTTTTTGACTTTCGTCAAAACCATTTTTCTACGTTTTTGACTTTCGTCAAAACCATTTTTGTGTCCACGTTTTTGACTTTCGTCAAAACCATTTTTGTGTCCACGTTTTTGACTTTCGTCAAAACCATTTTTCTACGTTTTTGGCTCTCGTCAAAATCATTTTTGTGCCCACGTTTTTGACTCTCGTCAAAACCATTTTTTCAACGTTTTTGACTCTCGTCAAAACCATTTTTCCACGTTTTTGACTCTCGTCAAAACCATTTTTTTCAACGTTTTTGACTCTTGTCAAAACCATTTTTTCAACGTTTTTGACTCTTGTCAAAACCATTTTTCCACGTTTTTGACTCTCGTCAAAACCATTTTGCGTGCATGTTTTGACTCGTCAAAAACATTTTTATATCTACATTTTTATCTCTCGTCATAAGCTTTTTTTGTGTTAACCTTTTTTGACTAAGTCTAACATTTTTCCTATAATCAAATCCTGCTGAAAACACTTCTCAATCGATCATTGAAGCTCGGTCAGTTGTTGAGCTCGGTCAGTACTTAAATAGATGACCACTTCGGAGTACTGAGTAGTGTTTGCAACCGTCGACAATTCGATAGATATTTTGGCTTTAAATAACCCACAAAAGGTTGATAAACCGTAAAACATCAATCTGCCATGTGAAAAGCAAACTCCTCTCCAACTTTTTGACTCTCACACAAATGAAGACGATTGTGTACATTTTGACACCGTTCAAAACAAATCGGCGTCTAAAATTTTGACTCTCTTGACCAGTCATCTACTTCATCAAATTCAAGACCGAGTAGCTCTAGTGATCATTATCATCGTTCAATATCATTTCAGGAGGTAGAGGATCATGGCCTTCCACAGCTTCCTGTCGTTACGACTCGGTGTAGTCGTTGTTCCGCCAGCCATACACAATCTTAAGCAGCTTACTCGTTATTTTCGTCCGCGTATCTGGACTTCAGTGCGCCTTGTGAGTTTTAGATTCACCAAGCCTTCTACCTGATCGTAAACGTCAATTTTGAAATGTAGATGTCTAAAACAACGGAGAAACGGTATGAATCGAACTCACTACGTAAGCGAATTCCTCTGAGACGAAATTGCAAGCCATCTTACCCTGGTAGGTTACCCAAAGTTACGGTGTAACCATTGTTTATATAGAGCACTGCAGTAGTCATCGGAAGTCAATGGTCTGGCAGTGTTTGATACGGAAAAAAATTGCGAATGCCATGGCTTTATTTTTTTTTTTTTTTTTAAATCTTTTGGAGTTTATGTCCACGAACATGTGTTTTGGAAGAATTTGCAGGTTTTGGGCTTAACAGAATAGAATACAAATGTCATCTGTGGCACCAAAGAGCTGAGAAAGCCTCAAGAACGAAGGAATCGACGAAATCAAAGAGTAAGGGAGGGGAAAAAAGTCTCTGGCGAGCCCTCTCTCCTTATCATCGTCCTATTGTAGACATCAAAGAAACAGATCGGCCGGTCGAAGAAGTGCTTCCACTGAGCTCTGTTGCTAATCCAGACACAAACGAACGTAATGGAACCCGAAAAGACTCCATTTTGGAGAGGAATTAAAATGCTACCAGATAAGGTAGAACTCTTATCTAAATTCTGTAAGAGGAATTGGTGAGCGTGAAACATATATATATATATATATATATATATATATATATATATATACTCACAAATTCTCATGTTTCTTCTCTCTCTCTAATATATATATATATATATATATATATATATATATATATATATATATATATATGTGTGTGTGTATATATATATATATATATATATATATATATATATATATATATAACAATTAATGAGTAAACATATCTATTTGCATGCATGAATAAATGAAATATGAATGCGTATATAAAAGCGAGAACCATATATATATGTATATTATATATATATATATATATGTGTGTGTGTGTGTAAAATTGAAAGAGACAGAGGAGAGAGAGAATATATGATGTGAGTGTAGTAGAGAGATACAGATATGATATGCACATGAAGCGAATGTGTTTTTATATATATATATATATATATATATATATATATATATATATATATATATATATATAATGCAGATAGTGTGTCACGGGGACATACATTTCTGTCGTTGAATTGATGAAAATATATGTATATAGGAAGATAAATAGTGTATGTCCGTATATATATATATATATATATATATATATATATATATATATATATATATATATATATATATATATATTACATAGTTAAAGACAAAACGAAGAAAGAAAGGTGTATATATATTTATATGAATAAAATGTTACATATGTGTGTGCATGAAAAAAGTATATACAAGTGCGTGTATATAGAGTAAATTATGTGAGTACGTAAGATAGATAGATAGATAGATAGATAGATAGAAAAAAAAAACAGAAATATATATATATATATATAAATATATATATATATATATATATATATATATATATATATATAAACACGGATACATATATATGGACACAAATATATATATATATACACACACACACACACACACTCATTTCCATTCGTAAGTAACTCAATAACTGATCAATATTTCTCTATCTTTCCGTTTTATCTTCAAAGAGGGACACGCATCTCTGTCAAAGTCCAGCTATTGCCTAAAAAGAAAATCTGAATGTTTTGCCTGCATTGTGTTTACTCGTCGCCTTACCTTAGAGCAATGGTTAGCAAGCTCGTCTCGCCGTCCATGTCTGCACATGTGAGTTCGATCCAAACCTTGTCCCATCCTCCTGCGCCCAAATAGTAAACAGATGTTTGTTTGTTTGTTTGTTTAACGGCATATCAACTCCTTATGGGTCATTTAATAACGAAATTTAATTTTCTTGGGAGATTTGATGTAATTTAAAATATGATACATGTTATTCTGCTTTCACAGTTGAATACATGGTAGATAATACTCAGCTTTTATGCATATACATATTTGTGTGGACATAATTACTAGAGGCAGTGATATGTGTGTTTTATGTTGTAGTTTTGTTGAAGTTATATTTTGGAATACAGTTTGATTTCTTTAAGTAATTATCAGATATTATATGGATTAATGCCTTGAAAGATTTCTTTTGTGTGGTTGATTTTGTTTAGCGACATATCAACACCTCTATGGGTTATTTAACACCAGAATCTAAATATTTGGAACCTAATTTTATGGCTTCAAGTACAGATAAAATATATTGGTGGTTGTAATGCTATAAAAATGTATTGCCGAGTAAACAGATGTACAATATACTTATAAACTGGGAAAATATTGGAAGTGGAACATTTCGCTTGAAATTCACTCCCAGTCCGGGCAATAAACTTACCAATCAGCGAGCGATTTTGCGCCCCAAGACGGTGGGCCCCTGGGCAACTGCCCTCACCCGCACCAATGTTCCGCAACTGAACTGAATTCAAACCAGCCTGGACAGGGTTGAGCTCCGTCAGGCTAGTATATCTACTAACCTCCCCACGTGGTCAGATGTGGCACAAAGCTGAATTTAATATCGGGCATCTGAGCCCGAAGGCTCGGCCCCAAAAAAATCGCCGTTATAAACGGGTTCTGGTCTGTCTACCTCCCTGGACGAGACACTGCCTTTCGGCATAGCCTTGTCCAGGTTCCTCTCTGCCTTTCGGCAGAGTCTCGTCCGGGTTCCTGTCTGCGCGAAGACAGAGCCTCGTTCGGGTTCCAGTCTGCTCGAAGGCAGAGCCTCGTCCTGGTTCCTCTCTGCGTAAAGGCAGAGCCTCGTCCTGGTTCCTCTCTGCCCGAAGGCAGAGCCTCATCCGGGTTCCTCTCTGCCCGAAGGCATAGAGTTCGACAGCAGCTAAGACCTGAATAACAGATCTCAGCTAGTCAGGCTCCGTCTGGATATCCTGCAATTTTATTTTTAAAAGTCTTTAATCATGAGAAATGTCGACAAATTAGTCAATATGGCCGATTTTAGAGATTTTTTAAAAATAATTCCAATCAATTTAAATTCGGGTTGAATTACAGCAAAGTATCTTGCTTTTTTTTTTTTTTTAAGCGTTTCACCCCAAGCAAGGCGGGAAGCCACTAGGACGCAAGGGGTTACAGAGAGTTGGAGCGAGAGCAAATTGGAGCGAGAGCAAATAGGAGTGATAGAGGAAAGGTTGAAAAGAAGGATAGGGGATAGATCAGGGCATCTGGAGACGTCGATTGACATTACATTTGAATAGATGGAGATTTTAGCTATCAGGAAAACAGGAAAAGGGGTGGGAGTTCTACAGGCGAGAAGTGCGAGACATGAAGCTATTGGAGTAGAAGAGACGGCTACATTTAACAGTTTCGACAGTGAAAGGGTGAGAGCGAGATGCCAGCCTAGTAGAACGCTTAAATTCATGATGTCTGGGAACCAGCGAAAGCAGTTCATCGGGGTAGTTACCGTGAAAGTATTTGATTGGAAATATTAAATTTAAGCTTGAAATTGAAACTAAAATAAAAGCTTCAAAAAAGATTTTTCAGGTTTTTAAATTTTTAAACCTTTGGTACCGCTTTCCTTAAATACAAAAAAAAGTTTGATTGTCTGAATTTGTTGAAAGTTCTCAAGCTGATTGAACAGAAGTAACAACAAAAAAGTTTATCGCATCTAGCTAGAAGAGACAATCGGTTTTAGTTATTTTGTAAATGTCTTCAATTGTGATTGTGTAGCGCCAGTCTATACGGGCTGAGAAAGGATAGTTTTCTTGATATGTCTCCGATTTATAAAAGTCACGGTCCTCCACAGTTTCCTTCTCTTTGAGAAAGCGTCGTTTGTATCGTTAACTTTCCTGTTACTTCTCCTCCGAGGCTGGTTTCCAACAAAGGCTTTAAGTAAGAGCAGAAGAAAGATCGGTTCATGCCTTTTGCATGGGCATTTGTTTGTACGGAATGCAACAGACTTCCAGATAGCCTGACGGAGCCTAATCCTCTCCAGGGGCCCACTGTCATGAGGCGCAAAATCGCTCGGTGATTGGCATATTTATTGCCGAGACTGGGAGTGAATTGCAAACGAAATGTTCCACTTCTAATATTTCCCCCCGCCCCCTAAAAAAATAAATATCTCGCCTAATTAACTCGACTCAATCTAACCAAACTTATTTAGATGCGGTGAAAAATGATGACAAATTTAGGTTTGGGTAGACCAAGTTTGAACAGAAATGTTGGGAAATTAATTCAAAAAGTGATGAACGAGGAACTAAAATTCCTTCCTTTTTGTGACTGTCCGTAGATACTTACCGTAATTACCCATGTATAATACGCATTTTTTACTTAAAAATAATAAGCAAAAATCAGGGGTGCGTATTATGCACAACTACAAAAAATCTTACCGTAAAATAAAATAAGAATTATCATAAAACTTAGAATAAAACCATTTTAAAAATAAGAGTAGTAAACGCCGACCGTAATGAAATTGGAGAACTACAATTTATAGGGTTTGATCACCAAAAAAGGGGTGCGTGTTATGCATGAGTAAAAGGATTTTCCCCACACTTTCAGCACAGTTTTCGGGGTGCGTATTACGGATGAGTGCGTATTATACATGGGGAATCACGGTAAGACCGTATAGAATAAAGTCAATTGATCATAAATGATATAGTGTATGATAATTAATCCATATCCAATATGATAGATTTAAACAGAATGAGATATCCCCATGTATAATACGCATTTTTCCTTTTTTTTTAAAAAAAGAAAAGTAAAGTCAGGGGTGCCTGTTATGCACAGCTGAAAAAGAAAACATTAAAAAAATTGCCGTAAAATAAAATAAAAATGATCATAAAATTAAAGAATAATATTATTTTATGTTTAAAACCCTTTTTTAATAAGAGAAGGAAACGCTGGTCGTAATGAAATTGGAGAGGTACAATTTATAGGGTTTGATTGCCAAACAAGGGGTGCGTATTATGCATGAGTAGAAGCATTTTCCCCACACCTTCAGCAGAATTTTAGGTTTGCGTATTATAAATGAAGGCGTATTATACATGGGGAATTAGGGTAGCTATTTTGGCGACGGCGCTTAGTGATTTTTTGATCATGCGCAGTGCGGACGGAAGCGCATGTGAGCCTAAAACGTGAATGGTATTAAAGAAACAACAAAAAGTGTTAATTAATTCTGTTTTTCCTCGATTGAGGCCAAATTAAAAACTAATCCATATTAGTTTCTATGTTTTAAGATCTATTCCCGGCGTTTCTTTATAAAATGATAATCATGGTAATTTTTCTCGTCCCCTCAATTGGTAGATTTTAGCATTCCAATGAATATATAAAAGATTTAGGCATAATGATCTTATTGTAAATTTGCTTTCGGCTTCAATATGTCGTATATTCCCATATACAGAACTGACAGTGTTCCTTCTCCTGAAGCGGTTGCCATTTCTATAGAATCCAGTCTGTCATGCTATTTACCCATGGCTGCGGAGTGAAGGGATAGATTCATACCTTTGCCAAGTGAACGTAATGAATTCGAACTCTGCTCTTCGATTCCGCAATCAGAGTCGCAAGCCATTTCTTCATTTTCTCCTCCAGTTTAGGGCACAGAGAGAGAATTTCTGAGACGGCTGAATGCAAGAGTAGGTAAAGATAGGTAAAGATTGTACCTTGACTTGGAGGGGTTAATGTTGTTGCGTTTGAGAACGCCATTTTTTAGAGCTTTTTTTTTTTTTTAAAGGAATATTTAAATTTGTCATCTGTTTTAAACCCTTTCTCCGGCATAGACGTGCATATACGTTTTTATCGAAAGTCTCTTTTCAGCCAAATGAATAAACGCGTTAAAAAACAGGTACAGACTTGTTAATACGTTGTTAATACGTTGATCTTGATTCTTTTTATGCTATTCTGAGATTGAAACGAGTCCAATTGTCAACTCATACGTCTGGTATAGGCGTTAGCCACCGTTCGGGTACTTCAAGGTACCTCAGTTTCTTAGTTACATTAATAAAAATAAACGTCTCCCCCACAAACTAATTGGCGGGGCGAGGTTAATAATATCAATTATACCAGATGAGAAGATGGACAAAGCTGTTTTTCATTTAAAATTTTGGTATTTCTCATTTAGTAATTTAATTTCAAGGTTGATCTTTTTTTTTTCTTTTTATACGATAAGTCTTCACTAATTCATTGCCATTGAGCACTGGATTTTGAAATTGATACAATTTCACGTATAAAATTTGACTAATATTGGTAATCTAACATTAAAACAATGTCATTCAATAATACAATATTTATACAATATAGTCGACGTAATATATTAGAGTGGATTTTTTTTTTATTGATCAGGTTTTATCAATTTAAATGTTATTTTTAGAGGACAATCGTATTTGAGCAGTTGCTCGGTTTGTTATTATAGGGTGTAACGGATAAATTGTCGTCTAAATGACGCTAAAATGAAATTAACACCGACATCTCATTTTAACAGATATATTAACCAAAATTATACAAAAAATACCTTGAAATACTAAAGAGTAAATTTATTCAATAAAATCGTCATTGGCTTCAACCACGGCCTCCAGACGACTTCGGAATCTCCTTCAACAGTTCTGGACGGTCTCCATGTTCAAGTTAGTGAATGCTGCTATAATCCTTGCCTTAAGTTCATCTTTTATGTCACAAGAAATTTTGTTGGTCTCTAGCTCAATTGCGCCCCACATAATCAAAGGCTGCAGTCTGGAGAGTTGCGGCCAGATGTAAAGAGTCATATGGTCGCAGAAATTGTCTGACAGCCATGACTGGGTTCTCCTGCTTGTGGGGCATGGTGCAGAGCCCTGTTGCTAGACATAGGGTCTTCCAGCAGGCACCCTTCTGACCCAGGACAGCAGTAGGCTTCCGTGTTGAGTCTGAGGCCCTCAACAAGAAACTCGGGATTTCTTATCAGAACGAGTTTTCCAAGCAGCCGTACCTTCGTAATCACCATTAGACTCGTCCAACTCTTTTCGAATCCTCTGCACTGTCTTCAGATTGACACCAAAAAAACTGAAATGTTTATATTGAAGCTTCCGCTGCGAGTGCCAGCTACTAGAGCTGGCTGTTTCCAAATTTCTGGCGGAGTGAATTGTGGCTTGGTGGTGTTAAACAGACGGTGCCCAACTTACCCTAGTCTACTGTGCCGTTTTTTTTTCTCGGAACGCGTATGCGCGAAATCAATATAAAATGGTGAAAACGCACTCTGTATTTATTTCCGCCTACCGGCCTGAATGTTTCACAAATTTCTGTTTATAACTCTTAAACAAGACAAGTCCCCAAAAAAAAAAAAAAAAAAAAGCACAACAACAACAACACTCAAGTACAGTAGAATTATATTTTATTCAATTATATTTCGTTAGAAACGACGAAAAGCATGCTGGATTGCTATGTGATGTCCATCCATTTATATGGCAGTGAATGATGGGCAAACTATTAAAATTAGAGGCAACAGAAGAATGCTGAGAATTCAATGGACACACTCATTTTTATATATATATATATATAGTAATATATAAAAGAACACACATATATATATATATATATATAATGAAAAACTTGGTAAGCCGTATGGGTTGTCCCAAAGAGGATGAAATCCTGAGAGCTCAATGTAAATCCAGAGCTAATATTTAAAAAAAACACAGACCACTTTAAGGTACCATTATGATAATTTATTTCACCAGAGCCCTTTTAAAAGACGCCGGATCATCAGATAGCACTTAAAAGGGATTAATTTCATATCTCTCAATCATATATGAAATTAATCCCTCCCTAAACTCTACCATGTCTCTTTAACTACTCCTTTTACACTGTTAAATTACAAAAACTTACACTACCAAATCAATTTTAATGTAATTTTTGGAAGTGCTATATGATGATCCGGCGTCCTTAAAGTGGTCTTATATATATATATATATATATATATATATACACACACATTATAGCTAGCATCTTAATGTGAAATCAAGTAAAAGTAGTTTTATTCCATTTACGTAACAGCTCAATATTCTTTTCTTTGTTACCAAACAAAGAAATCCTCCTGTCTCGCAAGACTCTGCTCAGCTTTTGAAATGTGTCCTTGGCCATCCCAATACATCTACGGATCTCGGTGTCAAATTTACTCAGAACGCTTCCCAGTCTGCTGGGTTCTAGTGTTCCAGACCCTCAAATCGCATTTCGGGATCATCCTTTTACTAACGGCCAGGGTGTAAACGCGCCCATGGCTCTACAAATCAAGAATGAAAGATTTGTTTATGTCACTCGTACGTGTTGCTCAGCAGAACTTTTGCGAAGTGTTTAATAGTTTGTTGAATGTTGCATTTTTAATGTGAAACCAAGTAGTTTTATTAAATTTATAACAGATGTACAGCATTATAACGTGAATCGTTTCAATTAGAAATATCTACATGGGTAGGTGGCAAGCAAGCCGAAGCAGTTATTAGCCTACCCCGGGGCAAGCATATTAGCATACTTACAATTGCCGATATTCCACATGTGTTAAGGTCGGCTTTTTATAACGTTGTATTAGAGGATCTATTGTGACGGAGGGGATAATGTTAAAAGATTTAATGCCTGCCTTATACAAAGAAATATTAAGTGTTATCAATGTATTTGTTATGAATGTGGACATCTTTAGATAATTTCGCAGGGTTAAAAAAAATCTAATAAACTTTCAGAAAAGTTCACTGAACAAAATGTTAGAATCTTTAAGATTTGAAAAGAAATTCTGATTAATAAATTTTCGTTATGGCCTTTAGGTGATTGGAATTTCGAAACGCACCCTTTATTTCGTCCACCAGGGTAGATTGGTCTAGTTCCACATGCCATGCCTCCTCCAGGTGTCTTGGTGATTTCCCTTTAACGCTTGGTTCACCGCTGTTGTAGCCTGGTATTGAACTCACAACTCTTTGGGTCTAGTCAAAGAATCTAAACAACGCCTTTATCCACTGGGCCATGTGAATATGGCAAGGAAGATGAGGATAACAGTCCGAATAATGTCATCAGATATAAACATTTTCGGTTAGCGCATACAGCTTTAACTACAGTTTATTTTTCTTTTTGTGGTGAAAGTTACAATAAGGTTGTAATAACTGAAAAATAACTTGCATGTTAAAAAGCAACTTACATCATTTTAAGTTTGATTTTATGAATTTCAGAGTATCAAATTAACTTTGATAAACTACCGCAAATCCGTGTAGAATCTAAAATGCGTCGCTAGCAGCGAATGGAGCAATTGCACCATGGGTACACATGTTGCAGACAACTACATGATTTATGCACAGTTACTCCCCCTGACCAACCAAACTATCGTGAGTTTTTTTTTTAATAAATCGAGGAGGAAATTGCCCCTGGCCGGGACCCCCGGGTTTCCTGCTCTGGAAGAGCCCGGCTAAGAACCTAAATGACTTTAAGAGGCAATGGCCATCCACCTTGCAACTGTGTTATGTAACCAGCCAGCACGTCACAGAGGGTGGTTAAAGATTCATGGGTCGATAGAGCCAAATCGATGAAAGGTTTACTCCAAGGATTTTTAAAAAAAAATCGGTTATTTAATCTTAAACGCCAAATTAAAAGAATGAGAAGCAGACAGTCACGGGAGAAAACCGGAAGTTTTATAACTGCGTAGTAGGAATATGAGGTCATTTTTCATTTAAAATTAAAATTAAAATATATCGAAGAGAGACATCAGTAAAAGGATTAAAAAGTAAGAGTTTCAGATTCACAAAAAAAAAAAATAGGAATATTTAAAATTATTTTTCAGACTACCTAAAAATTAAAATTATACCCGTTAGAGAAATAAAATGTTAAGTCGATTAAAAAAGAAAAAAAAATTAAAGTTTAAAATTTAATAAAATCTTTAAAAATTCATTTTAATAAATTAAGATTTATAAGTTATTGACATTGCGGGGGAAAAAAAAAAAGGAGATCATGAAAATGCATGTTAAAGCGGAGAATATAAAAGATTTTTTTTTTTTTTTTTAGTCTCTAGCAACGCCATCTTGAGAAAAATATAATATAAGATTTAATTATTTTATAACAAATGCATACACATTTTTCGTTATCCCTCTGATGAAGCCATTAGAGGCGAAAAGCATTATTTGTTATTTTCGAAACGTACTTTCATAAACATTTTTCCAAATGTCAACTTATAACTGTCGGGATTACATACCAAAAATTATAACAATGAATCAAAAATAAAAAATAAAAATAAATAAATAAAAAATAAATAAAAAAATAAAAAATAAAAAATATTTTAATATAAAAATTATTTTTAAAATGTAAAAAATTGAAAAAGTAAAATTATAAAATCGTTTTAGGTATCAACACTTCCAGGTTTAATTTAACTTTATTTTAATTTTTTTGACTTATCTAAGTAAAAAAAAAAAAAAAAAAAAAAAAAAAAAAAATTAAAATTAAAAAAATAGAATGAAACCAGAGACTTCATTGTCTGGCCATTTAAAAGTTACTTTTTTCCTAGAGAAAAGAACTGCCCACTATATATCTCGAACATCAAATTAAATTAAATTTACTGATCTACAGAGAGTCCGATTCCATCAAGGAGTAAACAGATCATCTACCGTAAAAAGATAAGTGAAAGATGTTTCTGTAAAAAGCAGCGATCGCTTTTACTTCATCTTCAGACACGAGTTATTTAATATCCAGAATAAATGCGTTTCATAAAAAAAAGACTAGATGGAGTGAAAATACAATTGTCCTCGAATAAAGATCCGAGGTTAGGGTTTAATAAGGATGTTGGAAGAATCCTGCAAGGCTATTAAACCCAAACTTAAAAGGCAACATCTACCTATAAAACAGTTGTAAAGAATCAAAACGAGACTAACATCGCTTGGTTCAACATTAAGTACAAGTATTAAAAATAGAATTATTAACAATTCAGTGACCCAAGAGAGCTTGAGTAATCGAGAGAGGACAGGGAAGGAACACTATCACATGTTAGTATGGGGGGGGATGAACACGGTCATATGTTAGTACGAGGTCTAAGTTGGGGAAGGGATATAGAAAGAACGCCATCACAGATGTTCGTACGGGGCAGAAGTGGAGGTGTTACAGGGAAGGAAAACATGTCAGTACGGGGCCCGAGTAGGCGGCCATAGGGAAAGGAACGTTAGCACTGGGGTCTGAATAGAGAAGGGATGCTGTCAGGTTAGTAAAGAGCTACAGTAGGAGGCGAATAGGGAAGGAAAACCCACCACAGCTGTTAAAACCGGGTGAAATCAGGAAAGAACATTATTATTGATGTTATTACGGGGCCGGAAGACTATCACGTTAGTACAAGGTCTGAGCAAGAGGGACGTTGGGAAGGAACGCTATCACTTCATTCAGGGCGGTATCAGGGATGCAGTCCCTCAGATTCGTACGAGCTATGTATTTGGGGGACCGAGATGCTTCAAGCAGTTTGACCCCCATCCTATGTCCGCCCAATCAGCTGATAAGTATGGGACGAGAACCGGGACCGTCACGGATGAAAAGGGCGGGACGCAATTACTGATGTTAATACGGGAGCGAATGGGAAGAGAAGGAATGGGAAGGGCAGGGGAAGGAAGGGGGGACAGGGATTGGGGGGCGGGACGCAATTACTGAGTTAATGTTAGCGAACGTTAGGGGAAGGGCGGGACGCAATCACAGTGGTAGAGGGGACAGGGATTGGGAAGGGCGGGACGCAATTACTGATGTTAATACGGGAGCGAATGGGAAGAGAAGGAAGGGGCGCTAGGGGGAAGGGCGGGACGCAATCACAAGTGTTAGTAGGGGGGGGACAGGGGGAAAGGGCAGGACGCAATTACTGATGTTTAGCGAATAGGGGGCGACAGGGATTGGGAAGGGCGGAACGCAATCAAGTGTTAGTAGGGGGACAGGGATTGGGAAGGGCGGGACGCAATCACAAGTGTTAGTAGGGGGGACAGGGATTGGGAAGGGCGGGACGCAATCACAAGTGTTAGTAGGGGGGACAGGGATTGGGAAGGGCGGGACGCAATCACAAGTGTTAGTAGGGGGACAGGGATTGGGAAGGGACGCAATCACAAGCAAGTGTTAGTGGGGGGACAGGGACGCAATCACAAGTGTTAGTAGGGGGGACAGGGATTGGGAAGGGCGGGACGCAATCACACGTGTTAGTAGGGGGGACAGGGATTGGGAAGGGCGGGACGCAATCACAGAAGTGTTAGTAGGGGGACAGGGATTGGGAAGGGCGGGGCGGGACGCAATCACACAAGTGTTAGTAGGGGGGACAGGGATTGGGAAGGGCGGGACGCAATCACAAGTGTTAGTAGGGGGGGGACAGGGGATTAGGGGGGAAGGGCAGGACGCAATCACAAGTGTTAGTAGGGGGGACAGGGATTGGGAAGGGCGGGACGACAGTAGGGGGACAGGGGATTGGGAAGGGGGGACGCAATCACAAGTGTTGGGTAGGGGGGACAGGGATTGGGAAGGGCGGGACGGGTTAGTAGGGGGACAGGGATTGGGAAGGGCGGGACGCAATCAAGTGTTAGTAGGGGACAGGGATTGGGAAGGGCGGGGACAGGGTAGGGGACAGGGATTGGGAAGGGGCGGGGACGCAAGTGTTAGTAGGGGGGACAGGGATTGGGAAGGGCGGGACGCAATTGTTAGTAGGGGGACAGGGATTGGGAAGGGCGGGACGCAATAGTGTTAGTAGGGATTGGGAAGGGGACGCGAATAGGGGGGGGACAGGGGGAAGAGGATTGGGAAGGGGCTCTAGGGGGGAGCGATTGGGAAGGGCGGGACGCAATCACAAGTGTGGGGGGAGCGAAGTGGGAGGAGAGAAGAAAAGGGCGCTAGTGGGGGAAGGGCGGAATGGGGAAGATATCACAAATGTTAGTATGGCACTGGAGTAGGAGGGGGGAGACGGAAAGCTATCACAAATGTTAGTAGGGGTCAGGGATCGGGAAGGGCGGGACACTATTACTGATGTTAGTACTGGAGCGGAATGGGAGGGGAGAAGGAAGGGTGCGCTAGGGAGAAGGGCAGAACGGGAAGATATCACAAATGTTAAAACAGGAGCGGATTGAGAGGGGGGGAGGATGGGACGCTATCACTGATGTTAGTACGAGAGCAGAGGGGAGTGGGAGGCGGAGGGAACGCTATCACAAATGTCAGTAAGAGAGCAGAGTAGGAGGGGGTTTAGGGAGGAAGAGACGTTATCACAAATGTTAGTACGTGACTTAATTCAACTTTGTTACAACTTAAATAGAAGCATTAATTTTCTAGAAAATTTAGCACTTCAAGAGTTTTATTCCTATTTCACTTAAGGCGAAGTAGAACTATACTATAACTTAAACGAATCTGTTCTCCACGCTTTCGAAATCCGAAAACAATCAGCGTAAATTACGGTTTTCTTTTACTGGACTAAAATAGAGATTTCACGTATTGAACTACGCCATTACTTCCGAGTGGAATGGCGGGAAGCAATTTTAAAACAAGCCTCCTGCTTAAGTTTGTCTCGGACACTTATTTTTACTGCAACCCTAGATACATTTTATGTCATCAGCAAAAGAGGTCGGAAACTTATCGGCAACTAACGCTAATTCCTTATACAAGAACAAAAAAAAAAAAATCTTAAAATAACGCAAAATGTCATTAGCTGGAAGAAACACCGGATGAAAGGACAAATTCTCGGCCGAGAGACTTTCTGAGAATGTGGTTCTATTTGCAAATTCATTATATATTTTGCTGGCGCTAAAACTGAGTTTTAGAAAAATTATACTAGCATGAACAAAAAACAAGCGAATCTTGTTTAAATAAAGACAAGGCAACGAATTAAAGCAGAAAATTTCATCTAACCTTTGGACAAAAGCTTAAAGACAAGTTTCCAGATAAATATTCGACATTAAGTTAGGTTTTAATAAGTCTGACCTATTTGACATGAGAATTTAGATAATTTAAGATCTGATAGCCCTGGAATTACCTTCATTCAGGCTCTTAGCTTACAAAATCATATGCTGGCGTAAATTCAAATATGGCGGTTCTAGTTGCAATATTCTCGGTATCGACTTCCGGTGATACTTCCGTTTTGTGAAAATCTAAAAATAAAGAGAAAAAAACGATATAAAACCATTGACAAACGTAGTTTATCCACTCATCTTTCTTTCGCAAAGAAAATGTCTAAGCTTTTTTTTAGTTTTAATTAGACTAATAAATTAAATTTAATATTTCCAATCAGCATAAAAACTGCTGCATTTATAAAATTACTGTAAAATGTAAAGATAAAATAGCCACTTCCCACTTTTTGTCGTTCACAGCAATACTCTTTAAAAAAATCTTCCAAAAATACTTTCCTGAAACTTGAGGAATATTAGCCTATTTAAATAAAATTAATCTAATTTGAAACATTTACTTTCAGTTTAAAGTATAGTAAAAATACATTTTTGACCAGATAGTAGCAGTTTTGACAGTCTGATGATAGATCTAATATTCTGAGTATCTGTAATTTAAAAAAAAAAATTTATTCAGTAATCTTGAAATTTTACTGTAATCTAATGTTTTATTGAAGTTTAAAAATCTTAAGTTATTGCTGTTATTTTCTGATAAGGTGTACGGTTGCTTGTATTTACAAAAATGGGCAAGTTTATACACAAATTTTAAAAATATCTTAAAATAGTGGTGTGATTTGTATTAAGCTTTTTCATTTATGTAGTTTTCATTTAATACCTAAAATCCTGAAAATCATCAAGATTTAAAAACTTTTCTACTTCATGTTTAAAAGAAACTGAAAAAGTTCTTGTAAAAATTATCCATTCAAAAATATTTTCACAATAGTTTGCTTAATGTTACTTAATTTTTAGAAGCAATTAAACTCTGATAATCGGAATTATTGCATTTCTTTAAATTTTATTTACGATTCTGAGCAGTTTCGATAAATGGCATTTGTTTGACAAAATAAAAATAAAATAGGTTTAAGTTCTCCAAACAGTCCTGCTTTAGTTAAGACACTGGGATTTTAATTTCTCGAAATTTCATAAATATAGCGAGGGGTAACGTACTACAAACAAAATCTAAACGGTTGTAAAATATATCCGAAGCCGTTTGAGGAACTTGCATCAAAATTTGTTAAAGAATTTCCGAAATGTCCAAGTATATAATAGACATTATTTCATAAGATCTTTGGCGGATATTGATGAAAGTTACTCAAACGGCTTCGGATATATTTTTCATAACCTTGCTCTTTTTGTTTTTAAACTTAGTAACCAGAAACTAGCAAAATGTGGATACAAGCTTTTAACTTAAATCTCTAACTACATTATTGGATCATAGCTTGTATTCAAGATCAAAGGCAACGGAGCTGCTGATGAAGCTGTAAGGCTTACAAGAGAGAAAATTTACGCTTTTCATTAGAAAATCAAATTGATTGAACCAGACAACAGAAGTAGAGGGAGCATGTTACACAGCAGCCATCTTAGTACCTGACCTTAGATAACGTCAGAGTTAAACAGTCCCTTCATTTCCGATTGCGTTTTTTTTTTTTTTTTAATACTTTCCAGATTTGAAATTCCAAGGACAGGATATTCTAGTATGGGAAGAGAAAAGAAAAATCTCGCGTCTTACAATGGTAAGTTCCTCCTGAAGTACACTAAAATCATAACTTTCTATTGAGTTAGCTATATTGCTTACAAAAAGCAAGCAAGATATATATATATATATATATATATATATATATATATATATATATATATATAAAATGTAAGTAAAAAAATAAAGAATCGTTTATTTATTTATGATTCTCACTTTCACCCAATGTTTTGGCATGTGCTTCAGAAAAAATACGCCAGTCCGAAAGTTTTGAAATGCCTTCAGCTTTAAAATAAAAAAAAAAAATGAAGATGTCTACACTAAAGAAAAATTGAAGCAAAAGAATTGAAAACAAAATGGTTATACAATTATTCCTGCCATAAGAAAGAATACGTAAAGTTAATACATATTGAACCGTATCTGACACTTAATGAAAAGATTATTGATATTAAACAGCACAATAATTGCCTAGTAAAATAACTACACCAGCAATACGCTTACCTGCTTCCATCCGCCATATTGTCCTTACGGAAGCCAATGGGCCGTTTTTAAAATAGGCTGGGAACTCCCGCCTTCCTCTAAATGTTTTTGTAACGAAGATGGTAATTGGATATAAAAGAGCCGGCATTTACCATTGGTTAAAAATCCAAAAGTTACTGAATGTCTGTTTCTTTCTTTTTCCTTATGTTCGGTTTTTCTTTCTTTCTTTCTTTCTTTCTTTCTTTCTTTATTATGTTCACTTTTCTTTCTTTCTTTCTTTATGTTTCTTTCTTTCTTATGTTCACATTTCGTTTTTTTTTTCTTTCTTTCTTTCTTTCTTTCTTTCTTTCCTTTTCTTTCTTTCTTTCTTTCTTTTTCTTTCTTTCTTTTTTATGTTCACATTTCGTTTTTTTTTTCTTTCTTTCTTTCTTTCTTTTTTCTTATGTTCACTTTTCTTTCTTTCTTTCTTTCTTTTTTCTTTTCTTTTCTTTCTTACTTTCACATTTCTTTCTTTCTTTCTTTCTTTCTTTCTTTCTTTCTTATGTTCACTTTTCTTTTTTTTTTTCTTTTTTTTTTCTTCTTTTTTCTTATGTTCACTTTTCTTTCTTTCTTTCTTTCTTTCTTTTTATTATGTTCACTTTTCTTTCTTTCTTTCTTTCTTTCTTTTCTTATGTTCACTTTTCTTTCTTTTTCTTTCTTTTTTTTTTTTCTTTCTTTCTTTTTTATGTTTCATTTCATTTTTTTTCTTTGTTTCTTTTTCTTTCTTTCTTTCTTTTTCTTCCTTTTCTTTCTTTCTTTCTTTTTCTTTTCTTTCTTTTTTTCTTTCACATTTCGTTCTTTTTTTTTTTTCTTTCTTTCTTTTCTTTTTTTCTTATGTTCACATTTTTTTTTTCTTTTTTCTTTTTCTTTCTTTTTTTTTTTACATTTTCGTTTTTTTTTCTTTCTTTTTTTTTTCTTTCTTATGTTCACATTTCGTTCTTTTTTTCTTTCTTTCTATCTTTTTTGCGCTTTTCAACCTTTTTTTTTCCTTTGTTCGTCTTTCTTCCGTTCTTGCTTTCTTTCTTTCTTTTTCTTATGGTCACTTTTCTTCCTTATGTTTACTTTTTTCTTTCTTTTTTCTTCATTTTTCTTTCTTTCTATCTTTTTTGCGCTTTTCAACCTTTCTTTTTTCCTTTGTTCGTCGTTCTTTCTTTTGATCTTTCTTTCTTTTTTCTTATGTTCACTTTTCTTTCTTTCTTTCTTTCTTTCTTTTTTTTCTTTTTTACGCTTTTCTTCCTTTGTTCGTCTTTCTTTCGTTTTTTTCTTAACTCCTTCTCTTTTACACTGGCCTGTTTCGTTTCTTTTCTTTTCTACACGAACGGGATAAGGCGATTTACTTGATCCATCCCACCCTACCAAGTTAGGTTGTGACACAAAGTCGGTTTTTTCACGTAGGGACCCAAGTGTTTTCACTCGGGCTGCTGAACTAAGCTGCTCCTAACTGGCCATAGCTTTTCCAAGCTGGTCAGAACTCGTCTAAGCTAGCCATAGCTGGTCTTAGCTAGTCATAGACTATCCAAGCCGGTTAGGGCTCCTCCAAGTCAGTCATAGCCGTAATACCACCGGGGCCAGGAAAGTATCCCTGTACCAGGTAAGTATCCATGACCGTGATGTAATGGTTAACAAGCTTGTCTAGCTAGATCAATTACAAATGAGTTCGATCCTCACTGAGTGCTCTATGCTTTTGACCTTGTGTCACGTCTAAGCTACGCTTAGTAAACTGCGAATGGTATAAGGCCAAATTTAGAATAGGAGAGCTTAAAAAAGAAAGAGCCTCCTCCGTATTGTGAGTGATTTATTTTACTGTTTTAATCTCCCCAATATATATATATATATATATATATATATATATATATATATATATATATATATATATCTTATATCCGGTTACACTGTATTTTGTTTCTGAAGAAGTGTCGACCGAAAGGCCCCTAAAATGTCAAATCATAAACGTGATACTTTTGTATCTATTTTAATAATAAAATGATGATCTTTGTTTTATATATATATATATATATATATATATATATATATATATATATATATATATATGTACAGTGTAAACGGATATAAGAGAGTTGTCGGGACCGAGAAGTAGTCTCTTATATCCGGGGTTTGTTTAAACAAAGTATGGGGAACAATTTGGGACCAGATAAAATTTCTCTTATATCCGGGTTACACTGTATATATTGTCAGACAAAGAGTTTGTCTGACGATCGCAAATAGCGTGAAACCCAGAGTCACAAACTCACATCAATCCAACTAAATATGTTATTTCTATGACTGATAATGAGCGCTTTCTAATAAGTGTAGAGCATATATAATATATAAATAATATATATATACTTACACACACACACAGAGACACACAAACACACACACATACACACACACACACACACACACACATAAAAAAAATAAGACAACGGGAGTTAAAATACAAGTTGTCTCTATTCGGGGAAACAATTGCCTGACTCGGAAGAAAATTAGTAAAAGATCCACCCGACCAATTGCCTACTCCAGTTGGTAATTTATTCTTGGTTAGCAGTTTTATTATCAACTACAGTGTAACCCGGATATAAGAGACTCGGATATAAGAGAAACCCGGATATAAGAGAGATTGTCTCTGGTCCCAAATTAGAGCCTTTGTTAATGTATATAAAATAGACCAAACCCGGATATAAGAGAAACCCGGATATAAGAGAAACCCGGATATAAGAGTCATCTTCTCCGGTCCCGACAAATCTCTTACATCCGGGTGACACTGTACTTCCTTTTATAATGACGAATATAGCACCAATCAGCTATGTGCAAATATTATATTTTTATTAATCATAACTGTATATACATACAACATACATACATATATATATATGTAAATATATGGATATAGATCCGAGAGTATGAAGAAAATATATGGAAAAAACAAAACAAAAAAATAAACCA
>CAHIKZ030001218.1:0-5000 GCA_903632075.3 Acanthosepion pharaonis
CACATCATTTCAGCTGAGAACGTTAACGCGATAGGGGGCACAACGAGTCACTTTCCTGGAGGTTAGCATCAGCCATGCTGATGAAAGACAGCCATCTTTTGCCCCAGTTAACAACGGTTTTGCAATCGTTTTGGGCATCAGTTGCCATTTTGACCTTGTTGGACTGATTGGCCTTACTATCGAGGCAGGAGTAAATGGTAGTGTCGTCAGCGTAGATGTTAAGTTGAGAGCTGATGTCATCAGGAAGATCGTTAATGAAGATTAACGACGGTATAGGACCAAGGATGGAGCTCTGTGGGACACCCTCGTTAGTACGAAAGGATGTAGATGAGTGGCCGTCCAGGACAACTTTCATTTCACGATTAGATAGGAACGTCTAGATTAGCTCAAAAATGTCTCCGAAAATACCGTAACTTTTCAGATTGTGGAGAAGAACTGAATGCCTGACCTTGTCAAAGGCTTTCGAAATGTCTACTGCTACAGCCTGGGCGTCACCGTTTTTATCTAGAGCATGATAAACACTTTTCGTAATTATCGTTAGTACATCAGCAGTTTATCTGGAAAACCGAAAACCGTATTGCTTGTCAGAAAAATTTCCCTGCGATGAGAGATGATGAACCAATTCAGCATTGATTAGGGCATTTAGGAGTTTCCCCCAAAGTGGTAGAAGGCTAATAAGCCGATAGTTGGATGAATCGGACGGTTCACTAGAGTTTTTAAAAACTAGAACAACAGACGATGACTTCCAGCAGACAGGAAAGCAGGAGGCAGCGAGGCATTTATTATACAGTTCAGAGAGAACAGGAGCCAGTTCGGGAGCACACTATTGCAGGGATACCATCGGGCCCATATGCTTTGTGGGGATCTAGCTTGGAGATGATCTTGTGTATAATACATTTTGAACGAAAATTAAACGCCCAAAAGGTGACGTCTTATTATGCACAAGTACACGTTTCTAGAAATTTTTACTCAGTTTAAAAACTTCTTATTTGAAAAGGAAAAAAAGCAAGATTGCAAATCCACTCAGTTTTGCTCACAAAATAAAGTTTATTTGTATTTTGATTTTGTTTTTTTTATAAAATTTTTTTCTTCATTCTTAATGGACGATAATATTTTTATAGTTTATTAATAAATAGAAATATAATAAAATGATACTGAACAGAAAATAATGAAAGATTAATTTGACACCTCAGATAGATAGATAGATATTGACATAGATTGATATTAACATAGATTGATATTGAATAAACATCTCATCATCTACCACTGGGTTGTCTATTTAACGCCCTTTCCTGAAAAATTCGAAAATACGTTTCGAAACGGAAATTAGAACAACAAGCAATGGCTGAACTTCCGGTTCATTTCTATTCTTTAATAACTTGAAAAATTGAATATTTTACTGAAATATATGTGCGAGATTGGGATTTTAGTGGATAATATGGTAGAACTTTAAAATTTACATAATGAAGGTTGTACTACGAGGTCGAATTAAACTCAAGTATGTAATTTTTTCCCCTGTTTTTAGCTTCAGAAACATGGGGTCATATAAAAGTCAAGGATGTACACTATTCCCTAATTTTAGCTTCAGAAATAAAGGATGGTATTAAACACAAGGGTGTAATCTACTCCTTGTTTTTAGCTTCAGAAAAACGGGATCATATTATCTCATTAACTGCCAAATATTTTTAATGCACATTTTTGGCCTAGACAGGTGTCTAAGGAATTTATTTATTCCTTATGTTTAATTTCAGTAGTTACCATTGTCATTTTTATAGAAACTAGAACCTCAAATATATGTGTATATAAAACATCAAAAAATAATATTGATTATAAATAATAAAAAAATACTTTTCAAAATAGTCATTATTTTTCTACTCGTAAAATGTAAAATTACGACAGAAAGTGTCTTACGGCTAATAATAAAAACTTTAAAGGCTAAGTTGTAAAATATACCTCTGCAAATGCAATGTATGTAAGCGATTCAATATAAATACAAGGAATAACATGTAGTGAGTTTAATCCTAACAGATCCCCAAATAGAGCTCATGGCTGGTAATGGGTTAAATTCAAGTTATTCCCTGATTTTAGCATCAACAACACAGGATCTTATTAACCTCAACGATGTAATATATTCTCTGTTTTTAGCTTCAGAAACACGGGGTCATACTAAACTCAAGGATATAATTTACTCCATGATTTTAGCATCAGGAACACGGGAACGTATTAAACTCAAGGTTGTAATCTATTCGCTGTTTTTGCTTCAGAAACACGGGCTCGTATTAAACTCAAGTCGTACTATAAATAAGAAAACAGTGCATACGCCAGGAAAATAACTTTAAAAAATTAAAGACAAAGGAACTTAAGCATTAACAACATCGGATTAGAATATTAATGAAATAAGGCATTTTTTACATGTCAATCTGATTCTATTGTGTCTATTATATGATTTGATATTAGAGTTTTTGTATCAAATCGCATGTGTGAGTACAGGTTTATATTTAGATGAATATATGCATCCTTTTGCTTGTTCACGCTGGTGCCTTCGAGAAGAAAGATTATATTCGGTTGTGAGTTGTAAAAGTATGCCATTAAAAATCATTGAAGTCGAACATTTAACCCGGCGAACTAAGACAGAAGGAATGCGGAAGAACATTTATCACATTACATAGACAGAACATTCGCTTCCCGACCACGAGACCCGGGTTCGAATCTCATCCCGGTAGATTTGTCAGGAAGGTGTCTTCTTGATGTTATTGGTCCTGGGTAGGCAAACCAGCATGTGGCACCTTTGGAAAGTGCCTTGAAACCATACCACGGGTTGACCCAAGAGTTGTGAGTGAAAAGGGGTAGACGGAACTGTTTGAAAGTCGTCGATGGTTGTGGTAGCACAAAGTCATCAGTCATCGTGACTGAGGGTTTGACCGTATTGGCGTTGTTCAAAATGATCACGCCAGATTATGCGCTTTCTCCCAGAAACTGTAACTAAGGTCCGCTCAACATAGCTGGAGTAGAACTCACGGATGGGATCCGTGGGGTTTAGCGAACACATGTGCCTGAGCAGGCGTCTACAATAGAGTTTGTCTAGCCACGTGTTCGAAAAACAATAGTAGCCATTATATATATATATATATATATATATATATATATATATATATATATATATATATATATATATCATTTACTAAAGAAAAACCAATCATGTTAGTCTGACCAACAAGCAAATTTCCGGAACGTAACATTTAATCCAGAACCCCCCCTAAAAAAAAGATCAAAAGGCAAACATCTACCTACAGGGTAAAGAAAGTGCTCAACACCCAGCTCAGCATAGCTGCAGTAGAACAAACGGGTGGGCTCAGTGGGTGTTGAACAAAACATATGTGCCTGAGCAGTCGTCTACAATAGGGTTTGTCTAGCCACTTGTTTGAAAAACAATAGTAGTAAATATATATATATATATATATATATATATATATATATATATATACCAGAAATGTTGAAACAAAATGACTATTTCTGTAGTGATTTTATAACATTTTCATGTTATAATTTTCAAATAAATAATTATATTTGCTCTACTCTGAATTGAGCGCTCTTTTAAGGATAGTATTTTTTGATTATTGGAATTTATTCCAATACACCAATCCTATACTTGGGTATATATATATATATATATATATATATATATATATATATATATATATATATATATATAAATGGTGGTATTCGGTTGGAAAAACCTTGGGTAGTTCGACTTGTAGTAGAACAATTCGTTCCCCAAGGAAAAATGAGGAATCAAAAAAGAAAGAACCAAGAACATTAAACTAAGGCGAAAACAATCGTCAAGGGTTCAAGCTCAGAGTCCAAAGAAAAAATAACCCAAAGCGAGTGAAAGGCAACATTTGCTGCATTTAAGTATTGTATCAATATTTAAACTTACCTTTTAAAAGTTCAATGATAATTCTTCTGCCATCACTTAATTTAAAAACAATTTGATGCACGTAGGTCCTTACTTTCCGTACAAACAATTATTTTTATTTCATGACTTTTGCTGGATTTCGCAATTAATTTCCATTATTCCTAATTTTTTTCTAAATTATAAAAATTGTTATCGTCCCAAAAAATTCGTTGCAAAAAATCATATAAAACATCGCTGAAAACAATTGCAGTAATGAAAATGAAAACTTGGGAATCCAAAATTTCAGGATTACAGGTCCGGATCCAACCCGTCATGTTTTTAATTTGCTTGCGGAGTCGGCCTGATTCCAAAATGGTATCATATGTTGGCCTACGGCCTCTTGGAATAAGGTTGAAAAAGCGTGGCACAATTATATACGGACATTTGCATTCATTATATAGAAGAGAGTGTTAGGAGGGAATCGAAAATTACTCCGTTTGAGCATGAAACCCTTCAAATGTTTTAGTCATTGGATCAGATTTTGGAAAGTGTGTCTGGCAATAAACTTTCCAGTATCATCTCGTATAAATATAAACATTCTTTGAGTATATTTAAACATATCTACCTACTTATATTATTAAACGAGCGCGCGCACACGCACACATATATATATTTATATGTGTGTGTTTCGTTGACGTAACAAAGGACATTTTATGCTTTTTATTCAATTATTCAAATTTTCTTATAGTTTTTCTTTTATGAGGACGAAGAATGTGTCCATGTTGATTATTGTCCATATATATATCACATTGTCTCTCTCTCTCTGTATCTCTCTGTCTCTGTCTCTCTCTCTCTCTCTATCTATCTATCTATCTATATATATATATATATATATATATATAGTATGTGTGTGTGTAGGGAACAGGTTAGTTATTCCAATGAGTGAAAACGTAAACGTTTTTTATTATATATATATATATATATATATATATATATATATATATATATAATAAAAAGGCTTAAACACTAATATTCCATGGTCATAATTTATTCCATTGGAATCGTAAATACGATCCAATTCATCAGACCTACAGAAAAAACAACT
>CAHIKZ030001218.1:10000-202500 GCA_903632075.3 Acanthosepion pharaonis
AAAATGTTTATCTGAAGTATTTTTCAAACAACTGGCATAAGTCGTTTGTTTTACGCATTGCGTTTCAATAACAACCCCCCCAAATAAACAAACAAACAAAAAACAATCCTCCCCCCCCCCCGAAAAAAACGTTTTCGTTTATTTAAATGTCAGTCAATATTCATTTGTAAATCCTGTCAGTGTGCACTTAAAACTATTATATTTCTCTGGGAAATAGATTTATAAGCCACAAAGCGGACCAAACAAATCGATGACTATTATAAATAAAAACATTATTGGGTTTGCTTCGTGGTCGTTGATATGATAGAATTTTCGTGTTTACGAACCTTTAAACTTCTGCTACACTAAATAAAATTTGCTAACGATCAGTGTATACAAGGCTTGTTTTGTTATTGATGAATAATGCAAACTTTGAATATATTGTATTACTGAATAGCGGTCTGCCTCGTGGTTGAGATAGTCAGGCTTCAAGTTCAAATAAAAATAAAAATTTCGAATGTTTTTTTTTCGATGTAGACAAGTCCTCCACACTTCGAAGTGTAACGCAGTCTTTTTTAACCTTATCTTCTTAATTTGACTGCGTTTCTAAATTAAGTTAAGAAGAAAGCTGACGTCCCACAAATCCTTGTCTCTCCAACTCTCTTTCTACTTTCTATAAATGATCTCCCGAAGGCTATAGGTCGGTCGGTTATTTGGTAATATTTATGCTGATGATGCAATGGTATATATGGGTGCACTTCCAAAATTCTAGATGATAAAGTGCCTCACAGCTGATCTCTCCTCTGACCAAGCTTTAACAGCTCAGAGGTGCGGATGGGAAACTGATTGGTCACATTAAATGCCTCGAAAATCGAATCAGTTGCATTCCCTCATAACTGAGCCAGCCCGGAATTTTCGTTTATCGCATTTTTTTTCTAGCAATATCTAATTTATTTTTTGTTAGTAATATTTTGTCGTATGTTTTTTGTTAGTAATATTCAGTCGTATGTTTTTGCTAGTAATATTTAGTTTATTTTTTGTTTGTAATATTTAGTAGTATTTTTTGCTAGTAATATTTAGTCGCATGTTTTTGTTAGTAATATTTAGTTGTATGTTTTGATAGTAATATTTAGTTTATTTATTTTTAGTAATATTTAGTCGTATGTTTTTTGTTAGTAATATTTAGTCGTATGTTTTTTGTTAGTAATATTTAGTTTATTTTTTGCTAGTAATATTTAGTCGTGTGTTTTTGTTAGTATTATTTAGTAGTATGTTTTTGTTAGTAATATTTAACCGTATGTTTTTGTTAGTAATATTTAGTTTACTTTTGTTTGTAATATGTAGTAGTATTTTTTTGTTAGTAATATTTAGTTTATTTTTTGTTTTAATATTTAGTAGTATTTTTTGCTAGTAATATTTAGTTTATTTTTTGTTAGTATTATTTACTTTATTTTTAGCTAGTGATATTAATCGTATGTTTTTGTTACCAACTTTTAATCATTGTTTTTTGCTAGTAATATTTAATTGTTTTTGCGAGTAATATTTGTTCGTTTTTTTAATATAATTGTTCACCCAATTCAGGGCCCAAGAGTCACTCAATGTAGAGAGTTATTGAATAAGGTTGGTGTAAGAGCGTAAAGAAAGGAATTAAGAAATGCATATTACAGGTATATAGAGGCAGATAATAATTAACACGAATGGGGTTAAGATCGTAGTGATTTGAGAAGCATCCATTTTTTTTCGTAATATTTAATCGCTTTTATTTTTTTTTGTTCGTAATATTTAATCGCTTTTAATTTTGTTCGTAATATTTAATCGCTTTTATTTTGGTTTGAGCTATTAATATTTCGCTGCTTGATGGAGAAAAGTAACTAAAGCTGAGAAGTCGATTGATGGAAGAAAATTCATTGAACAAAAAAAAAAATTAAAAACTAAAAGCATACAGAAGTGTTGCGGATACAAATGGAATCGCTAGTAAAAATACAAGAATTGTTATTGGTTCATTCTTGCCTCACTTACAGAAATTGGCTTGTCACTTTAATAAATGAGTCTTAAACATATTTGTTTAATAATCTTATTCCTGCTATCATGGATTATAAATATCATCCGTGATATGACTATAATATTCTTCTTGAAATCTAATCCGTTGTTTCTTCGACGATTCTCTGAATAATGCTAATGGAATTATCAGGCGTTTACTTATAAGGAAATATTCGACATTCATTGACCGATCAGCCAGTGCATCTCGAGTGCCATTTTTCTTCACTTTCTGTTCATCGGCTTGAGGTCAAAGTGTAATGCCAAACTACATTTTATCTTTCAGTTATGCTGCTGTCTTCAGACAGAACACAAAAAATAAATGAAAGATACTTGCTCCCGGAGGTTCTAGCGTTGTTGCGTTACCTCCTTCATTGCACCAAAGAGAGAGAGAGAGGGTCGGTGGAATATCGAAGCCAGCGAGACGTTGGTTGCGGGGACAGGGCCATTTTGGGCTTTAGCTCATGTGCACGCGCTTGAGCACCTCATTTTAAACTGGTCTTGTGCCATATCCCGTGACCGTGCGGTGTGGGCTATGAGTAAATACCGAGAATTTGTTCTCCTAATCTCTTATCCTAATGGTGTTATTAGCCATTTCCTTATAACGAACAATTCGTCATTCATTGACCGGGCAGCCAGTGCTACTCGAGTTAAACTCTCTTCACTCCCCGTGGCCATCGCGCTGGGGTCAAAGTGTAATATTTTCCCCCCTCATCTCCAGTGATAATTGTAATATTAACCGCTCCCTTAGAAGGAAACATTCGACCTTGAGTGACCGAGGAGTCAATTCTATCTTCGATTGCAATTTATAAAATATTTCTATTTAAACAAACAGGTTTTTCAAATTCACTGTTATCGCTCTTTCCAGTATTGATGGCAGTTTCCTTTCCAACCTTTTGTTTGAAGTTATGTGGAACGCCAACGTTTTAATTATGTCATTATTTTCTATTCGAGCTACATCCATTTTAGTTGTTGTTTGATGTAATGGAATGACCTGGCACCCCCATGAATGATTACACTATAGGTAGTAAGTACCTATAAAGTCAACTGTCTACGAGAGACTCGGGGAAGAGTGAGAGCGAGACGACGCAAGCAGGCCCGACCTTCCAATTAGTGGCACTCACTACTAGATTGACCTGTGTGTATAACTGTACTCTATTTCATATTGTAGTTGTTGTGTACAATAAACCTTTCTTCTGTTATCCACCTGATGTTACGTATTTATTCCCTTAGCACGAAACATAACAGTGGCGACTAGGATTGTCGGAATATGACAGTGGCGACGAGGATTGTCGGAACATAACTGTTGTAGAGTAGTTTTCACAGTGGAGGCTTGTATTTCACTAAGTCGCTCCTAAATTAGGTTCGACCTACAAAACGTTAGGAACTTGAAAATAATAGTTAATGACGGAGCAATCTAGTTGTGGTTGTTCATACCTTAATGTCCGACATCGACTGACTCATCAACTCCACTCAGACCCCTGGCGACTGCTACTACTACTACTACTACTTATTATACCTGGGAGAGTCTATTAACAATAGAATAGGTATGTTCCAGTATAACAATAACATTGCTTCTCTTGAAAGTTCTCAAGTAATGTGGTTTCTGTTCTTTTGTACAGTTTGTGATTCTGTTAGTAATCTTATTTTTGTTCTACTATGAAAGTCAGTATTCCTCCGCTCACTTAATTCTTCCTCCATTTACTTAATTCATTGTTCGTTGCTTACTTTATGTTTGTGTTGACATTTCTTTTTGGTTCGTTTAACCTAAACATTATTATTGAAAATTCTATGTTAAATAAATTGAGCATTAATTTCCTTGTCTCTTCCTGTCAGATATGCGTAATTTATTCTTAAATATTTGCGGGACTCCTGTGACTCGTCTTTATTTGGGAGTCGCAGGCCATATCATACCTTTCCCTACAGGGGTTTCGCAACAAACCATTATAAATATAGAAATTGTAGATATAGGAATCAACACTGAATGGTGACTGTCAGTTTGAGATTTTAATGTTATCTTCAGACAGTCACCAAGCAGTACTGATTCCTATGCGCACGCGCGCGCGCGCACACACACACACACACACACACACACACACACACACACACACACACACACACACACACACACTCTCTCTCTCTCTTTGTTTCTCTCTCAAATTAAAATTAAAAAACGAAATAAAAAAGATCGTCATTCAAATCTCTTAATTTCACCTGATTCATTATAATATACATTGATATTTGTTAAACATGCGGGGAGCGGGGAAAAAAGCAAAATGGAAAATAAAAGACAATGACGCGCTGAAACACGGGGAAAAATTGGTAACTACTTGAGCTACCATCACAGGCAACCATCACATAAAACAGGTATTAGAACTATAGTTTTATACAGGAAATCCCCCCCTTTTAACTGAGGGTGTTTAACTCTTGGGTGTTCTATAATAGGGTAACTAAAGGACCACGCCTTACTAATAGAACTATGTAAGCTAGTAAAATCCATCAGTTGCTACGTGGAGTGGGTCGAGCAGAGAACTTTTAAATAGATGTTGAAAAAAAGTGATAAATTTGCTTGTTTTTGTTTCTTAGGTTTTTTTCTTGTATTCGTACAACTGGTGACTTTTTTGTACTTAATGAATTGTATAGCACTCGTACGCACACAAAAAAAAGCATAATAAAAGACAAGTACATTGCCAGTCTGTCTTCATCAACGAAACACACATGCACACAAGCACGCATACATATATACATGTATGCATTTATATATATATATATATATATATATATATATATATATATATATATATATATCAGACACCGCTCGCTAATTGATTTGAACTTTTTAAAACCCTTTATTCTACATTCAACATCCTCACTTCATAAAACACCAGAAGTGTTGAAACAAAATTGCTATTTTTGTAGTGAATTTATAACATATTTATGTTATAATTTTCGAATAAATAATTGTATTTGCTCTACTCTTTTGTTGGTTTTGGAATTTATTCTGTATACACCAATTCCATCTTATATATATATATATATATATATATATATATATATATATATATATATATATATATATATATATATATCAGTTCCTCCTCTGGCTTAAAAACAACTTGAAAGAGGCTGTTTAACCAACACAAGGACTGACCAGATTAACGATAAAAAACAAATGAAAACTACAGATAAATTTCACTTTTTTCAGAAACAGTCATTCACTCCTGTAGTTCACTGCTACTAAAAAGCAGGGATTGTTTTCTCCTGATGATGGCCATGCTGGACGAAACTAGTTGAGGAACCTAATTGAAATAAAAAAAATATTAATATATAACCAAGTGTGTCTGAAAATTTTCATTTTTTTAATATTCTTTATTGTTCAGAATACACACACAACTATATATATATATATATATATATATATATATGATTTTTAAAATTTAATGAAGAAAACCTAACAAATTAACGATTTGTCAAAAAACGGCTATAAAAAATATATAAATTGTTCAATGCAAATTCAAATAACAAAAGTAAGCAGCAATTCAAGACAAAATTTTACAGGAAAACTAAAAAACATTCCGTTTTCGCCACCCACTGTATCGTCTGACAGACTTCACGTCACGGAAGGTCTGAATTTCTGCCTGACGACACCGCAGTGACGAAACCGCAGTAGCAGAAAGATTGGTTTTCCTGTAACATTTATTGTTCTCTTTCTCTCTCTCTCTTTCTCTCTCTCTCTTTCTTTATCTATCCATCGATCTATCTATCTATCGATCTGAATGTGTATATGCATCAAGAGTGTGTTGAAGAAATGCAGCATTCCTTGTGAGCATGTAGGAAATATGGGAAGAATGTGTATATGATCGTAATAATTGTAATGAGGCTGCTAGTAGAGGAAAGCGTCACTTTGAAGATGTGAAGAGGAGGCACGCAAAGCTTAGTAGAGATGTTCGTAAAAGCGTCCCCGTTGAACTTCCGGAAGTCTCCCGCAGGCAGTTCGATCTGACGTGTACAGATTGTGGTAGAGTGTGTTTGTTGATGGCTGGTCTAAGGAGAGCACACCGACGGAAGGTGGCAATTGACTATAAAACCGTAGGCGTCCGTGATATTTGTGGTAATATATGCGGGTCCAGAAGCGGATTCAAGCGAAATTTTAAATTGCATGATAATGTACCACCCGCTGTTGAACCTCTTAAGTGCATTGTTTTTGCCAGAGTATGTAGGTCCCTTGCTGGGCTAAAGAGCCACATTCGTTCAGCACATCTGTAGATATTCTCCAAAAAAGATATGTAGTAATGACCGTACCCGAATACGAGTTGGCAACCACCATGTATATATGCATGTATAAATCTTCAGGAGAGTAATTTGTTGCGCCTTCTCGAGCTAAAATTCTCGGTTGATATATTGAAGACTATATTGAATCCATTGCTAGGTCTGCTGCTAAGAAAGTTGGTTCATTGTTCCGTCCTAGACAATTTGTTTCTCCAGAATGTATCTTACATATCTATATGTCTACCATTCATCCATGCTTCGAATATTGTCGTCACATGTAGTCCGGTGCTCCTGCTATACATTTAGAGATTCTTGACGAAATCCAAAGAAGAATCAGCAATATTATTGATCCTGACCTGGCATCTCGGCTTCAGTCACTGCTATAAATTTACTTCCCTGTGCCGTTACTATAAATATTTATCGTACCTAGACTTTATGAATTTAAGCGCAGTACTAGATTGGCAGCAAGGTCTCATCAATTTATGGTTGAATTGGCTAGATGCAACCGTAAGTTCTATGCTAACAGTTTCTTTTCTCGTACTTCTCTTCTGGACACATACTTTCCATGATCTTCAAAAATTGAAATGCAATATCAGTCGTTATCTACTGTCTTTCTGATTACTCTTATATTGTTCTCCTCCATACTAATGTTTCTATTTTCTAATTCTTTCACTCCCAGTAACTCCTTGTGTCTTAGTGGCTTTACTGCCTTGCTTGGGGTGAATTCGATAAAAAATTGTATTGGGAAGCAGTTTTTCATTTATCAAATAAGGGAAATTGTTAAGTTTTTAAAAATGTTTCGGATCATTTTCTTGGTACATATTTATATATAATTTGTCCAATATCTGAGTACTTGATGTTTCCATAAGGGGTTATCAAAGAATTATTTGTTTCTTTACAAGAGAGACAGATTTTTTTCTTGGCTTGGCCAAAATGAATTCCCTTGGAATTCTGATATTTATTTTTGTCAAATTTTGAGAAATGGATCGATTAGTGAACTTTTCATCATATATGCATATACACACCTGTGCAAATTAATTGAAACAACGGCTTTAGTTTCCTTTCTTTCACCATCAGATCAGTCTTAGAACAACTGGATTGACAGGGCATAATCGATTTCTACTTTTTTCTTAAATTAAGTCATTTGCAGTGGTGTAGTAATATGAATCTATTTTCGAGGTGTATGATGAAATTTGTTTGGACTTAAAAAATATTACGTCATCCATGATTGCATCAGATTTTCATCAAGCCCAGGGACTATTGTCTCGACTGTCGATTAGTTGTCCTACGGCCATTGTCTGTGATGGACGTTACACCAAGAAAGTGTACGAAAAATGTAACGCTGCACGAACACAGTAGCAAGCCTTACCAGTGAGCAAATCAAAGTAATATCGACTGGCTCGGAAACTCTCAATCGAGAATCTGTGGTCAATATGCAAGGAAAGACTTCGTAGAATGAACATACGAAGTACTAATATGTGCACTGGGTCATGTTTCATTGGAAAAATACGAAAAAAAGGAAATCATAACGAAATTATTCGTTTTGTTTCAATTAATTTGCACAAGGCTGTATAACACCCCTTAGCTTGGGTAATTATCCTGCAAGTCACTACAACGATTTTATATGCCGGGGAAAATGCATCTATTCTTTATGAAGAGGGATCTTTGCATAAAGATATATCGAAACAAGTATTCTCTCACATTATTTATTCACTTTGTTAATTACATTTTTTAAATAAATCTAAAACAGTAAGCTTTGATTAAAAGATTAGCTGTCATGATCTAAAATTAATTACAGAAGAAATCTTAGCCTGAACAGCGCAAAGTGACCTTGCGGCTCAGTCGCCTACTTAAACATAGCAGAGAAAAGTTACGATACGGTTCTGTGCAGTCGATCCATTTTGTGCCTGTGAAGCAAAGCGTGTGGGTCTTCTTTGTGATGGAGATGGAGCAGTACAAATAGCAGTGAATCTGCTGCTTTATTGGGCGTCATGTCGATCGAAGGCGCTTCCTTCATTTAGACTGAAGGCAATGTTAAAATGTCTGCCACCTATCTATCTATATTCCTCTTTCTTTCTTTCTTTCTTTCTTTCTTTCTTTCTTTCTTTCTATATCCACCAATTCTTCTTTCTTTCTTTTCCTGTCTATCAATCATTCTATCTTTCTTTTCCAATCTATCAATCATTCTTTCTTTTCCTATCTATCTATCTATCTATCTATCTATCTATCTATCTATCTATCTATCTATCTATCTATCTATTCTTTGTTTGTTTCTTTCTTTTCCAATCCAACTTTCTATCTATCTATCTATCTATCTATCTATCTATCTATCTATCTATCTATCTATCTATCTTTCGTTTTCTTTCTTTATTTCCCTATCCGTCAATCATTCTTTCTTTCCTTTGTTTCTTTCTTTCTTTCTATATCCACCAATTATTCTTTCTTTCTTTTCCTGTCTATCAATCATTCATCCTTTCCTTTGTTTCTTTCTTTTCCAATCCATCTTTCTTTCTTTCTCACTTTCTTCCTTTATCTATCTATCTATCTATCTATCTATCTATCTATCTATCTATCTATCTATCGTTTTCTTTCTTTCTGTCCCTTTCTTTCTTTTCCTATTCGTCGATCTTTCTTTCTTTCCTTTGTTTGTTTGTTTGTTTCTTTCTGTCTTTCTTTCTTTATCTATTATCTATCTATCTATCTATCTATCTATCTATCTATCTATCTATCTATCTATCTATCTATCTGTTTCAACACCAACACACACGATCGCAAATGCATGGAAAGTGAAAAGTTTTCGTATTTCGGTAAAAAGTATCCCACTCGAATGTTCAAGACTAAAATATATTGAGATAAATATTTTATTCCTTTTACTTCATTATATTCATGTGTAAAATGACCAAGAGATATTTTCATTTTAACATGGGGGCTATTTTTACTTCTGACCTTTATGATCAATTTCTGCACCTACCATTATCATTTGTATGGAAATTGTACAAAATAGAGAGACATACATCTTTCAATCGAAAAGTATAAACACAGTTTTCTGAAGCATTTTAAGAATAAATTTAATAAAAAGAAAGAACGTTGGCTCTATGCCAGATGAATACGACAATCCTGATTAACTAAAAAAAAAAGAAGGTACGATGAAATACTCTCAAGTAAAAGACTGCTTGTCAAAGAACTACTGTTTATCAGCCTCCCACCCCTACAAATCATGAATCTGAGGTTTATGACTAGATCTTGCTTGCACAAAAGGGACAATCGTTGCCACGCATTTACGTAAACAAAGACAAACAAGTTCGAGCTAAGTAACCTTTCTTTTTGCTGATCGATATTACAAACCGTGTTTTATCACGGAACTCGTAGTAAAAACCGTTAACAGATATGTTAATCATCTGTTCACTTTCCTTGTCTGGAGTTAATCTTTTTGCCACTAACAAAGGAAGTCTGCTCTTTCAGACGGCCAAGCAACGCCAAAACGCGTGGGCGATGTCATTGGAATAGGTTTTTTTTTTTTTTTCGTGAAGTTGCATCAAGTCAGGCCCCAACGATGCCATGAAATGATAACATCGATCAGGACATTTTTTTCTTTCTTTTTTTATGGGGCACTGTGTCGATTGTATTAGATTCCGGGTCGTTGTTATATGATGGCACTACAGTACTAATAATTTGGATATTTAGTTCTTTGTTTATCAATTTTTGTTTTTCTTTCTTTCTTTCTTTCTTTCTTTCTTTCTTTCTTTCTTTCTTTGCTCTTCGATTTTTGTATTCATTCTTTACTTTTCATTCATTTATTTTTCTTTTTGTCTTTCTTTTGTATTTCTCTCTTTATCACTTTATATTTTGCTCTTCAAATTTTAGTATTTCTTTGTTTTTTTCCTTCAACGTTCTTTCTTTCTTCTGTATTTATCTCTTTCTTTCTTTCTTTATTTATTTGTCTTTCCTTTTTACTTTCACCGTTCTCTTTCTTTTGTATTTCTTTCTTTCTTTCTTTCTTTCTTTCTTTTTTTCCAATTTTAGTATTTCTTCTTTCTTTCTTTCTTTCTTTCTTTCTTTCTTTCTTTCTTTCTTTCTTTCTTTCTTTCTTTATTTATTTATTTATTTATTTATTCTTACTTTATTTCTTTTTCCTTTCTTTCTTTTTCTTTCTTTCTTTGCTTTCCAATTTTAGTATTTATTTTTCCCTTCAACGTTCTTTCTTCCTTTTGCCTTTCTTTCTTTCTTTTTGTTTCTTTCTTTGCTTTCCAATTTCAGTTTTTTTTTTACTTCAACGTTCTTACTTTCTATTGTATCTCTTTCTTTCTTTCTTCCTTTCTTTCTTTGTTTTCCACTTTTAGTATTTCTTTTTTCCTTCAACGTTTTTTTTTTCTTTTGTATATGTTTCTTTCCTTCTTACTTCCTTTTTTCTTTCTTTTTTTTTGCTTCCCTTTTTTCTCTCAATGTTCTTTCTTTCTTTCTTTCACTTTCTTTCTGTCCCTTTCTTTGCTTTCCAATTTTAGTATTTCTTTCTTTCTTTCTTTCTTTCTTTCTTTCTTTGCTCTTTTAATTTTAGTATTTCTTTTTCTTCATTCAATCTACTTTCTATTGCCCTTCGTTTTTTTTTGTATTTTTCTTTAATTTTCATTAATTTTTCTTTCGTTCTTCCTTTGCTTCCTTTGATTTTTGTAATCTTTTCTTTCTCTTTATTCATTTGAATTCATCTCTTCTCTCCCCACCACCTAAAAAAAATAATTTCTATAGCAACGTAGTCTGGGTTCTTTAACCTTGGTTGACATTCAGACAAGAAGAAAACATAATTCTCTATTGAAAACCGGTTAGGCGGTGGTTTCATAATTATATCGCTTATTACCTACACATTTCCTTTATTTACATGTGAACCATTGTCTTCATCTTCGATGTTATTATCACAACCTTTCTGTTGACGTCCTTCCTACTCCCACAAACCCTTGGCATCCCTCAGGTGCTTGATGATCCGGGTAACCTTTGTTTAATCTACGGTGTTTATTGCTTACCCTGCTTCCACCGAGTACCACCCGATAATACCCGGCTCCTTGATTAAATTTACAATTACTATGTCATTAGGCTGTTGTCTCGTGGGAGAATGAATGGAAAACTTGGAGCCTTAAACCTAATCTGCCTGCTGATGAGTGTTGCTGTTACTGCTGCTTGCCATGTCTTTTCTGCTTCGGCTGCTATTGTTGAAACCTTAATACTTACTTGTAGCCGAACACACATACGTTTATATATAATAAATGCAAATGTCATTGTGTAGCATTTTTCAATTAAAGGGACACAACTCTTTAACTTTCAATATCTCATCTCCTTTGATATAATAAATACGAATGTAAGTGTATCTTTTTTTTTAGCTTGATTTAAGTGTCCCCGACCTGTAAATCACATTTTGGGTTCTTCCTTTCAATGATGACCATGCATTCTATCTTTTTATAGTTTATGCTTAGTCCTTTCTTCTCACTCTCCATCGCTACCTTCTGTACGTGGTTTTGTAATTTCTTTTCCGTTTAATTTTCGTATATTTCCTTGAAACCATTATTATCACTGACCTCAGCAGTCTAAATGATTCCTTCTGTGCAGCACTCCCTATCCAATGAACACTTATATATATATATATATATATATATACCGGTCACTTTATTAGGTATAATTTTCTAGTACTGGTTTGAAACACTTTTTCTTCGTTTAGAATTGCCTCAGTTTTATACATTTTTTTCTTTTCCGTGTCTGCTATCAGTACTGTGTCATGTTATTTTTCAGTATTCACTGGTATTCACGAAATTAGATATTGCTTAGTAGTTCGACCCTCTTTGCTCGTAACGACATTTTCTTCGGATTTCTGTGCCACATTTCTGTCGTCTGTTATGAGCGTTCCTTTAGATCCTGTCGAAGAATAACGTTTTCTCTTCTGACATTTCTATTATCTTAGTCTATTTCAGAACATTATTGTTTTCATTTCTTTCTTATTTGCTTCGTACCTTATATCATCTACCATTCTTTGGAATTACCTCTTTTCTCTTTATCATTAGTTCGAGAATTTCATCCGTCATCCACTTCTTTTTTTTTTTTTTTTTTGTCTGTCTTCCCTTTGGATCATCTCTTTCACCAATTTCGATAGTACTTCTCGTAAGGTATTTTGATTTGAGTTACTGATCTCTTCTAAGATTTTATATTTGCTTTTAACATCTGAAGACGTCTTTTTTAAAACTGAATTACTGTACCTGCTTGCTTTTGACATTCCCAATATGTAGCACGGAATCTTAGAGTGTCTCTTGTACTGACAATCATGATTTCTTTCTTCTGACATTTTATGGTTATTCTTTTCTTTCTGATTTCTTTTACAAACTTTGTGTAAAATTCTTTCAGTCTTACTTTTGCGTTTACTACCACATCGTTATCCGCATATCTTACATTACGTTTATATCCGATGGCAATAAATCCTGGTAGGTCATCTACTTCTCTTCTAATGTATATGTTAAATAAATCCGGCGAGAAGACGCGTCCTTGTTTTATTTTTCTTTCTAGTTTTTAATGTATTCACTGAACTTGTTCTCTATCCGCATGTAGGCTATTTGTTCCCGGTAAAAGTTATGGATTACTCAACTATCTTTCCTAAATAAATCAAGCTTCTCTAGTATTACGAGTAGTTCTTCTGGTATCGCACCCTTTTCTGGTGCTTTTATGTAATCTATAAGACGCACTTTTTCATATCACCAATATTCGTAAAGCCTACAGTTAAAAAAATATACGACCCTGGCATTTGCAGAGGATGTAACTTTAATTTTACATACTAACTTCAAAATGTTTCATATTCACCATGCAACCGAAAAGAATGCCAATATACTCATCTTCCACATATAATAAAAATCCTCCAATGCACACAAAAATTTATAACTATAAAAAATAATTATAAATAAAATAATAAAATTATAAATAATACAATTATTATAAATAAATAAAATTATAAAATAAATTATAAAATAAAAAAAATTATAAGTTAAATAAAATTATAAATAATACAATTAATTATAAAAATAATTATAAATAAAATAATAAAATTATAAATAATACAATTATTATAAATAAATAAAATTATAAAATAAATTATAAAATAAAAAAATTATAAATTAAATAAAATTATAAATAATACAATTAATTATAAAATAATTATAAATATTATAATAAAATTATAAGTATATAATATAAATATTATAATAAAATTATAAGTATATAATATAAATATTATAATAGAATTATAAATAATTATAAATAAAACAGCTTATATCATATTTTCCCATATAAAGCTATTCTATTTCCTTTTATTCAAGTAGGTCTTGTGTCATATTTTATCACATGCTTTTGCGTCATCTATGAGACATACGTATAGTTTTTACATTTGTATTGTTCTCTTTGATAGTATTCTGACCATAAAGATAGCATTTCTTGTTTCATTGTCTTAAACAAAGCCACATTATCTATGTCCTATTTACGGTCCAATTCTGCTATGACTTAAACTGAGAATTCTAAGGATAAATCGAGTTATATGGCATAGTAAGTCACGTTTACTTGCACCTGGCTTCTTTAGCATCACTATGAAGGTAAATCAGTTCAGGTCTTCTGGTATTTCACCGCTGTCATATATTTTATTTATTATTTCGTTAATCTTATCAATCCCCAAATCGTCTAAAGCTGACAGTATATTAAAATTCCATCTGCTTTGCTTCATTTCACCATGGCACGTAACGACCTTTCCTCAGATTTTAATACAAGTCCTATGTTTTTATGAATTGTAGGTTTCTGTTATTATGGAAGAGTTCACCGATGTATTCGATCCATCGTCGTATTGTCTTTTGTTTTTTCTTATGAACGTTCCTTTAGATCCTGTCGAAGAATACGTTTTCTATTTTGTTATTTCTATTAATTTTTTATGTATGTCTATTTCTGAACATTATTGTTTTCATTTATTTCTTATTTGTTTCGTACCCTATATCATCTATCATCTCTTTTCTCTTTTTCATTAGTTCGAGAATTTCATCTGTCATCCACTGCTTTTTTTTTTGTCTGTCTTCCCCTTGGATCACCTTTTTCGCCAATTTCAATAGTGCTTCCTTGAAGGTAATTTATTTTGAGTGACTGACCTTTTCTAAGGTTTTATATTTTGTTTTTAACATCTGGGGACTTCTTTTTAAAATTGAATCGTTCTAGAGTTAGTTATCATAAGCTTGCATATAATTGGAGGTTATTTTTTCCACAGTGGTTATGTGGGGATGTCTTAGAGTGTAGAACTTCATTTCTGTAACTTTTATCGATTGCTATGCAGTATATTTAGTTCATTCGTCTTTTTCTAGTTTTTTAATGTCCAAAATTGTCTTGGGTGTTCTTGACATCAGTTGTTGGTTATTACAAAAAAAAAAAAAAAAAAAAATAAAATAAAATAAAAAATTACAAGACAAAACGGTATTAGTCATTGTATTATTGATTTTTAAGAAGTGTGTCGAACCTAGAACTTTTCAGCACGCTTTCGTAATAATACCGTTTGTTTATCGTGGATCTAAAGATTGGCCGTATCAAAAAGGTGACATTTGTAACAATTTGAAATATTTTTCTTATCTCCTGTGTGTGGTAAACATATTATTCCCAGATGACGCATCACGTTATCGCTCTCTTGTTTCATTAACAAACCATGACTTCCATTTGAAGATGCATCGTCAGATGTTCCTATAAGAGATACTGTGTAGTTTCAAATTTCAAATGGCTTCTCTGCTGTCCGGAAATAGAATTCTTTCGACGGCACTTTTCTTTCTTTTTGTTTAATAATTGCAAGCAGGGACCAGATCAACGTTAGGTTTTTTTTTTATTCAACAAGACAATATAAAGTCTGGAATAAAGAAAAAAAAAGAATAAGCAAAAAGAAAAAAAAAACAAGAAGAAATATAGTGTAAACGAAAGACAAAGAAATTCAATGAACGAAATATAAATATATAAGGAAAGCGAAGTTGAAATTGTTCCAAGATGAGTTGTCTGGATTTAGAAAGGAAAAAAAATCATTAAAAGATAACTTGGGGCGGGGGGGATAATTCATCACCCTCCCTTTCTTTTCCATCTAAACAGTTTTATTATTATTATTATTATTATTAAAGATAGGTTTATTTAGATAGTTTTAATGATTGTTTTACTTGTCTCCTGATCAGATAATGGATATTTGTTCCATTGTGTGTATAAGAATTGTCTATACTAATATTATTATATATATATTACTATTTTTCACCTGATATATAGCCAAAAAGCGACTCAATGCACCCGCTCACATCCGAGCATTGGGATCATATCTACACCCCCATTAGCGGTGGCGGAGATGGCTGTGAAGGCCCAGTCTATTCCGGAAGAGTCGTGAGCAAGAGTCGCATATGAGTGTGGGTGGTGGATGCGGTTGGGCGAGTCTGGTCCTCCTTACAACATGTCGCAGGTCCTCTTCATGTCGACGGTTGAACTCGATCTCGGTCCCCGAATTCCACTTAGATGTTCCTACGCCAGGGAGGCCGATTCGCAGCAACGGTTTTCCATGTCCCAGAGGCGATTTTGGCTTGTGCCAACGATGTCTTCAACTGATCCTTGAAGCGTTGTTTTTGGCCTCTGTGTATCCTCCTGCCGCTGGATGGTACGAGGGAGTCGAGTGAGATGCATTCTAGTTCCGTGGTACGAAGCGGAGATGATTTTGAAGGATCGGAGTCTCGATACAGGGAAAAGATGTCCAAGAGAGGACCCGAATAAAATTGTTTTAAGGCCGTAGGTTGATTGATTTTTTTTTGTTTAACGGTTATGGGTTGTTGAATGCAGAGATTTAAGTGAAATATACTGAACACAATTTTATGGCTTCAACGAAATATATTTCGATCGCAATTATATGCCTTCAACTAGATAAAATGTATTGTTGGTTATTTTACTACAAAATGTATTGTTGGTTATTTTACTACAAAATGTATTGTTGGTCATTTTACTATAAAATATATTGTTGGTCATTTTGCTATAAAATATATTGTTGGTCATTTTGCTATAAAATGTACTGTAGGTCATTTTACTATAAAATGTACTGTTGGCCATTTTACTATAAAATGTACTGTTGGTCATTTTACTATAAAATGTATAGTAGGTAATTTTACTATAAATATATATTTTTCGTAATTTTTTGTACAGGGTGCGATAGGTAAATTGTCAGCATTTTGGATTTTTAATTTAGCGCATGCGGGTTGTTTGTTTGTGATTTTGTCGACATTCATCCTATAGTCTGGTTAGTTGGACACCGTCTGCGAGAAAAAGAGCACCATGATGCAATTCACTCCACCAGAAATTTGGAAAATGGCGAGCTGTACTACTTGACATTCGCGCAGGAAACCCTATAACGAACGTTTCAGAGTGTTTGGGTGTCAATCTGAGGACAATGCTGAGGATTCGGAAAGAGTTGGACGAGTCTAATGGTGATTACGAAGATACGGCAGCTCGAAAAACTCACTCTGATCGTTCTGATGAGAAATGAACTCCCGAATTTGTTGGTGAGGGCATCATATTTAACACAGAGCCCTACATCAAGTGCCTTCACGAGGTAGTGCTGCTCTGGGTGAACAGGGTAGCTGCTGGAAGACCTTATGTCTGGCAACAGGATTCTGCACCATGCAACACAACCAAAAACCCACACCTTACATCTGGTCACCTAACCCCCCAGACTGCGTCCCTCTTGATTATTATGTGTGGGGTGCACTTGAGAGAGAGAGAGAGAGAGAGAGAGAGAGAGAGAGAGAGAGAGAGAGAGAGAGAGACCAAAAAACTCATTGTAACATCAAAGATGAACTGAAGGCAAGGGTTATGACAGCATTCCCCAACTTAAAGAAGAAGTCTGTCCAGAAGAATTGCGAGAGACTCTGAAGTCGTCTGGAGGCCGTGATTGGAGCCAGTGGCGATTTTATTGAATAAATTTACTCTTCAGTATCTTCAAGATATTTTGGTATAAATTTGATAAGTATATATGTTAAAATTAGTTATTTTCATTTTTGCGTAATCTAGACGACAATTTATCCATTACAAAATGTATATATTGCTGTTATTTTTATTATAAAATCACCATGCTTGCTCTTATCTTACACATTTATAAATTTAATATTCGTTCCGTCCTTGAATTTTGCTGCCACATATTATCTAGTGCCTGTATATTTAGAGATTGATAAAATACAAAGAACGATCTGCAAAGTTATTGGTCCTGACGTGGCATCTCGAATCCAGTTACCTTTCTCACTGCCATAATGTAGCTTCCCTGTACCTTTTTCTATAAATACTTTCATGGTACTCTATGGTACCTAGACTTTCATGGTACTCTATGGTACCTAGACTTTATAAATTTAAGCCCTGTACTATAGGGTACTCACACCAAAAAAATAACAAAAAAAAAAAAAAGCAAAAAACAAAAAAAACAACCAGGAAATTTGGTACAGTTTATTTATTTTTTGGAATTTTTGTTACAGTTATTTGAAAAAAAGCAAAGGATGGAAATTTAGTAGCTCAAAACAGAACAAAAACACAAATGTTAGATGTGGTGTGCAAAGTAAAAAAAAAGATAATTTTTTTATATGTTAATTTCTTTTCATCATATAGTAAATTTAAAATTTCCTGTTTTTTTTGTGGGGTGCCCTGTAGATTGGAGACAAAGTCTTGTCATTTTACAATTGAAACGACTAGATGTAACCGTAAGTTCTATGGTAACAATTTCTTCTATCGCACTTCTTGCTTGTGAAACACTCTCTCAGCTTCTTTTCTTTCTAGTCAACTTTGATCTTCAGAAATTTAAATACAATATCAATCGTTATCTACTGTCTTCTGAATTCCTGTTCTTTTATTGTTCTCGCTCCTTAACAATATTTTACCATTTCTTATATTCATTCACACACAGTCACACCATGCGTCTTAGTTGCTTTATTGCCTTGCTTGAGGTGAAATGATTAAAAAAGAAATATGGTGGTAACGAGAATGAGTTAACGGTGTGTACATGACCTAACGGGTCCTAGCTATGAAGGTCTGGATTGGTGAAACTATTGATTCTTGTCAGAACATTTTCCATGGATAAAAGTGATAGAGTCGCGAGGTGATAGCAATGTTTCGATTGTGGGGAAACAAGGCGAATTAGAGCTTGATTTATAAGGCCAAAAGTGAAGTAAAATGATCAGCCATTTTAGGCGTATCTGTCTAAACATGATGAACGTTTAGCTTAACGGTTACCAGCAGGGAAAATGGGATCAGCGAACCGAGTTCAAATCCCTGTCTTGTCTGTTGCGTTCACTTTGGAACTGATACACTGGAAAGACATGAATCAAACTCTTCTTTCTACCAACAGCTATATTTTAAATAATAAAAAAAAGATAGACTGGGCTTTCTAGCCTTGGTTGGAAGTCAGTCTAGTGGAAGAATTCAAAATCGTATAGATGGTAACGAGAAACTACTCTTTCTCGATAATTCAAAGATTTTTTTTCTGTAGAAAATATTTTTTCTTGATGTGCCAGTAGCATAATAGTTATTGAAGCAGAAAATGAAATCGGTGAGCCGAGTTCAAATACCAGCCTAGAATAATGCATTCACTTTCACACCAATGTTCTTAAAGGGCATACATCTATTTCTTTACTTCCTCAACTATGGTTCAAATAGCAAGGCTTTGGGTGGAGTTTAGTTTTGTGAAGAACCACTCAGAAGCCAATAGGAAACCATTTCTCTCTCTTTCCAAACAAGTCATGGTAACTGACAGATAAAAAAAAAGTAATCAGGAATTTGTGGAGAGCCATGATCGCCACTTTCTTGAAAGTACGTGGCTATTATAAAATCAACAATAAAAATGGCTAAACAAAAGACTACTTTGATATAGCGGTCATCTTGCTTTGCTTATAGCTGCGTCATCTGTCCAAGAGATGTTATTGGCCTTACACAGATGACGCAGCCATATCACGTTATATGTTTGTGCAGAAGTCGATATTTGCCAATACAGTGTTCAGAGTTAAAAGAAAGAAGCCGGCCATTAATTTGATACGAATTTTGTGTGTTAAATTTATTCTTGAATAAAAAAAATATATATTGACATAATTAGAAGCTTAACTTGATAAAAACCTTGTTAATGTCATTCTAATAAATATAATGATTGTTTCAGTTGTTGGTAGTGGTCGAATTCAACAGCTGGTGAAAATAAATATATCACTCATACATAGATAAAATTACCTCGATTACACGTACCTCGATTTCTAATATTTCAACTCGAGACAAGAGTTTTTAGAATTTAGACAAGCATACTCAGCATTTGATAAAATGAACAGACGTTTAAGTTGGTTACGCTTCCAACCAGAAGCTTATCCTTACAAATAAATTTAATTTAATCCAGCTTCAGGATTTAGCGGCAGAAAAACGTAAACCAGAAACAGCGAAAAATTGACGCTTTTTTAAAATAAAAGATAAAGTGGGAAAAACGATGGAAAATGTTATTTTAGGATAAAAATATAAAATTTCCATCAGAAAATGTTTTTTTTTTTTTTGCGTCATTATTTTTCGATAACTTAGATATTCAATTATCCTGAATTTTGAATCCTCTCACGGTATCCGGATAATCGAAGAAATAGTGTATAGTGTTTGCATAACTTGTAGGAAATTCTTTTCAAACTTATACTTCTCTGGAGTCACATGTTTCCCCATTGTTTCTTGTCATATAGCATTTCTACATTTCGATCGGTTATGAACGATTTTATACAATAGATCACTATTCATTGTCGAAATTTTTCAGCAGGGAGAAATTCAATAACGCACCTTTACTTCATACACATTTTCATGTCAGTTGTTAATTTACCAGACTACCCATCAGATAGTATCTAGAACAGGGGAAAAAACAATATTGGTTATTGATAGGAAGGTTATGCACCTACTTGTGTACTACTGACATCCGCCTCTAACGTCGTGATCAACATAAAATAGAAGACATTACTTTCAAAGCGATTCTTGCATATATGAGGGGATGCGCGAAAGGTTCTCAGTTTGACCCACTCTTCAAAATCTGACCAAATAACCAGACATTTTCAAACACTTCTAAATTGGTCCGAGAACTTTTCAGCATTCATACGAGGAACCTAAGTGATATATTAAAACAACAACAACAAAAAATAATTAATATACAACCAAATGTATCTGAAAATTTTTATTTTTAATATTTTTTTTATTGTTTAAAACACACACACACACACACACACACTATATATATATATATATATATATATATATATATATATATATATATATATATATATAAGAGCCGAGTTCGAATCCCAGTCGTACTCGTTATATTCATTTGCGTACAAATGTCATTGGGAAATGTATAAATCCATCTCTTCTAACCCCCATCTATGGGTTGAATAGCAGGGCAGAGTGTGTTATTTAGCCTTGGTTGGCAAATTGTCTACCGCAGAAAAAAATGGCAAACTACTTCGGGGAAAATAATCGGCTTCGTCGGTCATGTATCGAAAGATATATAGTGGCACAAGCGTGTATGATGTGTGGCACTTGACTGATATAGTTAGTGTTCAATATCAGGGAGAGACCTTATGTAAATATAAAAATAGGCATTGAAATCAATACCAAGCGGCAACAGTCTGTTTTATCCTTGAATGCAATCGTCAGGCCTGGGTGTTGACTTCAATATATATATATATACATATATATATATATATAAAGAAATATAGTTTTAAGGTGTGCTATATTTATGGGATAAAGTGCTCAATATCAGAGGTAGACTGTATGTAAATATGAAAGTGAACATTGAAGTCAACACTCAGAGCCGACAGGCTGTTTCATGCTGGACGCAGTCGTCATGCGCCCTGACGGCTGCGTCCAGCATGAAACAGCCTTTGTTTTTATTTACAAATGTCAAGTTTGAAACTGTGCTTACGTCATTGATAAATGCGTACTTTACGAATTGAGACAAACGACATTAGTAATATGCATTTATCAATTATGCAAGCATAGTTTCCAACTTGATATATCTAAATTTTGTTACTTTTTTATGATATGCTTCATCCAATACACGGCCCAAGAGTCACTCCGGGTAGAGGGTTAGTTAACGGTTGAACTTAGACAGGTAAAGGTTTGGTTTGATTTGGTTTGTTTTACGGCATATCAACCTTAATGAATTATTTAATGCTGACAAGATTTTTTATTGCCGGTAATATTTTTTTCAAAAATGCTTTCTTGGTAATATTTTTTCCAAAAATCTATTGCTGGTAATAATATATTGCTGATATTAAAATCTATTTTTACACGTTTTGATCTCAGTTTGGTGGTTAACTATTAATACTCACGAGTCAGACACTCTACTGGATCTGACTATATCGCCAATACTACCAGCAGCTGTTCCGTAATTCTTCAGTCTTCGATATCAGAGGCTGGCTGTGAATATTCGGAGAAAAAAAAAACATGGCTGCCTTTATACACGTCGCATTGAATATTTTGAGCCTTCTGACTGGTTAACCCTTCTATTGGTGAACTATAAAATGAGTCAGCTCATTTTGACTGGCTCACTAGTACTACTTAAAAATTCCAACAGCTGCCACCCAGGGTCAGTGTGGACCTGGGAACACCAGCGATTAAATTAACAAGTTTTGGAAACCTAACGATATTTTTTACTGCTGTTTATAAATACATGTTGCAAAATAAAATCCTTACATTTGCCTTGATAAAGTACATCAAAGAAAGGACGAAACTCTCTCTCTCACTATATATATATATATATATATATATATATATATATAGTTTCGTTAAAGACGACAGACAAGGTAGTGCGATTAAGCTTTTTATTTAATTTTTCTTGTGTTCATACACGTGTTTTCTTTTCTGGACATATATATGAAACTATATATAAACTAAATATAAACTTTATATATATATATTATATATATATTATATATATATATAATATATATATATATATATATATATAATAAGAAAGAACAGTGAGATTTATAATTCAGAGTTCTTAGCATTTATTTTTATTTTTAAAAACAGTGCTCGATACAGCAGTAGAGCATAATATAATTTTTTTTTAAATATATAATCATCGTAACAACGAAATTCCTATGTTTCAAAACTGAAACTTCAATTTAAATTCAATCATACAAATTAAAACTTAATACAAATATCCGTTCCATTATCAAGTGATGCTAAGAATAACTTTTTAGAAATTGATTCACTTAATTTATAAGTCCAGACAAATTTGATATTTTGAGATGTTGGGGTTAAGGAAAATTCAATCTTTTTTTTTATTTTAAGGGTGTTAAGATTTAACTTATTTAAAAAACCCAGGTATCTAATGTATTGTAGTTATCAAGTCGGCCAAGTCAAGATAGGGCCTGGGGTATCTGTCCATTGATACAAACTTCCTTTTTCCAAGTAGAAATTGGTGGTAGTGTCTATCTTCCAACACATCATCTTAGCTTCAATAGCAATACATTTGGCATTTTTATTTTTTATTTTTTAATTAATATTTATTTTTATAAATTTCAATTACGATTTTTTCAAAAGGGTCATTCAAATATTATTTAGTCACATTTTTAATATTTATATTTTTATTTGTACCGACTTAAGATATTATATTTAATTTACTTACTAATTGAGTACATATATGGTAATGTTAAAATTAATATATTAGAATCTATTATGTATTCATAAACTATTTTGTTTGTGATAAAATATAAATATGTTAGTTTCATTTTTCTTAAATTAGTTATTACTTAAGGAAAAAATTTGGCAATGTCTACAAAAACTCGCTATTTCATTTCTTTGATTTAATAATTTTTTATTTTTCAGAACCTTAATAATATTTAACTTTTCCTGTATGCATAAATGACACGAGTCATTTAAAAATCTACAAGTTCTTGTTTCTTTATTATTAATTTCCATTTTACTGTTGGTGTTTTATTGGTTTCTTTTAAATGCCGGAAATATTTAGATAAGGGTGTCTGGTTGCGGTATTTAGTACTAGTGAACGCTTCATAATGGAACAGAACTTCGTTTTGATTTGCATGATAGGATTTAAATTGAAGTTTCAGTTTTGAAATATCGAAATTTCGATGTTGCGATGATTATATATACAGGGTGTCCATAAAGTTCGTGTGCACATTCAAAACATTATAACTTCATTTGTATTTGTGATAGAAATAATTTGTAAAAAAAATTAGAAAGAAGTAAATCTATATTTTTAAAGGCTTTATTGAAATCTTATTTAAGTTTCCACATGTCCTCCATCTTTCTTTCACAGTGTGGGAAGCCTATTGAAAGCCTCATCATAAACAAAAAGCATTAATTTCATTTTCTATGGATGCAACACTTTCGTCGCTGATACATGACCTTCCAGACCGTGGCTTATCATGGACGGAGCCTGTCTCTTTAAGTTTTTTCATCAATTTAGCAATAGTGTTCCTATGAGGTGGTTCTTTATTGTATTCAATTCTAAACTTTCTTTGTACAGCAATAGTAGATTTCAGTTCAGCCAACCAAAGGACACAGTTTACTTTTTCCTCAGTTGAAGACATGGATTAAATTGATTCTGGAAAAAAGAAAATATTTTTTACTTATCTAAAAAATGCTGCAAATTTTGTGGAAAAGAATTATTCAATGGCTATACTTAAAACTAGGTACATTAAACTTTATAACATTTTTTACAGATTATTTCTTTCGCAAATACAAATAAAGTTAGAAATTTTTAAAAGTTCACACAAACTTAATGGACACACTGTATATGTATAAAAACAAACACACACACACACACACACATATCTATCTATCTATCTATCTATCTATCTATCTATCTATCTATCTATCTATCTATATATATATATATATATATATATATATATATATATATATATATATTAATCAATTCACCCCAAGCAAAACGATGACGCCACTAAGACAAAAGGGGCTACTGGGAATGAAAGAAAAATGAAAAGACTTTTGAAGGTATCGGAAATCAAATTCTAAACAGGAAACTTTACCCTTATTTAAAATACCGGGAAGGAGTGTTAAGCGGATGATAGACGAACTTATCTATTCTTACTACATATTCGAGATCTATCGAAATGCTTTCGGACTGCACATGTTGTGCTTGTACCATTTAACAAAAACTGCATGTACAGCTAGCGATCATTGGTAACCCCCGCCTACTGAGTCAGTCTTCCAATAGGCTTTATCCTATCTAATCCTCTCCAATTATTGTAACGGCTCTGTGATAGCTGATAAATTCGAGAAAGTTGCTTACACTCACTCGTATATACCAAGATCAGTTCACAGACTGTCTCAATGATCAAGCCTAGCTGACCCTGGCGTCACAAGACCAGGGTTATTTATTAAACTTGGCTAAGTCTGGTTCAAGACTACTAAAGTAAGGGGTCTATCGAGCACCAAATTCCCTACACAAGTAAATTGAACCACGGGACTGACATTTTGACTATTACGTTGTTGCAGACCCGGTAGCGTGCAGTGGTGGTTTATTAAAAAGTGGCCTTGTGCCAGACACTACACAAAACTACCGAATCCACAAGCAAAGTAGAAATGTATTGCGTGAGTGAACATAGTGAGGAAAATGGGTCAATCAACAAGTGCATAAATAATAATATGTGCAGATAGCCTGGAATTAAATGACAAAAGGCGTCTGGTTGAAAAACATATATGAAATTTTATTATATTTAAACAAGTAATTGTCTTGACAGTTGAGACCATTAGTAAAAGTGCTCCGCGCCAAAACAGAAAACCAAGATGGCCAAGGCGGGAAAAAGTTTCATCAGAAAGAAAGTTCTGGAAAAAATGACTTGTTAAGCGAAAAGGTGCATGTGTACACAAATAGGAAAAGTACTCACTGTGTAGTTTGATAGTGTGAGTGTATGTAATACTTTTTTAGGTACTGGTTCAAAGTAGTTAGAAGGTTCAAAGGTGTATGAACAGATTATCAACTTTCATTGAGGAGAATTCATAGTTGTATGCATCAAGACGAGGTTGAGTCTTGGAATGGTGTGAGGGCGACCGTGTTGTAGAACTCTGGTAGTGAATAGAGGAAAGTTCGAAAGTTGTTTGCATCAAGACGAAGTTGAGTCTTGGAAAAATGTATATTGACGACGGTGTCGTAGAAACTCGACATTTTGTAGTTGAAAATGGAGAAAAGGGTCAACAAGCTGTTGCATCAAGATGGGGATAAGTCTTGGAAAAATATATATTGACGACGGTGTCGTAGGAACTCGACATTTTCTAATTGAAAACGGAGAAGGTTCAACATGCGGGTTGCATCAAGACAAGTCTGAGTCTTGGAAGAGTGTAGTATCGACATGTTGAAGTTTTAGTTAGTTAAGCATAAGATATTCCGGCCCGCGTATGGGTTAGGGGCACGGAATAAATGAGTTGTCCGTTCAGCTTGAAAGTCGGGAAGCAACTGGCTTGAAAACGCTGTTCGTCTGAGACGCCAGGAAAAGCGCGGGAAAAAATTCAAAATCCGTCCTTGACAGCTATCAGGAGTAGCCAGCAAAAGGATGGCTACTGCTATGTCTAATTGAACGAGAGAGGACGGGGTGCAAACCGCGCGCGCGCACACACACGCACAAGTGTGGTAGGAAGGGAGGAAAACGCGCGCGCGCGTAAAATGTAGATGGAATTATTGTGTTATTCCATAACGTCACATTAGACGATTTCACAATTAGTCTTCTTTTTTTTGTTATTATTTTGTAAGGATATTTTTTGCTTTCAAATATATTGATATTTATTGTATTAAAATACAATTATGGCACAAGGCCGAAAAGGGAGAAAGGTGTTGGGGCTAGTCGTCACGAAGTATCTTATACCTAGCTAATCCGATTCACGACGCGTTCACTCGTTACAATTTGCGCATTCACCACAAAAACTCGTCCGTCACCAATCAATCCTCCATACACCATAATACCGCATCCTCTCAGGGGGACCTACGTAACGCACCCCGAGATTTAAAAATTTAATAATAATAAATAGTTTACAGATAAAAATCTAATAGTTGACAATGAGTGGGGGTGAGACCCAAAACAAACTAAATATCAAACAAGGCAAAATAAATATAACTTGCAAATATTTTTGGAGACAACATGCGATATATGGTAAAAGATCGTGGTTGCTATTATGGCGTATCGAGTCGGTGGCTAACTTCCTAGTTACAAAAGTGCAAATAATTTCCATGGCAGTTTATTGTTGCGTCATCGAAATATGGCCTCTGACAGGCGTGGAGATTATATTGAATATAAGATGACAGTAGGCTCAGGCAGGCGACAAATCAAGGAATTTAATAAAATACTTTATTCTCGATATTTTAGTCGACTCTCTTTATTTATCAACCTCCCCACAAGGCAAGATGTGGCACAAGGCCAGTTTTTAACGTGCGGCGTTCCGAGCCCATAGGCTCTGGCAAAAAAAAAAAAAAAAAAAAATTACCCGTAAACCCCGTATACACGGGATCGGGTTTGTTTACCTCCCCAAACGAGACTCGGCATAGCCTCGTTTGGGTTTCTCTCGGCCTGAAGGCAGTTCGACAAAAGAAGAGGAAGAGAAATATAGAATATCTAATACGACAAATTAAAAGCGAAAACGATACAAATAAAAACAAAAAAGACGATGTAACATGTTACTATTATTTGACGTCACGCGTCACGTGTTTTGTTTTGTTCGCTATTTTCTTTGTTTTGAGGATGTCTTATATATTTTTTAAAATAGTGGACCCTTTTTTTTCTAAAAATCTTCAATTCAAATTTTCGCTGCCTGGGAGTAGACTTGCTTAAAAGCAAAGGTGAGTAATTTATTTTTAATTTTTTTTTTAGGCTAGATTCTAGTGGATCATTTTTGGAGCAGGGGTCTTTTTGGGGAAAAGTCTAATCTTTGTTGTTTTTTTTTTCTTCTTCTAATCCTTTCATTGCTAATAAGGGAACTGGAATTCATCGAATTTGGGCTCCATATCTTTAGTGAGCCGCTGGATGCCATCAGTGATCCTTATGTTCGCATTCTGTTAACTGCACCACGGCCTTCCGGTGTTCCATTTTGTGTACTCACTATGGGCAACAGTTCAATCCTCTGATTTTTTCTTTTTTTTTTAACTAAAATTACCAGCATACTTTCAAAACGCGTAAAAATACAATGTTTTGATTCAAGCACAAAAAGATAAAAATAAAACGACTATATTGCTGATAAGAAAATACTTAAAACTTAATTAAAGTTTGAGTTTCTTGTAACCTATTTGCATATTACCGCGTCTTCTCTGTGTGCCCTGTCCATTCATGACGTAGACAGTAACGACTCTCCATAACTTCCTATCTTTTTTAGGTTTCCGTTGTCCCTCCTAATCTCTGTACTATCATCTATTTACACATGATGCTTAAGTAGATTATTCACTGTTTCCCCCCTTCTTATCTTCAATATATCCTGTGAGTATCCAATTTTCCAAGCTCGCTTTCCTCATTATGTGCCCTAGAAATTTCAACCGTCCCTTTCTGATTCTAAGTAAAAGAGTTCTTTTTTCTTCTATATTGTTTGAAACTTCCTTGTTGCTCACGTGTTCTATCCATGTTAGTCTCAGCATCCTTCTCTAGAACTATATCTCTGCTATATAAAGCGCGCCCTTACATCTGTGAGGAAACTTTGCAGCATTCACTGGCATATCGGAAGTCAGATATTACATAACAGTTCAGCAGGCTTTTCTTTGTTGGTAGTATCAATAAAAGATGAGTTTATTTATGTATGACTCGGCAATTTTGCTTAAGATCATCGGATTTGTGCTCTTCGCCTAGAATCAGTGTCTCTGATATATCAAAATATATCTCAGAGTCGCTCTACTTTGTATCAAAACATCGTCTCAGTCACTTTGCCTAGAATCAGTGTCTCTTCACTCTGCCTAGGATCAAAATATAGGTCAGAGACGCTCTACTTTGTATCAAAACATCTCTTCAGTCATTTTGCCTAGAATTAGTGTCCCTTCTCTTCACTCTGCCTAGGATCAAAATATAGATCTACTTTGTATCAAAACATCTCTTCAGTCACTTTGCCTAGAATCAGCGTCTCTTCTCTTCACTCTGCCTAGGATCAAAATATAGCTCTACTTTGTATCAAAACATCGTTTCAGTCACTTTGTCTAGAATCAACGTCTCTTCTCTTCACTCTGCCTAGGATCAAAATATTGCTCAGAGTCTCTCTACTTTGTATCAAAACATCTCTTCAGTCACTTTGCCTAGAATCAGTGTCTCTTCTCTTCACTCTGCCAAGGATCAAAATATAGCTCTACTTTGTATCAAAACATCTCTTCAGTTACTTTGCCTAGAATCAGTGTCTCTTCTCTTCACTCTGCCTAGGATCAAAATATAGCTCTACTTTGTATCAAAACATCTCTTCAGTTACTTTGCCTGGAATCAGTGTCTCTTCTCTTCACTCTGCCTAGGATCAAAATATAGCTCTACTTTGTATCAAAACATCGTTTCAGTCACTTTGTCTAGAATCAACGTCTCTTCTCTTCACTCTGCCTAGGATCAAAATATTGCTCAAAGTCTCTCTACTTTGTATCAAAACATCTCTTCAGTTACTTTGCCGGGAATCAGTGTCTCTTCTCTTCACTCTGCCTAGGATCAAAATATAGCTCTACTTTGTATCAAAACATCTCTTCAGTCACTTTGCCTAGAATCAGTGTCTCTTCTCTTCACTCTGCCAAGGATCAAAAATATAGATCTACTTTGTATCAAAACATCTCTTCAGTTACTTTTTGGGAATCAGTGTCTCTTCTCTTCACTCTGCCTAGGATCAAAATATAGCTCTACTTCGTATCAAAACATCTCTTCAGTTACTTTGCCTAGAATCAGTGTCTCTTCTCTTCACTCTGCCAAGGATCAAAATATAGCTCTACTTTGTATCAAAACATCTCTTCAGTTACTTTACCTAGAATCAGTGTCTCTTCTCTTCACTCTGCCTAGGATCAAAATATAGCTCTACTTTGTATCAAAACATCTCTTCAGTTACTTTGCCTAGAATCAGTGTCTCTTCTCTTCACTCTGCCTAGGATCAAAATATAGCTCTACTTTTGTATCAAAACATCTCTTCAGTTACTTTGCCTGGAATCAGTGTCTCTTCTCTTCACTCTGCCTAGGATCAAAATATAGCTCTACTTTGTATCAAAACACCGTTTCAGTCACTTTGTCTAGAATCAACGTCTCTTCTCTTCACTCTGCCTAGGATCAAAATATTGCTCAAAGTCTCTCTACTTTGTATCAAATCATCTCTTCAGTGGGAATCTGTGTCTCTTCTCTTCACTCTGCCTAGGATCAAAATATAGCTCTACTTTGTATCAAAACATCGCTTCAGTCACTTTGTCTAGAATCAACGTCTCTTCTCTTCACTCTGCCTAGGATCAAAATATTGCTCAAAGTCTCTCTCTACTTTGTATCAAAACATCTCTTCAGTTACTTTGCCTGGAATCAGTGTCTCTTCTCTTCACTCTGCCTAGGATCAAAATATAGCTCTACTTTGTATCAAAACATCGTTTCAGTCACTTTGTCTAGAATCAACGTCCTTCTCTTCACTCTGCCTAGGATCAAAATATTGCTCAAAGTCTCTCTACTTTGTATCAAAACATCTCTTCAGTTACTTTGCCGGGAATCAGTGTCTTTCTTCACTCTGCCTAGGATCAAAATATAGCTCTACTTTGTATCAAAACATCGTTTCAGTTACTTTGTCTAGAATCAACGTCTCTTCTCTTCCTCTGCCTAGGATCAAAATATTGCTCAAAGTCTCTCTACTTTGTATCAAAACATCTCTTCAGTTACTTTGCCTAGAATCAGTGTCTCTTCTCTTCACTCTGCCTAGGATCAAAATATAGCTCTACTTTGTATCAAATCATTTCTTCAGTCACTTTGCCTAGAATCAGTGTCTCTTCTCTTCACTCTGCCTAGGATCAAAATATAGCTCTACTTTGTATCAAAACATTTCTTCAGTTACATTGCCTAGAATCAGCGTCTTTTCTCTTCACTCTGCCTAGGATCAAAATATTGCTCAAAGTCTCTCTACTTTGTATCAAAACATCTCTTCAGTTACTTTGCCGGGAATCAGTGTCTCTTCTCTTCACTCTGCCTAGGATCAAAATATAGATCTACTTTGTATCAAAACATCTCTTCAGTCACTTTGCCTAGAATCAGTGTCTCTTCTCTTCACTCTGCCAAGGATCAAAATATAGATCTACTTTGTATCAAAACATCTCTTCAGTTACTTTGCCGGGAATCAGTGTTCTTCTCTTCACTCTGCCTAGGATCAAAATATAGCTCTACTTCGTATCAAAACATCTCTTCAGTTACTTTGCCTAGAATCAGTGTCTCTTCTCTTCACTCTGCCAAGGATCAAAAATATAGCTCTACTTTGTATCAAAACATCTCTTCAGTTACTTTTGCCTAGAATCAGTGTCTCTTCTCTTCACTCTGCCTAGGATCAAAATATAGCTCTACTTTGTATCAAAACATCTCTTCAGTTACACTAGAATCAGTGTCTCTTCTCTTCACTCTGCCTAGGATCAAAATATAGCTCTACTTTGTATCAAAACATCTCTTCAGTTACTTTGCCTGGAGTCAGTGTCTCTTCTCTTCACTCTGCCTAGGATCAAAATATAGCTCTACTTTGTATCAAAACACCGTTTCAGTCACTTTGTCTAGAATCAACGTCTCTTCTCTTCACTCTGCCTACGATCAAAATATTGCTCAAAGTCTCTACTTTGTATCAAATCATCTCTTCAGTTACTTTGCCGGGAATCTGTGTCTCTTCTCTTCACTCTGCCTAGGATCAAAATATAGCTCTACTTTGTATCAAAACATCGCTTCAGTCACTTTGTCTAGAATCAACGTCTCTTCTCTTCACTCTGCCTAGGATCAAAATATTGCTCAAAGTCTCTACTTTGTATCAAAACATCTCTTCAGTTACTTTGCCTGGAATCAGTGTCTCTTCTCTTCACTCTGCCTAGGATCAAAATATAGCTCTACTTTGTATCAAATCATTTCTTCAGTCACTTTGCCTAGAATCAGTATCTCTTCTCTTCACTCTGCCTAGGATCAAAATATAGCTCTACTTTGTATCAAAACATTTCTTCAGTTACATTGCCTAGAATCAGCGTCTTTTCTCTTCACTCTGCCTAGGATCAAAATATAGCTCTACTTTGTATCAAAACATCTCTTCAGTCACTTTGCCTACAATCAGTGTCTCTTCTCTTCACTCTTCCTAGGATCAAAATATATCTCAGAGTCGCTCTACTTTGTATCAAAACATCGTCTCAGTCACTTTGCCTAGAATCAGTGTCTCTTCACTCTGCCTAGGATCAAAATATAGGTCAGAGACGCTCTACTTTGTATCAAAACATCTCTTCAGTCATTTTGCCTAGAATTAGTGTCTCTTCTCTTCACTCTGCCTAGGATCAAAATATAGATCTACTTTTGTATCAAAACATCTCTTCAGTCACTTTGCCTAGAATCAGCGTCTCTTCTCTTCACTCTGCCTAGGATCAAAATATAGCTCTATTTGTATCAAAACATCGTTTCAGTCACTTTGTCTAGAATCAACGTCTCTTCTCTTCACTCTGCCTAGGATCAAAATATTGCTCAGAGTCTCTACTTTGTATCAAAACATCTCTTCAGTCACTTTGCCTAGAATCAGTGTCTCTTCTCTTCACTCTGCCAAGGATCAAAATATAGCTCTACTTTTGTATCAAAACATCTCTTCAGTTACTTTGCCTAGAATCAGTGTCTCTTCTCTTCACTCTGCCAAGGATCAAAATATAGATCTACTTTGTATCAAAACATCTCTTCAGTTACTTTGCCGGGAATCAGTGTCTCTTCTCTTCACTCTGCCTAGGATCAAAATATAGCTCTACTTCGTATCAAAACATCTCTCTTCAGTTACTTTTGCCTAGAATCAGTGTCTCTTCTCTTCACTCTGCCAAGGATCAAAATATAGCTCTACTTTGTATCAAAAACATCACTTCAGTTACTTTGCCTAGAATCAGTGTCTCTTCTCTTCACTCTGCCTAGGATCAAAAATATAGCTCTACTTTGTATCAAAACATCTCTTCAGTTACTTTGCCTAGAATCAGTGTCTCTTCTCTTCACTCTGCCTAGGATCAAAATATAGCTCTACTTTGTATCAAAACATCTCTTCAGTTACTTTGCCTGGAATCAGTGTCTAGAATCTTCTCTTCACTCTGCCTAGGATCAAAATATTGCTCAAAAGTCTCTACTTTGTATCAAATCATCTCTTCAGTTAATTGCCGGGAATCTGTGTCTCTTCTCTTCACTCTGCCTAGGATCAAATATAGCTCTACTTTGTATCAAAACATCGTTTCAGTCACTTTGTCTAGAATCAACGTCCTTCTCTTCACTCTGCCTAGGATCAAAATATTGCTCAAAGTCTCTCTACTTTGTATCAAAACATCTCTTCAGTTACTTTGCCGGGAATCAGTGTCTCTTCTCTTCACTCTGCCTAGGATCAAAATATAGCTCTACTTTGTATCAAAACATCGTTTCAGTCACTTTGTCTAGAATCAACGTCTCTTCTCTTCACTCTGCCTAGGATCAAAATATTGCTCAGAGTCTCTCTACTTTGTATCAAAACATCTCTTCAGTCACTTTGCCTAGAATCAGTGTCTCTTCTCTTCACTCTGCCAAGGATCAAAATATAGCTCTACTTTGTATCAAAACATCTCTTCAGTTACTTTTGCCTAGAATCAGTGTCTCTTCTCTTCACTCTGCCTAGGATCAAAATATAGCTCTACTTTGTATCAAAACATCTCTTCAGTTACTTTGCCTAGAATCAGTGTCTCTTCTCTTCACTCTGCCAAGGATCAAAATATAGATCTACTTTGTATCAAAACATCTCTTCAGTTACTTTGCCGGGAATCAGTGTCTCTTCTCTTCACTCTGCCTAGGATCAAAATATAGCTATACTTCGTATCAAAACATCTCTTCAGTTACTTTGCCTAGAATCAGTGTCTCTTCTCTTCACTCTGCCAAGGATCAAAAAATATAGCTCTACTTTGTATCAAAAAAACATCTCTTCAGTTACTTTGCCTAGAATCAGTGTCTCTTCTCTTCACTCTGCCTAGGATCAAAATATAGCTCTACTTTGTATCAAAACATCTCTTCAGTTACTTTGCCTGGAATCAGTGTCTCTTCTCTTCACTCTGCCTAGGATCAAAATATAGCTCTACTTTGTATCAAAACACCGTTTCAGTCACTTTGTCTAGAATCAACGTCTCTTCTCTTCACTCTGCCTAGGATCAAAATATTGCTCAAAGTCTCTCTACTTTGTATCAAATCATCTCTTCAGTTACTTTGCCGGGAATCTGTGTCTCTTCTCTTCACTCTGCCTAGGATCAAAATATAGCTCTACTTTGTATCAAAACATCGCTTCAGTCACTTTGTCTAGAATCAACGTCTCTTCTCTTCACTCTGCCTAGGATCAAAATATTGCTCAGAGTCTCTACTTTGTATCAAAACATCTCTTCAGTCACTTTGCCTAGAATCAGTGTCTCTTCTCTTCACTCTGCCAAGGATCAAAATATAGCTCTACTTTGTATCAAAACATCTCTTCAGTTACTTTGCCTAGAATCAGTGTCTCTTCTCTTCACTCTGCCAAGGATCAAAATATAGATCTACTTTGTATCAAAACATCTCTTCAGTTACTTTGCCGGGAATCAGTGTCTCTTCTCTTCACTCTGCCTAGGATCAAAATATAGCTCTACTTCGTATCAAAACATCTCTTCAGTTACTTTGCCTAGAATCAGTGTCTCTTCTCTTCACTCTGCCAAGGATCAAAATATAGCTCTACTTTGTATCAAAACATCACTTCAGTTACTTTGCCTAGAATCAGTGTCTCTTCTCTTCACTCTGCCTAGGATCAAAATATAGCTCTACTTTGTATCAAAACATCTCTTCAGTTACTTTGCCTAGAATCAGTGTCTCTTCTCTTCACTCTGCCTAGGATCAAAATATAGCTCTACTTTGTATCAAAACATCTCTTCAGTTACTTTGCCTGGAATCAGTGTCTCTTCTCTTCACTCTGCCTAGGATCAAAATATTGCTCAAAGTCTCTCTACTTTGTATCAAATCATCTCTTCAGTTAATTGCCGGGAATCTGTGTCTCTTCTCTTCACTCTGCCTAGGATCAAAATATAGCTCTACTTTGTATCAAAACATCGTTTCAGTCACTTTGTCTAGAATCAACGTCCCTTCTCTTCACTCTGCCTAGGATCAAAATATTGCTCAAAGTCTCTCTACTTTGTATCAAAACATCTCTTCAGTTACTTTGCCGGGAATCAGTGTCTCTTCTCTTCACTCTGCCTAGGATCAAAATATAGCTCTACTTTGTATCAAAACATCGTTTCAGTCACTTTGTCTAGAATCAACGTCTCTTCTCTTCACTCTGCCTAGGATCAAAAATATTGCTCAGAGTCTCTACTTTGTATCAAAACATCTCTTCAGTCACTTTTTTGCCTAGAATCAGTGTCTCTTCTCTTCACTCTGCCAAGGATCAAAATATAGCTCTACTTTGTATCAAAACATCTCTTCAGTTACTTTGCCTAGAATCAGTGTCTCTTCTCTTCACTCTGCCTAGGATCAAAATATAGCTCTACTTTGTATCAAAACATCTCTTCAGTTACTTTGCCTAGAATCAGTGTCTCTTCTCTTCACTCTGCCAAGGATCAAAATATAGATCTACTTTTGTATCAAAACATCTCTTCAGTTACTTTGCGGGAATCAGTGTCTCTTCTCTTCACTCTGCCTAGGATCAAAATATAGCTATACTTCGTATCAAAACATCTCTTCAGTTACTTTGCCTAGAATCAGTGTCTCTTCTCTTCACTCTGCCAAGGATCAAAATATAGCTCTACTTTGTATCAAAACATCTCTTCAGTTACTTTGCCTAGAATCAGTGTCTCTTCTCTTCACTCTGCCTAGGATCAAAATATAGCTCTACTTTTGTATCAAAACATCTCTTCAGTTACTTTGCCTGGAATCAGTGTCTCTTCTCTTCACTCTGCCCTAGGATCAAAATATAGCTCTACTTTGTATCAAAACACCGTTTCAGTCACTTTGTCTAGAATCAACGTCTCTTCTCTTCACTCTGCCTAGGATCAAAATATTGCTCAAACATCTCTCTACTTTTGTATCAAATCATCTCTTCAGTTACTTTGCCGGGAATCTGTGTCTCTTCTCTTCACTCTGCCTAGGATCAAAATATAGCTCTACTTTGTATCAAAACATCGTTTCAGTCACTTTGTCTAGAATCAACGTCTCTTCTCTTCACTCTGCCTAGGATCAAAATATTGCTCAAAGTCTCTCTACTTTGTATCAAAACATCTCTTCAGTTACTTTGCCTGGAATCAGTGTCTCTTCTCTTCACTCTGCCTAGGATCAAAATATAGCTCTACTTTGTATCAAAACATCGTTTCAGTCACTTTGTCTAGAATCAACGTCCCTTCTCTTCACTCTGCCTAGGATCAAAATATTGCTCAAAGTCTCTCTACTTTGTATCAAAACATCTCTTCAGTTACTTTGCCGGGAATCAGTGTCTCTTCTCTTCACTCTGCCTAGGATCAAAATATAGCTCTACTTTGTATCAAAACATCGTTTCAGTCACTTTGTCTAGAATCAACGTCTCTTCTCTTCACTCTGCCTAGGATCAAAATATTGCTCAGAGTCTCTCTACTTTGTATCAAAACATCTTTTCAGTTACTTTGCCGGGAATCAGTGTCTCTTCTCTTCACTCTGCCTAGGATCAAAATATAGCTCTACTTTGTATCAAAACATCTCTTCAGTCACTTTGCCTAGAATCAGTGTCTCTTCTCTTCACTCTGCCAAGGATCAAAATATAGCTCTACTTTGTATCAAACATCTCTTCAGTTACTTTGCCTAGAATCAGTGTCTCTCTTCTCTTCACTCTGCCTAGGATCAAAATATTGCTCAAAGTCTCTCTACTTTGTATCAAAACATCTCTTCAGTTACTTTGCCGGGAATCAGTGTCTCTTCTCTTCACTCTGCCTCGGATCAAAATATAGCTCTACTTTGTATCAAAACATCGTTTCAGTCATTTTGTCTAGAATCAACGTCTCTTCTCTTCACTCTGCCTAGGATCAAAATATTGCTCTAAGTCTCTCTACTTTGTATCAAAACATCTCTTCAGTTACTTTGCCTAGAATCAGTGTCTCTCTTCTCATCACTCTGCCTAGGATCAAAATATAGCTCTACTTTGTATCAAAACATCGTTTCAGTCACTTTGTCTAGAATCAACGTCTCTTCTCTTCACTCTGCCTAGGATCAAAATATTGCTCAAAGTCTCTCTACTTTGTATCAAAACATCTCTTCAGTTACTTTGCCGGGAATCAGTGTCTCTTCTCTTCACTCTGCCTAGGATCAAAATATAGCTCTACTTTGTATCAAAACATCTCTTCAGTTACTTTGCCGGGAATCAGTGTCTCTTCTCTTCACTCTGCCTAGGATCAAAAATATAGCTCTACTTTGTATCAAAACATCTCTTCAGTTACTTTGCCTGGAATCAGTGTCTCTTCTCATCCTCTGCCTAGGATCAAAATATAGCTCTACTTTGTATCAAAACATCTCTTCAGTTACTTTGCCTAGAATCAGTGTCTCTTCTCTTCACTCTGCCTAGGATCAAAATATAGCTCTACTTTGTATCAAAACATCTCTTCAGTTACTTTGCCTGGAATCAGTGTCTCTTCTCTTCACTCTGCCTAGGATCAAAATATAGCTCTACTTTGTATCAAAACATTTCTTCAGTCACTTTGACTAGAATCAGTGTCTCTTCTCGTCACTCTGCCTAGGATCAAAATATAGTTCAGAGTGGCTCTACTTTGTATCAAACCATCGTTTCCATTTCTTTGTTGAGGATCAGCGTTTTCCTTCCCGTCCCTCTGTCTAGGATCAAAATTTAGTCCCCGTCTCTTTACTTTGTATTACAGTATCGCTTCCATTTTGTTTAGGGTCAGATACCTTCACCTGTCCCTCCGCCTAGGATCAAAGTATACCTTCCTGTCCCTGTACTTTGTTAAAAAGCATAGCTTCTGTTCTTTTGTCACAATTCAATGATTTCCTTCACGCCCCTCTGCCAAAGTATAGCTTCCGGTTTTGTACTTTGTATCAAAGTATAGCTTCCATTTTTTGTTGTTGTCTAGGATCACAGCATCTCTTACCAATCCGTTGCCTGATATCAAAATATAGATTCCCACCTTTATAGTTTGTATCAGAGCAACGCTTCCGTCACTTTGTCTAGGACCAGAGTGTCTCTTTCAGTCGTCCTAGGATCCAAATATAGCTTCCCATTTCTCTTCTTATTACACGAAAAATGGAAGAGTCACTTTTAGCTGATCATCTACTGGACAGCTATCACTGAGATTGGGAAGACTTTGTTGTTGGGTTAAATGTACACGTAAGGGTACACAAAACCGATTGTATGAAATGGTGAGGAGGAAGTAAATACAAGAAAGGAGCATGCGCTTCTGATCCTTCAGGCCAGGAAGAACATTTTTCTATTTCTCTTTAAAATATGAGGTTAAGAGTTTTGTGTATTCAAAAACTGCGACAGCTCTTTCTTTATTGGTGCGTAGATGAATTTCCTCTGAGTTTTCAGGCTAAGACCAAAATGGAGTATTGGTTTTCTTCTCTGAAATATAAGGGGATCCTGGTCCTGGGGATTTTACATCTGAACTAAAAATTGGGGGTTGGTCGTCAATTCCTTGAGACATCATGGAGTGTTTGTGGATAATCTATGCGAGCGTGAGAGTGGTCATGGGTAGTTTTTGTTCTTCGCCTGTCCTTTGTGTCACATTCTACTACCATTATGGTGTAGTAGGCAAATACCATCAAAATGTGGTATCTACTCATCTCACACTATCCTTATTTAGATATTTCTCATGTTGTCAATTCCTAAGCTATCTTAGTGTGCCATATCGTCACGTATGTGGGGCACACCGTGAGAGGTAAACTGTTCCAATAATTGTCTGCTTTGCTTGCTAGATGAACATGACTTGGTAAGACGCTCCTTAGCTGATTCGGGTAAAGAGGTACCCTAATGGAGTGCCCAGTAAACATCGTGATATAGTAAGTGCTTAATAGCGTACCCTTTGGTGTCTAATAAAAAGGGAAGTCTTAATAATCGGGCAGCGTCGTAATATTTCTCAGGGCCTAAATAAAATAGTCCGGAAAATAATTTAAAAGGCCAGTAAGTGCAAAATTAATAAACAGGGTAGTCATAATCATCTAGGGAGTTCTAAAATTTCTCCAAAATTAACCCAAGATCCCTTCTCTTCTGCTAGGCCTTTACTAGTTGGTTACAATAGTGCGTTGTCTTTGAGCAGTGTTTCTCAACTTTTTGAAGCAACGGCACACTGAGGAACAAATGAAGATATCACGGTACACTTATTAAATTTTTTAAAGGGTACACATTTAAATGTTATGAATTAAAATCGTAGGTTTTTAAAAAACAATACGCACACAAATATGAACTTTAGTTCAATGTTTCTATTTAAATATTTGTGCAGCTTATTTAGTGTGAAACATGTGCAATAAGCAGACTCTCATTTCTTATTCTACACACACACGCACATGTATATGTCTGCCATGAGAATATTTCGCGGCACACTTAAGATGATCGGCGGCACTCTAGCGTGCCACGGCACGGCAATTGAGAATCATTGTATTTGAGGATCATTGCATGATGTTAGGCGTCCACGTTTACAAACATAGAGATTTCCATGGTAGACTAAAAAGATTACGTATGGTTTCTGTATTTAATATTCATGTAAAATCGTTAAAAGAAAAGGGAAAATCTTATCATTTTGACCTTTAAGTCTGGTTTCTGTTTGCATGATTTCCGGAAATTAGACTCTCATCGGAAATGTTTTTCAGACCCCATTGAAGAGCGACCTCTCAGGCCTCTATATTAAAGTAAATCTGTACTTTGTGAAGAGGTTGCAGACAAATCTTCTGTCTTGAACAAACACAAATCATAAAAAACGCTTCTCTTCCTCTCTTTCCCTCTCATATGTATGAAGATATGTTTTATTTTAAACACTCCCAAGATATGTTGTTCTTTTCACGTTTTACAAAAGGAATATTTCGGCGTGCCGTGAAGTCGAATTAATTTCATTCTTTATCAATTTTAAAATATTTTATAAAATCTTAATAATTTCAAGTCCTGAGCAGACTTGCGCTGTGAGGAGCCGAACAATTCAGAGCAACCTGCATCTGATCCACATGATCATAGAGGGTGTAAAAGACGGCGAGCAAGCCGCGCTGATCAATTTAGATCAGTCCAAGGCATTTGATAGGGTTGACCATCGCTACCTTGCTGCTGTTCTGCAGGCCGCCGGATTCGAACCCGACTTCTGCCGCTGGATTAATCTGCAGTATCGCTCCCCCAATGCTGTGGTACAAGTGAAAGGGAAGCTGTCGGGCGCTTTTGCGCTTTTGTCTCGGTCGGTTCGTTAGGGCTGTCCACTGTCGCACCTACTTTACGCTTTGGCGTCGGAGCCTCTGCTTCGCCGGCTAAGGGATCGGGCATGCAGTCCGGCCCTACGTGGAATTGCTGTCCCTAGAGGGGCTCGTGCTAGGGTTTCCGCGTACGCCGATGACATATCTACTTTCGTGTCGTGCCGCAGCGACATTGAGGTGGTACTGAAGGCGTTTGATCGGTACGAACAGGTGACAGGGGCCAGGATTAACCGCGACAAATCTTCCGGCTTGCGGTTAGGTGCCCAAATGGGGGGAGGTCGATCTTCCGGGGCCTTTTGGTTAGACGCATTCTTAGAGTGTAGTTTGGAACGACCCCCAGCTGGAGAAAAATTGGTCAGAAGAACGGGGGCTTGGCGCCAATGGAGGTTGTCCGTGAAGGACAGAGCGGAGGCGTGTACCACTTACGTCTTTTCTCTTCTCCTTTATCGCTTGGTCGTATTTCCTTTCTGTAAAGATCACAAGAAGCCGCTCGAGCGCTCGCTATCCTCCATTTTGTGGAGGGGATGCAAGCATCAGGTCGACAGAGAAGTCTGTGCACAACGTCCGCGATGGGAATGCCACACTTGGCGAATCACAAAGCTCGCCTTGAGGTTGGCTTTTCTACGCTGCGCCAGGAGATTCAATTATGGTGGGGATTGTAAGGGACGCCTTCCCTTGCCTTACCGTCACCCCCCCCCCATCACGATATACACCGGAGAGAGATCGGAGGTCACAATGGCCGAAACGTTGTGATAACAACAAGGATAAGGACAACAGTCCGAATATAAATAATGTAAATAAAAATTATTACGTATGGGAATTTAAGCTCATATTTTTACTAGATGTTCCCAACATAATATTATGCTTATATTAGATTTGGATTACGGTGACCTCATGTTGCGTACGTTTTCGACCGATCGCCACGTGGAGCCTAGTAAATACAAAGATGGTTTATCATTTGGGTATACTAGGTCTTTCTAGGATTAAATCTAGCGAATGGAACTCGTCAGCCTGGGAGGGGAGTCTCACTAAGAGAAGGAAATCTCCAGTGTCAAACCTTCACTGAATTGTAGAATCATGGGAGACTCTTCAGGAATAAACCCTGATTATAAAATCTCGAGTCGGTGTCACAAAGGCACAGCGAGGTTAAGTCCAACTTCTTTCGGACAACAAATACGACAACACCAGAGCCAAGTAGCTTCAGTCTATACCTTACCCTTGAACAACATCAGTGGCGAGGAGAGGAGATACGTGCTAAATGGGCAACTGACGATCACCTATAATGAAATCCTGTTTAGGTCTACGTACTGGAGACACCCCATTATCTCACCAATGTTGCGGTAAAACTCGTAAAACAGCTTCTACCAGTTACAAGCTATGCCAGATTTGGGAAACAGACCACGACAATTAACTAAATTGGAGAGAATCCATGGTTTTCTGAGAATGATGCGCGCCACAGATATTTACCTTATTCCGTTAATAATAATTGCTTCCTGACTACTAAAAATTCGTTTCTTGTTGATTTTTAATGCAATTCTATAGTAAAATAATTTTCAATGCTTTTCTATACTAAAAACATTAACACTGTATTTCCATCATTATAAGTATGTTAGCCACATTCTGAAAGTGATATTTGCCTTTCATGTACTTTAAAAATTAATTTCTTGTTTATTTTTAATTCATTTCTATAATAAAATAATTTTCAATGCATTTCTATATTAAAGATTACCGCTGTATCATAATTATTATCTATATTAGCCCTATTGTTAGTAATATTTGCCTAATTTAATGACTACTAAAAATTCGTTTCTTCTTTATTGTTAATGCATTTCTATAGTGAAATCATTTTTTCATTTTTTAAAGTAAAACCATTCATTATCAATGCTTCTATAGTAAAACCATTCGCATTTGCATTATACCTATAAATACCTATATCGAGGTAATGAATAATATTTCTATGTTTTCTTAGTACTAAAAATGTGTTTCTTTCTGATTTTCAGTCCACAGAATACAGGTTGTTCTTCTACAATTTGTTCATAGTAAAAATTTAATGTTTTGTACCCGAGACATTTTGTGTATCAGCATAGAAAAATTTAGTAGAAAAGACATTGAGTAGAAGTAAAATCTTTGGACAGCGATAACAAAAGGAAAATAAATTCATACCTTATCTACATGTACCAAGTTCAAGCGCGGGTGATGCTAAAATAGAAACGTTGTTTCATTTTATTCCTAACACTAGAATTTGCTGCGTCCCTTTATATGTAATGATATGAGTGAATGAACATTTTGACGTTTTTAGGTCAAGAAATTTTACCTATTATATAATGCCTTCCATAAAGAGTTAATTAATATCTGTCATATAATTACAATCGAAAACATTAAAAATATTTTAGTCAATTGCTTGATTTTTTTTTTTTTTTTTTGCCAAGTGACGTTCTCATTTCCATGGCTAGAAATATCAACATTTTCTTATCTCTTTCAAACAGAAACATCAGCTGTTGTCTAATTATTCACGATATGTTTTTGTTATGGGGTCCTCCCCTTTTCATATAAGTGGACTCTACCAGTGTTACTTGGAGTGCTGCCGTTAAATACCCAGAGAGAGAGAGAGAGAGAGAGAGAGAGGAAAAAAAATATATACGAACGGAGATAGAGTGAGGTAACCTTGTGTAGAAGTCAGTTACAAGCACGTAGACTCTAAGGAAGTCCTACCTCGAGACTGTATATATCTATCTGTATTTGCTACTAACCGCGTTCCTGGACTTACTAACAGTATTACTCTTTGTATGATTGTGTAAATACATTTTATTTCTTATATTTAATTATTGCGTTTGTCATTCCTTGGAGACCGAATTCATCTCGGAATCCACAACAGTTTTAGAATTGCAATTTAAATTAAACCTTTTTTTTTCTTTTTTTCAACTATCTCTTTTATCTCATTCATTCATTCATTCATTTTTTGCGCGTTACAAAAATTTGCATGTAAATGTTTGCGACCGATTTTGGTGAACTCAATATGGCGTCTATTTTTGACACAGTCATTCAAGAATATATTATCTATATTTTCGTAGTAAAAACACGTTTTTTTTTAAACTGATAATATATTGTTTAGACGAAAATAAAATGACATTTTTTATTAACTTCTATTAAATCTATTATTATCATTTCCTTAAACAGCTTTTAGCATAAAATCATCTGACATACATATGTATAAACGTGCCTCATCTGACCTACATATGTATAAAAGTGCCTCAAAAGTAATTGAGAAGCTCTCTTCATTTTCCATTTGTACATGTCAGCGGTATGTAGTTTTTAACCGCGCATATTTTTAAGAATGAAAAGAATTTCTATTTCAAACTAGGTTACAAAGATCAGTAAATTGTACGATCTATTACGCATGTAGGTGGAATAAAGAGATCATTTTAAAACATTTTCTTGTAAATCATCTATAGAGCGGCCTGCCCTACCAGACTTGATTTAACGTGTACCTGATTTAGTGAGAAATAAATAATATAAGTAAACTACCCCCTTTCGCTAAACTGGACTGCAAAAGATTCTCTCTTTCTTTCTCTATATATAATATAGGTACCTCCATGAGATCACTAAAAAAAGAGCATAGCATGATGAAAAAGACGCCAAACTTGAAAACAAAATTTTATCGTCTAAATGTTTGTTATTATTAAAAGGAAAGACCAAAGTTTTTTTTAATTATTTTTTTAAATTTTTTTCTTTCTTTTTAGAACATTCTGAATTTTGATTAAAAAAAAAAACTTGTTTCTCTTTGTATCACCGGAACTAGTAAAATAACATAGACAATTTTTAGCACGTTTTTTTTTTTTTTTTTTTTTGTATGACCAACATTAATTTGGAAAATCTTGCAAAAATAAAAGAAATAATTGTCGGATGTTAATGAAACTTTCAGAAACTATTCACAGATGATGGAAATTATTATAAATATGTTTTTTTTTATTAAAGTCATGGCAGAAATATTTTTTATATTTATCAACTCCCACCTCCCCATAACTAATTTTATGAAAACTCTAGAAATTCAGTCGCGTTCAGTTTAGTGATTATATTAGTTAAAAGCTTTGAGGAAAGCAAATCATTTTTTTTTAATTGGACCCCCTCTAACTGAAAATCAGACCTGAATTGTAACATACAAAGCTCAATAAAACAAAAATATTATTTAATTTCAAATGCTTTTATTTGCTTTTAGTTGTTTTTATGAATATGGACAATATTTTCTGAAAGCAAATTTTTTTCGATGAAAAATGAATTTTTAATACAACTATTTGTTATTTCTTTAATTATTTTAGATTTTTACATTTAAGGTGTTAAAATATTATAAAATGAGTTGAAAGCCGCATTCAGTTTCGTAAATGTCCTTATGAGATAGATCCTTTGTTAGCGCTTTGTAAATTGTATCGCTTCGTCCAATCAGAAACGCGCAGTAATTAAGAAATGTAAATTTGTGTTCATAAAAATCTTTAAATTGGCTGTAATTAAAAAGTACGGGAGGTCACAAGCAATAAAGCGTCACGTGGCTTGAGTGGCGTGTCTGAGGTTATGTGGGAAGATGAATGGAAACATAACATAGCCACCACTAGTGATCACTCCAAACACCTTATTACTTAAAAAGGAAAGTACAGCCTAAAAATATTTTCCGGCTTTAAATAACCTGTAAAGGGTTGATAAACCGTAGAAAACGAATCAATCAATCAATCAATACTGCCATGCTCCATGTTTACAAGAATCACATCAGACCAAAAATTGAGTATTGGTTTGGTTTATTTGGTTTGGTTTACGGAATGTCAACCTCAACGGGTTATTTAATGCCGACAATTTTTATTGCTGGTAATATTTTGTATCTATCTATCTATCTATCTATCTATCTATCTATCTATCTATCTATCTATCTATCTATCTATCTCAGTATATATTGATTTAGTTTGTTTTGTTTTACGGCATGTCAACCTCAATAGGTTATCTTATGCCGACAGTTTTTATTGCTGGTAATTTTTTTTCCAAAATATATTGTAATATATTTTTCCTTCAAAAATCTATTTCTGGTAATATTTTTTTAAAAAAATGTATAGCTGGTAATATTTTATTTTTTATTTAAAAAATGTATATTTGGTAATTTTTTTAAAAGTATTGCTGGTAATAATTTTTCCTTCAAAAATTATTCTTGCTAATAATTTTTTTTACGACGTATTTCTGGTATTAAAACCTATTTTTACACTTTCATAATGTTTTGACTCCAGTTTGGGGTTAACTATTTGACCATAGCTGGGACCCTAACAGTTGCTACCACCCCAGTCAGAGTGGACCTGGGAAGAACAACAATTAAGAGGTGGTTTCACGGTCCTCAAAATCTCCCGATCAGAGGCCTTGTTGCCAGATGTAGTTTACCGTTATACCTAGGACGCGGACGTAGTTTATCGCTTTACTCATGATGTGGATGTAGTTTATCGTCATGCCCAGGACGCGGATATAGTTTATCGTCTTACCCAGGACGGAAATTGAATATTACTGCCAATCCTCATTTTCCAGCCTTGATAGAATTCAAAACCATCTCCGCGGCCTTTTGAGTGATGGATTATTTTTCATTCTACAACTCCTTCGCTGCAGACGCAAGCCTCTCGCTACTCTCTCGCTACTTCCAAATGTTCAGACAAGTTCCATTCCTTAATGCCACCAGTTCAGACCATTACACGTAGGAAACGCCATGCCACATATAAATGGTCAAATCAGTCATTCTTTCGGATTCTGTTAGTGAAAAGGAAGTTCCATTCGGACATCTTCTTCCCTAGAGCTCTTACTTTGTGGTAGTGACTCTCGAGTGGATGCTTCCCTGGTCGCTACAATATTAACCTCTTCATGGCTAGTGTCAATTTTTATCTTTCCTACATATCCTCATAATCTGTACTTCTTGCATCCTCCTCTTACGTTCATACAACAAACCTCATTCAGTAAGGCTTGAGTAGTTATTGGCCCTTGTATTAGGTAAACAGTTGCTAAAAATGGCGTAAGATAAGTATGCGTTTCTTACTGGATTTTTTCAACCTACACAGGGTGTCCATAAAGTTCGTGTGCACTTTAAAAAATTATTAACTTTATTTGAATTTGCGATAGAAATAATTTGTAAAAAGGATTAGAAAGAAGTAAATCTATATTTTTTAAGGTTTTATTGAAATTTTATTTAAGTTTCCACATGTCCTTCATCATTAGCAAAGGGTAATACGATTTTGCAGTTCACGGAAAACATTTGCCAACTGATTTACAGTAATGCCTGAAATCACATTAGTTATTTAGCTATACTTAAAACTAGGTACATTAAACTTTATAACATTTTTTACAGATTATTTCTATCGCAAATACAAATGAAGTTATAAGTTTTTTAAAGTGCACACGAACTTTATTGACACCCTGTATAATGAGACAATCCTAAGAAAAAACTTACCAGGACTTATTATCAGCGAATATAATCTTAAAATAAGATACGCTGAGGACACTGTGTTGATGGCAGACTCGGAAAGGAAACTAACCCCCCTCTTCGACACGGTATTAAAGTAAGGTGAAAAGAGAGGACCGTTATGCGTAAGAAGACAGGTTGCTGGTTGTCAGCAAAAGAGACAACCGAAGATGAGAGCTGCACATTGGGGATGTCAAAGTCAAGTAAGTACAGAAAGTTAATTAACTAAAGAGTGTAATAACAGACGAGGAAAAATGTGACACAGACATTCTGTTTCTTCCAGCGAATTCATCTTTGCACATTTGTAATTCTATCATTACCCTATGCAGTGAATATTGTGCCATATCTGGCTTTCTGCTCTAGCTATACATTTCCAAATACTCGAAAAAAAATCCAGAGAACGGTCTGTAATGTTATAAATCCTGACCTGGCATTTCGACTTCAGTCACTTTCCTCTGTCTTTTCTATAAATAGTTTCATGGTAATTGTTCTTATGATTTCTCCTCCTTGGTGCCTGGACTGGTTGAAGTTAAACGTACTACTTGATTGGCTACAATATCTCACCGTTTTACTGTTGAACTAGCTAGGTCTAACCGTAAGCTCTATTTTAATAGTTTCTTTTCTCGCACCTCTCGCCTGTGGAAATTTTGTCCGGTTTCTTGTTTTCCTATGAGGTTGCTTCTAAGAAGTTTGATTTACTGTTTCATTGTATCGGTTGAGGAAAAACCTTTGGCCTTACTTCCGCTGCATCAGTGTGTGAGTGGAAATCGGAACTGTTGATAGCATAAGCAGAAAATGCATGCGGTGGTTAAAATAAACAGGACGTATCTGAGGCTTGAATAAACAGGTGTCCTGAGCGGAAGGAAATGCGTGTTTTCCGGAAGAGGCGTATCCAGGCGAAGTTGCGTAGGTGACATACCAGAAGAAGGCGTAGCCACGTGAAGTTTCTTAGGTGTCCAAATGTTATATGACCGGTCTGATTCATGATTTGAACAGAGACTGGCTAAAGGTTCACCGAAGATTTGTCTCCATCAGTTCCTGTGTGCGCAATCTTAACCTCTGCGATTCTCCTTCAGTCTACGTATTCACCGCAAGTCGAACAATAAAGATATTTATATATTTTTGAATATAAGTGTTCGTCGCCTTATTTGAGCCCAGCAGTAATATTCTACATAATGCCAGTATCCATCTTATACATTTATAAATCTACTATTCGTCTGGGCATAGATTATTGCTGCCATATCTGGTCTGGCGCTCCGGGTATAAAAGAACGGTCTGCAATATCATCGATCCTGATCTGGCATCTCGACTTCAGTCACTTTCCCGTCGATGTTACGTGTATTATCGCTGTCTTTTCGATAACTATTTTTATTATAGTTATTTTAATGAACTCTCTTCCTTAGTACCTCGACCGCATGAATTTAAGCGTACTACTTGATCGGCTGTTAGGTCTCATCGTTTTTTTTGTGACGTACGGTGGCCGTTAATGACTAAATATAACTCAAGACGTCAATGTTAAATAGAACAGTATTTTACTATAGTAATACATAGAAAATGTTTTTATTATAGAAGTTTTGTGACGTACGGTGGCCGTTAATGATTATGTATATATAATACTTAAGTGTTAAAATAAAAGTGTATTTAATTAAAGTCGCAAATAAATACTTAACAAGAACAAAGAAGTAAAAGTCAACCAAAGATAACTATTTAAGTGAATACCTTGTTAGTAGTGCGGCTCGGCTTAACGTCCTGTAGATCGTAAATCAAAACCCCAATCATCGACGTACAATAATTCACACTAATTCGACTGGATAGTTCCACTCAATAGTCATTCAATAATCATCCAATAATCACTCCAGTCAGTAGCCTGATACCGCTATTTATACACCTGCCGGAAAGCATATATTTATAAGCCCAGAATGCCACGCTCGAACCTCGGTGTCAGTTGCTATTCATTTTCTTCCTATATGACAGTTTTATTGTTGAAATAACTAGATGTAAGCGCATGTTCTAAATTAATAATTTCTTTTCTCGCAATTATCACCTGTGGAACTCTTTTTCGATTTAATATTTATTTGCCACCAACAATCTTCAAAAGTTTAAGTGCAACGTCAATTGCTATCATTTTTTTGTTGTCTTCCTGGACCTTGTGTTTTTATTGTCCTTTCTCCTCAGTAAAGTCTTTTCATTCTCTTCCACTCTCAGTGACCGATTTGCACGACAGCCTAAAAGTTAGATATTGGTTTGGTAAATAGCCTCCTTCTTTTTTTTTTTTTTTTTGGTGGTATGGATATCCTTCTACAGGACGATGCAATCGGTGTATTTTGATCTCAACCCACAGGGCGAAGTTGATGAGAACTATGATCGCCCTCTTCCTGAAGGCAGATGGAAGATAAAAATGAAAAAAGCGAGTTTGAGTACGATCCTCACAAGCTGATCGCTACTCGAGGCCTTGATCCTTACTAGGCTAATTTTAGTTAATATCAAAAGCAAGACGGGAAGAGACAGATAATTACACTCTAGGAATATTACAAAGGCAGGAAAATTGGATGCAAAAAAAGAAGTATAAAATCTGTGAGAGAATAAAGAAAACAAAGTCATTTCCAAGCAAATGAAGTCATTCTATAACTGACACACACACACAAAAGAAATAACAAGAATACTCGTTAGCGATGGAAATCGAAAAGGAAAATGACTTTAGCGACAAATTTTGTTGTTCGCTTCGCGAGAAAATCTTTTTTTTTCTGATATCCAATTTCAGAATAACACTAAAGCTCGTAAGTTGAAAACCAATAGAAAAAATATGAGAAATTAAAAAAAAAATCTGAATTATGTAAATATTAATCAGAGAATGATATTTGCCAGATTTTATAGCCATTATATTGCCAAATCTATCTCATCCTTCTCCTATCTATCTATCTATCTATCTATCTATCTATCTCAGTCATTTCATTATCTTCTATCTATCTATCTATCTATCTATCTGTTTCTCTCACGCTTGAGTGCTTGTTACGTGTTAATGCAAGCTTAAAAAAATCTAGAAAAAAAAGATAGATATATAGCTATCTGCCAGAGACTGTTCGTACCTGTCTATATGTCTTTTCTTCTCTTCATATCTATTTGTCAGGTACCATTCATATATATCTAGCTATCTTTAAGAGATCTTTCATTATCTATCTATCTATCTATCTATCTATCTATCTATCTATCTATCTATCTATCTATCAGTCAGGGACCGTTCATATATATCTAGCTAGCTGTCGGAGATGGCTACTATCTATCTATCTATCTATCTATCTATCTATCTATCTATCTATATTTGTTTTTCTATTTATCCGTCTATTTCGTTCTCTTTCCCTATATAATGAGTCGCTGCTTGTCTTCAACGAGGCAAAGTCGATATTTGCTGCATGAATGCGACACCATATCGAATCACAGAGATTTTCACTGAACAAGAGCGTATCCTTAATCCCTTCCGTCTTCTATCAGTTTGAAGTATTGTCATCTACGGCAGATAAAGGGAGCTACTTCCACGGTTGTCGATCCCCTTTATTCTCTTCAAACTCTCTGGGAAAATCCTAATTTCCTCTTCCCCTTCTTCGCTATCAGTCTCTAATTCTTCAGGTTCAACCAAGGTTGTCCCTCTCATTCCTCTGTTCGCTCCCCCTCTCCTTAGCTCCTTCATATTCGTCTAGCTCTGCTAATTTTATATCATTAACATGCACCCGTTTTACTTACCCAAATTGTGTAAGTAACGGGTCCCGTCTGTTCCATTATTCTATAAAAAGGAATCCATCTCCGATCCAGCTTACCTTCCCTCAGGTGTACTTTATAATATACTGGATCACCCACATGGAAGTTAATTTCCTTTCTATTTTGATTTATTCTATCGTTACGCCTCTTCTGATTTTTCCTAATTCTTCCTCTCACCTGAGTGAGTTGTTGTTCCAAGATTAATTTATAGTGATCTTCTTCCATATATTTCCTTCTGGGTCTTAGCAAATTATCTATTGGTAAGACCACATCTCTGCCAAATGGCATATAATAAGGGAAAAATTTCGCTGTTTCGTTTATAGAAAATCGCACGGCAGCCAGCGCCTGAGTTAGATACTCACCCCAGCTGTCCTTATTATCTCTCGCTAACTTCGCTAGTACATCGGCTAAGGTTCGGTGGAATCTTTCTACTTTCGTATTGCTCTGAGGATGGTATGGAGAGGTGGTAATGTGTATAGTATTCAGTCCTCTCATAGTCTCCTCCATAATCTGATTTACATTTTCCAATCCATTGTCAGTAATCAGTTGCTCAGGGGCTCCATATCTAGGAAATATCTCCTAAAGTATGATATTTGATACTGTTCGGGCTTTCTTGTCAGGTATTGCGAAAGCCTCTGTCCAGTTTGTCAGCCAGTCCATGAAGCTCACTATATATGAATTTCCACGAAGTGTTTGTCCATAAGGCCCTGAAATATCCATGCTCACCTTCTGAAATGAGTAATTGGGAATATCTGTCTCCCTCACTGGGGCGACCCTATTATCTCGACTCTGCGATTTACACGTTATGCACTTGTTCACATAATCCAATACATCATTATACAATCTAGGCCCCAAATAATTCCTGCCTATTAATTCATAGCTTCTTTCAATTCCCATGTGTCCCACCTTTTCATGACACTGGTCTAAGATTTCTTGTCTTAATATTTTTGGTACTACTATTTTTAGACTTCTTTCCTCCTCTGCTCCTGAGATCTAGTTCAACGCCCCATTGTGAATGACATAGAGGTAGTCCTTGCCTCTACCTTACTCTTCAGAGAACTAATTTCGCTGTCTTCCTGATTCTTCTCTATGAGGGTCACTAATAACTTCTTCTTCCTAATCCTCTGCTCCCCAAACTGGTGTGAGAATTTATCACATTCATTTGATACGCTCTGTCGTCCACACCCAGTTCACCCTAACGGATTCAGAGTCTAATTTTCGGCGATCCTAGATAACAAATCTGCGCAGGTCTTATCCTTTCCAGCTAGATTCTCTATTTTGCACTGATAGCCGCTAAGCTTCAATGATCACTGCTGGATCTTCTTATTCGTCCATCCCGCCTCCAATAGATGTTTGAGGGTCAGTTTTAATGGTAAACACAACTCCACTCAAGTAATTGTCCAAATATAAAATGACAAACGCTTCTTTTTCTAGCACTGGCCATCTCTGCTGGGTTTCTGATAGTCTGTGAGACAGAAAATATATAGGTACTTCCTCAGTACATAGCACTGGTCCATCCTTATCCAGGCAAGGTAAGTACCGCAACTATACATTTGTCACTGGCATCTGTGTAAAGCACGATCGGCTTACTTAGGTCTGGGTAGGTCAGCAAGGGTACTGCTGTCAACTGGTCCTTGAGAGCATCAAAGGCTCGCTGACAATCCTCCATCAACTTAAATCTTGCGTACTTTTTCGTCAAGGTTATCAAGGGTCCTATTAATCTGCTAAACGTAGGAACAAAGCGCCTGTAATACCCAATGCCTACTACAAAGCCACGAACCTCTCTCACTGTCTTGGGCTCCGGCATAGCCCTTATCACTTCTGCCTGATCTAAATCAGGTTTTATTCCCGTTTTGTTTATAACAAAACTCAAATACTTGTTCTCGTCCTTCACAAATTGACATTTAGACAATTTTAATTTCAATCCGTGCTCCCTCAACATTCTGTAGGTGTCCAAAGTTCTCCTCAGATGTCCTAGAAAACACCTTATCATCCAGGTAAGCCATAGCAAAATCTTCCATTCCTCTATGGACATCAACTGAGTAAATACACCTGGGGCATTAGATAACCCAAACAGTATCACACAGAAATTGAATAGACCCACGTGACAAGTGAAAGCTGTCTTCTCTTGGTCCTTTTCATCCAAGGCAACCTGCCAATAACCTGACCTTAGATCCAACGTAGAAAAACAGGTTGACTTTCCCAAAAGCGCCAGAATATCATCGATCAGGGGTAAAGGTACCGCTAATGGTTTTGTAATGGTGTTTAACTGTCTAAAATTCACACAAAATCTATGTCCTCCATCCTTCTTTTCCACAATGACTATTGGAAAACTCTATGGGGACCTAGATCTCTCTATTACTCCTGAGTCCAACATCACATTTACTGCCTCCTCCACTAATTTTCTCTTATGGATCGGGGTCCTATAAATCCTCAATATAATGGGTGAGTAGTTACCAGTATCTATTTTCATTTACAATGTCCCAGTCTGTCTTAACTCTTTGTCAGTATTAGCTACCACATCCCGATTAATTTCTAGCAGTTTCCTTATTTCATCTTTATATCTTTCAGGCACTATCAAGTCTTCTTCCCTTATTTCGGGGCTACTAGTCTCTATCCTTCTTCCATAGTTCTTGCTTACTCTCACTTGCTTCATAATTTTTACCGGACAGGCGTAACCTAACTCTTCTTCCTGTTTTATTGCAATAGTTTTATTGGCTGTATTAGCCAGCAATAAGGGCACCGTTTCCATCCTTTTTACCATGGAACTGCACAAGGTCACCTCTTCTTCACCATTATCATACTTCTCTGTAGATGTTATCTGATATAACCCATCCGTTAGTTTCTCCATTGTATCTATCCTTCCTTCACATGAAACAGCCTTTCTAGGAGAAGTTTCATCTAATACGGAGCACTTCTTTTCCACTTCGTTCCCTAATGGAACCCCTACTCCTCCCAAAACCATTGTAGCCGGGTCTAAGTGGATTTGGGTCTTATTCAGCCTAAGCCAGTCACTCCCTAAAATTAATTATCCGCACAAATCAGGCACCACATACACCTTAAGCTCACCTGTGGTCCTCGTCAATTTGAATGGTAGCCATATAATACCCTCTATTCTCATCTATTATCTGCCTGGCTAATGAATAAATCCACTAGCTGAAGTTTTCTATGTAACCCCAGTTGTCTAAACACCTTTGAATTTATTAAGGAGACCGACGCTCCAGTATCCACTAATGCTTTTACTGTCTTGTGCCCCATCGACACATTACAGATAAAGTCCGGCTCCTCTTTAAATAGCTGAAATATCTGGGCTCTGTCCCTATTCCTCAACCTTCTCTTATTTCTATTTCCCTGTTGGCTATCCCTATTTTTCAAACTCGACATGGGTGCTGGCAATAGGGGCTCATCGTTCGCTACCCTAGGCCAGCTTCTCTTGGGTTGGGTAGGGACTGGTCTTCATGTCCCCTTTATTTCTTTCCTTCCTTTTTCAGCATCTTTTCTTTCTGGACAATTCCTTCTTAAGTGTCCAGCCGTCTTGCATAGCCAGCACTTACGCCATTTACAGTTGACTGAAAAATGTCCAGTCACACCACAGGACCAGCACTTCAGGGGTCTTGTTTTTATTGGGGCCACCCTGCTTTTTACTTCTCTACGGGGGTTGGGCACTGTCGTTTCCCGATCGTTTATTCTTTTCAGGGGGTACTAGGATGCCTATTTTCTTTATCCCTAGTCCCCTATCCCCAGCATCTGTGCACCACTTTGCCTTGTGGCCAAAACTTCCGCACTTAGTGCAATTCAGACAGAGACCGAGGTCTCCTCTCCAATTGGTGCGATAGTCTCTGGTCCTGTGTCCTCTGTAATTGCAGGTCCAGCATACCAGCCCGTAACGTCCCGGAGTGGACCTATAAAATCCGCACCTTATATCCCACTCCTTCCAGTTGGGGTCGACCGAGGCCTCCCAATCCTCCTCTTTCGCGTCCTTACGGGGTTTTGTGTTCACTATTCTATTTCTGGAGCTTTTCTCTGCACCCTTCCACGCCCTGGATCTTTGGACTCCTTGGTCTCTGTTATTTCTTATCCTTTCCCAGATCTTTTTAGCAACCTCCAGGACGTCCGTCAGCCTACAGGGACCACCCTTCAGGACGTCACCCCTCACGTCATCATCACGGATGGCGTCCATAAAAGCGCCCGCTAATAGCACCTGAATCGTTCCATTTTCTCTTAATTCTTAATTCGGGAATGCTAACCCCATCAATCCTGCCATCTTATCTCCTAGGTCCTCTAGAGTTTCCTCAACTTCCTGTTTAACCCTAAACAATTTCCGCATCGCCTCTATGGTTGTTCGCTCGCTAGCATATCGTCTGAATAGGGTTTCCTTCCGCTCATCCCATGTTATCTGGGGGTTCTCCCTGTATAAAGCCTCGATAAACTTTGAGACTAGTCATAAGCTAGCAGCACCATCTCCCGGTCTGTCAACCCGTACACCAGCTGTTTCTTTTGTACAGCTACTAACGAATCATGAAATTCTGCCGGGTTGTCTCGGTAGGTGGGTAACTTCTCCTTACCCAACAGACCCCTAAAGGCCGCCGTTATTTCGGGAACGGTCGCTTCGCCCTCCGAACTGTCTGATCCAGCGATACTCATCTATTCTGGCGGTGTACCTCAATTAATAAGTAATTTGAAGGGCGAGGGTCACACTAATCCTTACTGGCTGTTTTCACGCACCACAACTGAGCGATAAAAAATCAATAATTGAGGGAAACCAAATAGCGGCCTACCTCGGGTGTACTTCTGCTGCTGTTTTATTGCTTCTGTAACTATCGGTTCTTCGAATCAATATAATCTTTCGATTCAGTCCTTTTTCTTTTAGTCATACTCCGCCTTCGCAAGGGTTCTCTCCTTTCCTCTTCCTTTAACGTCCTCCGAGTATCCTTTGGGTCGAATCCTGGTCGCTGCACCAAATGTAACGCCGATCCTCTCACACGGTGTCAGTTGTAACGCAATCTCTGATCAAAGCGTCCATGTGATCGGGTCGTAGAATTCCGAAAGCTTGCAGGTAGACCTACCTGCAAACTGTTGGGTGAGAAATGGGTTAACAACAAATAAATATGGCCAAGTCGACCCGATTTTAGGGGTACATATATATATATATATATATATATATATATATATATAACATCATCAATACATATAATAATACAATTCTCGTGGCAAAAAGTTGAATGTCTCTTGTATAGGAACGATGATCAACAAAACAAAACAAAATACTTCGTGTAATTTCGTTAAAGGAGAGAGCTGGCTTCGTTTTAACCCTTTTTGGTCGGTTCTTAGCGCAACTACTACAACCGTCGATGTCCCATCCTCAGTAGTAGGAATAATAATGGTAGCAGGAGCAGCGGTACTTATATCAACAGCACATGTTAGCGGCACTTTGTTCCAATCTCTGACGACACTTCCTCACTGTCTCTAATCTCTGCTCTGCTCTCAACTCAACTCTGCTCTTTATATAGATAATTGGTGACGTATTTGTTTTTTCTAGTACCCTGACTGTATTGCCGTTGGATAGTTATGTTGGTGTGAGCTGCGTGAACGTGCGTGTATGTATATCTGCGTACGTATGAGTAGCATTCCAACGATAATTTTTCCTTCTACTACTATAAAACACCGATATACGCAACCGTAAATAAATCCAAAATTTCAAAATTAATCAGTTTGTCGGACGATTGCAAAAGGCGTGAAAGCCAGGATCACAAACTCACATCAATCCAACTAAATATGTTAGCTCTATCACTGATATTGAGCGCTTTCCAATAAGTACCCTGCATATATAATATATAAATAATATATATAAAAATTGCATATATATATTTAATGGCAGGACAGACTAGTTTCTATAACCTTGGTTGGCATCCAGCCCACAGCAGAAAGAATCGGCAACCTACTGCGGGAAAACTTCCTGTTTAATCAGTCATAAATCGAAAGAGACATGTTCGCCGAGGCGTTCAATTTTCTCTTCATTTCACATTCGAATATCGAAGTACATCTAATAATGGTACAAATAATTGACGAAGTACTGTAATTAGTATCTAATAGTTATCTCCCTTGAAATTTGTGGCAGGTTTAGCCATAGTCAAATGCAAAGTTAGAGAACGTCTAATAAACAAAATTGACATTTTGCAATAACAAGAGAAAGAAAAGAAAGGAACAGGGAAAAAATAATATAAAGCATGCAAACAATATATGCAAGGCAAAACAAGTAATATGGCAAAAAAATTCACAAACTAAGAATTGGCGTCGTCACACAAAAGCAAGTTCGGACAAGCGAATGTAGCATTCTGACTTTAAAACAAGACAGATCGGGACTTAGTCATATAAAATCTACAAACCAACATATCTTATTGGCTAAGAAAAATATCCCAGCATACATTTGTGTGTTTTTGTCTATAAAAGGAAAGGAGCAAATGTTTTGCAGTCATTTTTACCGAGATTGAAATAAAAAAAATATTTTCATTTCTATGTTTATATCATTATAATTCAACAAAAAAAAAAAGTCACGTAAATTTTATTAACATCAAATTATCTCTTTTTGTCTACTTCGAATTTACATTATTCGGACTATTGTCCTCATCTTTGTCGCCATATTTATTACAACGTTTCGGCCGTTGTACGCTCCGGCCTTCTTCAGGTGGTTGGAATGTCGAACTTAACCCTTTATTTCGCTCACTGGGGTCGACTGTTCTAGTTCCACGTGCCATGTTTAATGGATGTCAGTAATCAGTTATTTCCTGTTAATTTATCTCTGAAAGTTCTCCACTGCCTTAACCAAGTATTGAACTCACACTCTTTGGGTCCTGTCAGTTCAGTTCGATTTATTGTCCAATATGACTGACGGTCGAAATTAACTTCGAAAACTACTTCGGAAGAACAAGGTTAAGTTGATGAAGTGGCCTTTTCAATGGCTTGACATTAAACTAATGGAAGATTTGTGGCATGAAATTGAAAATCGCTTTTCATAAACAAGAACCAGTGAATCTGAACGGCTGGGGACAATTCTGCATGAATGTTCGAAAATGCCAGTCAAGAGACGTAAAAGTCTTCTTGATGGCGGCAATGTGGAAGACGTGTCCTGGGTATGACGATAAACTACATCCGCGTCCTGGGTAAGACGAGAAACAACGCCCAACAGCAAAGCCTCTGATCAGGAGGATTTGAGGAGCGTGGAACCGCCTCTTAATTGCTGGTGTTCCCAAGTCCACTCTGACCTGGGGTGGTAGCACCTGTTAGGGTCCCAGTTATGGGTAAATAGTTAACCGCGAAACTGAGGTAATAAGCTTTATAAAAGTGTAAAAAAAGGTTTTAATACCAGAAATACTTTTTTTAAAAAATTATTACCAGAAATAAATTTTTGAAGAAAAAAACACCAAGCAATACGTTTTTGAAAAAAAAAAAAATATTACCAGAAATATGTTTCTGAAAAAAAAATTACCAGCAATACGTTTTTGATGAAAAACTATTACCAGCTTAATATTTTTGAGGAAAAAATATTAACAGAAATAGATTTTTGACAAAACAAAAATATTACCAGGAAAAAAGTTGTCGGCAGTAAATGACCCATTGAGGTTGATGTGCCATAAATCAAAACAAAACAAACAAAAACAAAACAAAAGCAAGACCAAAACGTTTAAAATAATTACATTAAAATCACACGTTGGTGAAACTTCAGAACTCCAGGGTACAGTGCTGTTCGATAAAAGTGACTCACCTGATTTTTTTTTAGTAAATGTTCTCTTCTCCGATGAAACGAAAGTTGAGCTAAATTCAAAGGATAAGCGATCTAAAATCCGAAGAAGAAGCTTTGAAAGCTCTTTGAATTTAGCAGTAAGTAATGTCAAGCATCCGTTCAGTATAATGTTCTGGAGATGCTTTTCTTTTCATAGTTTATTTCTTAAAACCTATTAAAAAGACCCTCAGGAGCGAGCAGTACAAGAGAATTTTAGAGTCTTGTCTGTTCCCTTCTGCTGAAAGGGTGCAAATCGACCCCACAAAGCTCATTTTTATGCAGGATAATGCTCCCTATTACAAATCAAAATTGATGAAGGAATACTTTGATGAGAAGTAGGTGAGTGTTATGACATGGCCGCCCCAATCTCCTGACCTCAACCCCATAGAAAACTTATGGGGCATTATAAAGTACAGGCTCTCGAGAAAGCAGTTGAGCAACAAAGAGGATTTGATTGTGAATTTCATATCCGAAAGGAATTCAATGCTTGGAGATGAGATTTGCCAGAACCTAATCAAGTCAATGCCAAAAAGGGTTGAAAAGGTTATTCAAAATAAAGGAAGACCCATAGATTATTAAATATTTCGGACTATATTACCTATTATAAATAAATTATATTTCTATTATTCTTTATTTAAAGCTGTTCGGTTATGTTTCTATTGATTACAAGTTGCAGGAAATAAGTGAGTCACTTTTTTTGTACAGATTTTTTCCCTAAATCTCATTTATATCCAAAATTATAATTATCAATAGAATACCTTAGGGTGAGTAAACTTTTTTACTAGGTGGTCGGGAAGGGGTCTTTATATTAGTAAGATTAAAAATTAGTTTGACCCAAAAAGCAATAGGCGAAAAAACTTTTAAGTAAAAAAAATCAGGTGAGTCACTTTTATCGAACAGTACTGCATATGTATTTCCAATAACTCATGTTGGCTTTTTCTTAATTCAGAGATTTTTTTATAACTATGAAGGAAAAATGTTCCGTTAGTTCTGCTTTATATTTAGAGATTCTTGATAAAATCCAAAGATGAATCAGCAATATTATTGGTCCTGATCTGGCGTCTCAGCTTCAGTCACTTTACTACCGTCGTAAAGTTGCTTCGCTGTGCGTTTTGCATAAATAGTTTCTTGGTAATTGTTCGGAAGATCCCTTTGCTGTTGTACCTAGACTTTATGAATTTAAGCACAGTACTAGATTGGCAACTAGGTCCCATCGGTTCACAGTTGAATTTGCTAGATGCAACCGTAAGTTTTATGTTAACAGTTTCTTATCTCGCACTTATCGCTTGTGGAACTTTCTTCCGGATTGTTGCTTTCCAGTCAAGTTTGATCTTCAAAAATTTAAATGCAATGTGAATCTTTATCTAATATCTTCCTGATTACTCTTCTATTGTTCTCGCTCCTCAATAAGGCTTCTGTTTTCTAATTCTTTCCTACCCACTAATTCCCTGTGTCTTAGTGGCTTTATTGCTTTAAATGGGGTGAATTCGTTTTAAAAAAACAAAAAAATAAAACAATCGTCGGCTCCTTGTAACACACTAGAAAGTATCTCCTTCTGCAATTCTTTGTCACTACAAGAGTCAGATTCAACCAAAAATGGAGTATTGCTGCCATGTCTAGGCTGGAGTTGCTCAATCCTCTCGTTCCAGTCTTGTCTTGTAGCAGATGACATTTTCTACTCTACAGCCTTTTTTCACACAGACGCAACCTCATAAGCCCATCGCTAGTCTATCGCTATTTCCATGGAAAATGTTCAGATGAGTACCACTCTTTAGTTCTCCAAGTTCAAACTTTTACAGTTGGGACTTGCCAATGCTAAGTCCATTGAGTTGAATCACCCAAATTTCCTCTGTATTCCATTTGTAAGGAGTAAATTCCACTCGGGCAGCTTTTTCCCAAGAACTGCTACACTGTAGAACACACTTCTGCATGGATGCTTCTCTGAACACTAGACTCTTAATCTTTCCAAGTCAAGGGTCTATCGCTGTTTATCCTTCTATTTCTTTCATCCTCGCTTACGTTCATGTCACACACCTCATTCAGTAAGCCTCTACGATGAGCGGCTCTTGAGCCTTGGATTTGGTTAACTTTCGTATAGAAAATCTAGTTAAAAAATGAATTTTCTCATATCTAACCTTAATTTTTTTTAAAGCAAATCTCCCCAAGGAAGGCGGGAGTGCCACTAGCACGCAAAGGGTTACAGAGATTAAGAGTAAAGAGGAGTGTTTGAGAAAAGGGTAAAGAGAAGAACAGGGATGAATATCAAGGCATCAGAAGATGTCGATTGACATTACATTTGAATATTTGGAGATTATAGCTATCAGGGAAGCAAGTGATAGGAAGGGAGTTCCACTGACGGGAGGTGCGAGATAAGAAGCTGTTGGAGTAGAAGAGAGGGCTACATTTAATCCGTTTCGACAGTGAAAGTGTGGGACCGAGATGCCAACCCGGTAGCACGCTTAAATTCATGCAGCTTGGGAACCAGTGAATGTAGCTCGTCGGAGCCGTTGCCATGAAAGTACTTGTAGAAAAGACAGAGGGAATCCACAGAAAGTCCGTGAGATAGCGACTGTAGACGGGATGCCAGAACAGGACCAACCACATTGCATATTCGTCTCTGGATTTTGTCGAAGACGTCAAGATGAACAGCGGGAGCACCAGACCGTATATAGCAGAAGTATTCCATGCAAGGACGACTGGTTGATTTTTAGATTTAAAGGTTGGACTCAGGCGAGAAAAACCTTTCTGCGCAACAAAGAGAACCAACTTTCCTTGCAGTAGATGAAGCTATAGATTCAATGTAGATGTTCCACTTCAATGTTAAACTTAAATATGCATATAATTTTAAACTTACTTATTTACGTAAACACATAATATTACAGTATGATAATTGTAATGATTATATTAGAAGTCATTGTGACTTCGGTTGAAAGTTATGAAATACTGCGATTAAAACATTTTTAAAAGAAAAATAGGCTTCTCAAGTCTGTTAACTGTTGTTGATCTTTTCAGTATTGCTGGAGGCTTCATTCTTAACCTGTTGTTCGAATTCATAAATTTCCTTCATAAACTTTTTTTTTTGAAGTAGTGTGAAAGAGGTATTCCTTCCCAACCTTTTGTTTGAAGTAGTGTGGAATTGGCTTTCTTTCCTATCTTTTTTTTTTAGTAGTATGTAAGAGGCTTCCTTCATAAACTGACATAGACTGCAATAACGTTTATAAATTTTTTCTCTTTCCAGTTGCCTCAGGCAAAATGTGTGACAAGGATAAATTGATTGGAGAGCTCCGTGGTCGTTTAACCAATGTGGAACCTTTAGAAGGAGAGCCAGACTTCTTTACCTCATCAGAAACGTAAGTTGAAACTCATGTTTATCACTAGTGTTATTACTGGGCTTTATCGATGTTTTGTTTTGTAAGGAATTTTTACGTAGGCTCCATGGCGAAGAACACTTTGAAACCGCCGGATGATTTACAAGAATATAGAAATTAATAAATTGAACTGATCAGCCAAACTTGATTCAAATTGCATTCAGATCACTCTAGATGGAACCTAACAGCTAAATTTACCATAAGCCTGACTACTGACATTCCATAAATTTAAAATCGCTTATAGGTTTCTTTTTATTGTACAGTGATAAAAAAAAACTGATATCAAATCAAGAATAAAAGTTAATACTTATAGAATTTGTGACAGTCTGAAACTATATTTACGTGATTATTTTAACATGTGCATCTTTATAGATATTCATGCTTTATAACTTTAAACATTATTTTTAGTGGATACTCATATTTGAGTAGACGCTTCATTTATTTATTAAACAGCATATTTATTTATTTTCTGTCGGCCTGAATATTCGAGAGATCTTATTGAAGAAAAATATGCGCTCTACGGTAGGATTCAAATCTGCGTCCCTCGAGGCAGAAGGAAACCGTCATTAGATTCAACGCGCCATAACGGCCTCAGAGTAGTTTTGCCAATGAAGCAAAATCTGAAACGTGCCTTTAAACGAAATCCTTCTCATCATAAATTCCTCGAAATTTTCATATCTCCTCAGTTTCGTATCCAAGTGTAAACAAAGTAATGGATTTTCATTCATCAGTCCGACAGGTTTTTATCAATTTAATGTTATTTTTAGTGGATACTCATTTCGTCTCCCGGCATGAATATACGAGAAATCTTATTAAAGAAAAATATGCACTTTCCCGTAAGATTTGCTTCATCAGCAACGCTGCTCCGTGGACGAGTCGGTTTAGGCACGTCGGATCTAACGACGGTTTTCCTCTTCTCAGAGTGGCGCAAAATCAAATCCTACTGGAGAGCACATATTTCAAAATCTGATTTTGCGGGCAAAAAAAAAAACAAACTTTTAATATACAATGTCTTTCCAATCCTACTAGATACGCAGTATCACTTTCTTTGGATGCAAGCAAGCTTTTAATTTTCTCCTGGACATTTTTCGCTCCACATTGTTGTAAACAATCCATTTTTCATCGCCTGTGACGGTACATTTAAAAAACTTGTTGTTTTTGCTGCGTTTGAACAGAGAATCGCAAATGGAAATGCGGCCCATTCGATTCTTTCCGTACAATCATGTGACTCCCAAACATTGTAGCGATTTGCATATCCAAGTGTTTTTAATTGTCTTAAAAAGCTCACGTTAGATACGGTCAGTATCTCTGCGATGTATCGTGTGACGGTGGCCCAGTGTCGGATGGACGGGTGACGTTCTGGTCGCTCCTCCTGGGTCCAAGCGTGCCGCTCCAACCCTTTGGTCAGATGATCACCAGCCTCGCCTTTCCCGACTCGCTTCCAATACCTGGTCACTAAAGCAACATACCGATCTCGGTCTGTCTACCCGCTGTGTTTAGATCTTAGACAGGGCAGGATTTGGGCGATACAAGTCGAGTCCGAAAAATAAAACAAAACTCGACACTAAACAAAATTTTTAAAAGGGTAACTTTTTTTTTTTTTTTATATCTTAATGTCCGTTACATAAAAAACAAAATTGTTCTCAATTCCTGACCCGCTCTGTGGACTATGGCACCAAGCTTCTATCACAACAGAAAATGGAGAATTACCTACTTTTAGAATCATGTATGTATGTCGAAGTTCGACACTGGGGCTAATTTCTATCGATCATTCGCAGTTGATTCTTCTCTCCGACTTGAGTTGTATTTCTTCTTCTTCGTCTGCTTGGGCTGGTAGTTTTCCTGTTTCAACTTGGTGGAAGATTTTGTTTCAACTTAGCCGCAACTCTCTGTCGTCTGAGGTTCTCTTCTCACTGCCGTCCGGGGCTGAACTTTAACTTCTCATCGACTTTCGGCTTGTCTGCATCTCCAATTCTTCTCAAAGGCAAACTTGGGCTGGAAGTTCTCCTGTCCTCGTTGGGCTGGAAGGATTTCTTGTCTGAGGATTCTTCTGTCCGCAAAGGGGCGAGTGAAATGGCCGCGTTCAGGCTCTATCCTTCGGTCCAACTCTCAACTCAACTGCAACTCCAACTCAACTGATTTCTGTCGACTGGTCCTGCTTATATTGACGCCGCAACAAACTGGGGTGGGTCTGTCGGCGTCAGGGTTTTCTCGATAATTCCAAAAAAGTCGCATTATTTTTTTGATTTCTCATTATCGCTATTGTTTTTTTTAAGTGCTTTTTTGGTCGCATATCCAAAGGTGAGCTTTCGACTCAATGAGATTCTGATCGAGCATTTCTTTCTTTTTCTTTTCCGCAACCACGTGACCGTTTTCGGCTAATGGGATTCTGGTTGAGCATTTCTTTCTTTTCTTTTCTGCAGCCACGTGACCGTTTTCGGTGAGATCCTGATTGGGCGTTTCCTGCAATCAATCGGGGCGGGCTTATATCGTTCTTGTTCTAAAAAACAAAATCTAATTTTTTTTTTTTTTTTTTTTTTTTTTTACGAAAAATGACCATCTTGGCCTTCTCTCACCTGGACTTTGTCAAACAGCCCGCTGCTAATTGACTTGACTTTAGAAAGGATCTTTTCCGCCTTCTTGGCGCCCTCCGTGAGCCAAAAAGCAACTGTCCCTCTTTTTACCTCTTTGTTTTTTCCTGATGGTCGAAAATCTTAATTATCTACTTTGAAAATGTCTCCCTTTATTAACGTGGGTGTCCAATTCTTAACAGGTCAGGATCTGTATATCGTTCCTGTCCTCCCTCAACCGAAAGAACACTTTTTCTCTGATTAAGATTGTTTCATTGTTCCCAAAATTTCTCTTTATCCAAATTGATAAGGTGTCTTTCCATGCAATGATTTGACCGATATCTGGCTCCATCAAGCGGCCCATTTATCATGTCTTTTTCCCTTTCTTTCTTCTTATTATTTATAATTCTATTTTTTCCAATTGTCTTTCGAAAATCGGCCAAGACGCGACCCTAAATCTCTTTTTGACTCCTATCTCCACCCTCAATTGGGTTTTACAACTCTTTTTCTCTCTTCTTCTTTCTTTTCTTTTTTTTTTCTTTTCCTTCTTCTTCTTCCCTTAAGATCGTCTAGGAATTATTTCCAAAGATTTTCCGTTTCAAAAAAAAATCAACAACCTGTTTAGTAACTCAGAAAAAAAAAATTAAATCATATTTCTATGAATATTTCTAATAATGCATGCCACAATCCTTAACCGATTTGTTTTACCCTCCTTTTCATCATTTTGCACCATGCATTTTGTCTCATGCAATTCTATTCACTTTTAACAAAAAAATAATGTTCTTTCCATTTTCATTCTACATGCAATGAAATGTTCTTTTAAATGCAATGAAATGTTCTTTTCATTTTCTTTTGAGGCAATGTAATGTTCTTTTCATTTTCTTCTGTTCTACAATTCTTTTCATTTCTTCTGTTCTACACATGCAATGAAATGTTCTTTTCAACATGCAATGTAATGTTCTTTTCATTTTCTTCTGTTCTACATGCAATGAAATGTTCTTTTCATTTTCTTCTGTTCTACATGCAATGAAATGTTCTTTCATTTTCTTCTGTTCTACATACAATGAAATGTTCTTTTCATTTCTTTTGTTTTACATGCAATGAAATGGATGGTAATTTGTTTGAGGTCAGATGTGAGGGTTTGTTCTTCGTTTGGTTTGGTGGGGGTTTTTCTGGTTTCACGCCAGCCTCCTCATTGGTCTTTCAGCAATTTCTTCAGTTGGTCTGGTCGGGTCTGGTTTAGTTTGCATGCTCACTAGGTTTCGGTTTAACGTTTGGTTATTGACCAACTTATCGCGATCTGCACGTCTTGAGAGCTACCAAGATTTGTGATCCATATCGTAAAAACTGGCAATTGACATTGGAACAAGGCTCCCCCTACAATGCCGGAGTGGGGGGTTACCCTCAAGGTTATGTTGACCCAGGGTAACTGCTAAAGATATTCTCTTTTTCCACAGTCTCATCGTTTCAGTTTGTTAATTCTACTTACAAAAGATTCTTTTTGATTCTTTCTTCCCTTCAAACAATTCAAAGAATTCTGCGGTTACAAAGTTTTTAGATCTTCAAGTCCCCAGGGTATCATCTCTACACCTTCTAGCTTCTTCAGCTGATAGCAACATAAACTATTTAAATAGTCTCTCATACACTCAAAAAAAGTCTCGCGACTCATTCAATCATTTCCATACAAAAAACCTCTCATACATAATGGACTCAGGGGAGAGAGAGGCGACCACCCCAAAGGTCGCACTTCATGAAACCAAAAAAAATCAATCATGACTCCATTTACATCAATAGTCAGCAATTTTATATATAAAAAATCTATGAATGATTTATTCTGACAGCCTTTTGGGAATGATCTCATGATGATTGAATGTTCATAACACCTCCAGGGAGGGTTCCCCTTACAAGTAACTCTATATATAAACTGTCTGGTGTCAGCCTGGATAAGAGCCTTCGACTGCTTGATTACCTCTTCGTCTTTTTCTTTATTTTCTTCGGACTGATGATCTGGATGACTCAGTCGACGGAACATCGCTAATCCCCGCCTAAGGGACTCCGTCCTCGGACGCCTATAGTCTTCGACCCTATCTCCTCATCTTCTACGACGAGGAGCGGTCCATGACGGATTACCCTCCTCGCTCGTCCTGCCCTTGCTATGACATTGTCCTACTATCCATAGTTACAGTAGGGTCAACCTTCAACCACTTTGCTACTTTGCCTCTTTGTTCTTCTTCAAATATAATATTTATGTTGCTGTTCCAATAGTTGAAACAAACAGGGCTTGCCTGAAGATGTCTCTGCCAAACAACAAAATAAAGAAAATCTGAGGTTTGTTAGTTGGTCCCAATTTCCAATGTTTTCTCTGACCAATGTTGGCCCCTCAAAAAGAGCACCGCTGTATTCTCAAAACCTCTCTCTTGCTGTTCAGACAAACCGCAATTTGAGATTTCTTATTATCAACCCGGCAGTTTCTTTCGACTGAGAAAAAAAAAAAAAACTATAAAAAAAAAACTGGTGTTTATATAGTTCTGCCCCTGCCTTCTTCTGCATATGGACCACAACTCGAACATAGTTAGATCGACTTCTCCTAGTTTAAATAATTACTTTCTTCCTAAATACCTTCCCATGTATCGTTCAAATCTCTGGTCTTAAAATACAACTTGGGTTTGTTCTTCATCCCCACCTAGCCTTTTCCTCTGGCATAGTGGAAGGTCTTCTCTTCTGTTTGCTCAACGCTTCCTTCGTTCCTCCTCAATCTCACCCGATTCAGAGTTCGTGGGGAAGCGCTCTCCCTATCTTCTCCCCTCTCCTAACCTTTATAGTCTTTTGGGCCTGGTTCACCCATCATTAACCAACTGGTGCCTCCACTTATTTTTCACTGGGGTTACCTCGCTATCTTCTAGGCCCTTTACAACCAACTGCAGGGTCCTCTTACCTTTTTTCTGGCATTAGCTTACCCTTCCTGACACTGCAGGGGTTTTAGGGGTAACTTTACATTCTCTGTTAGCAATCCCAAGATTTAAACCGATCTGGGCCTTTTGATTAATCATTTTCAACTCCTGATTAGGCCTAATCCTTTTTTTGCATCTCTTATATGATCTCTCTTCTCTCTCTCTGTATCTTTCTTCTCATCAATGACACAGATGCTCCTGTAAAAATCATGGCCCTCATCTTCTTTGCGTTAGCAAGAAATGAAGGTCCCACCTTTGGGTTAACCCAGCCATTGCCGGTAGTAATATATCACCTTCATTTTTGCTCATGGATTGGGTTGTTCTAGTTTCGATGGCGATTGGCCGGACCTCTCCCGGTCTCGGTTCTAAAAAAAGGCAGTTTCTTTTCAGGTGTCCTGGCCTCCCTAAAAGTTGCACCTTCTTGCTGGACAGCAAAGTGGCCCGGCCCTGACCACATGTAAACCATTGGTTGTGTCTATCCTCAGGGAACCCGTCCTCTGTTAATATATTTTTAAACTGGGCCACATACTCATTTAAATGTGCCTTCCTGCACCACTTGGAGATGCATCTGCACGACTTGGATTATTCCCCGCATTTCCAGGGCAGGTCCAGCAGTAGACTAGCCATGTGACGTGATTCTGAAATCCACCTCTTCCTTAACCCTCTGATTTCATCCTCTTGACTTTTTCACCCAATCCCCACCCCCTGGCAACGACAGTCTGGGTCCTTCTTTCCATACGTCCGAACACGCTCGTCGCTCAGCGCCTCACATACAGGTCCCCTGCATAACCGCATTATCCCCTGAACTTCTGGGAATGCCAATTGGGATTTGGGCAGCTGTATTAGTTTTAAGGGGCCTCTATGGCCCGAGGACCTTATGTCGGCGAATTCTTTTGGTCAGTATCTTTTATTTCTTCCTTTGGGTTGGTTCTCCAGATGAACTCAAGATGCTATGCCAAAAAAGGGTTTCTTGGTGATCGTAGCTGGTTCGGCTCCTGCCGCCAGTTTTTAAACCTCTCTAGTAAGTCCACATAACAGTTTAATTCCGTAACAAGCCTCACCCCACTGCTATCCTCTAGCCAGATCAGAGGTTGAAACAAAAAATGAAGATGATTCTGCTTTGCGGTCTTATGGGAAACACGGCACCACATTGGCTGTCTCAGGGTTGATCCGTTGGTCACGTTCATGGCCCAGTTTCGGATCCTTTGGTTGCGGCGCCAACGCAAGACGTTCACGTTCATGTTTCGATAAAGTCCAAAACCCTTTGGTCGATGATCACAGCGGCCCAATACCTGGTTGTGGGTCTGTCATCCTACCCGCTGTAAGTTTGATCTTTAGACAGACGGGACCAGCAGGGATTTTCAAGTCAGTCTGACGGGGTGGCAAAACACAAATAAAACAAAAACTTTTTGTTCTTTTTAAATGTGTTACATAAAAAACGTTCTCAACCCGCTCTATGGCAACTCCCTACACCATCGTATTCGGGTGTGGTTCAGTTGCATGGGGCTAATTTCTATCGATCAATTGATTCTTCTCCGACTTGAGTTGTATTTTTCTTCTTCGTCTGTTTAGCTGGTAGTTTTCTAGTTTCAATAAATTTTTGTTTCAAAAACTCTCTGTCGTCTACTGCCGTCCGGGGCCTTTCATCGACATTGGGTGATGAATTCTTTTCAGGCTTTCAGGCAATCTTCTTCTTCGTCTACTTGGGCTGGAAGTTCTCCTGTTTTCACCTTCCAAGGGGTGAATGGTTGCCCGCGTTCAGGCTCTTTCCCCTCGGTCCAACTTCAACTCCAACCAATCGCTATTTGTCCGGCTGACGCCGCAACAAACTGGGGTGGGTCTGTTCAGGTTTCTCGATAATTCAAAAAGCTGCATTATTTTGATTTCTCATTGTTTTCACCCCTAACTTCCTCATAGTGCTTTTGGTCATCCATATTTCATTCCTTCTGACGAGCATTACTTTCTTTTCTTTTCCGCAACCCATTTTCCAATGGGTTCAAAGCATTTCTTTCTTTTCTTTTCTGCAGCCACGTACCGTTTTCGGCTAATGAGATCCACAATCAATCGGGGCGGGCTTATATCGTTCTTGTTCTAAAAAGTAAAAATCTAATTTTTCCTTTTTTTTTTTTTTTTTGAAAAATTGCCTTCTCTCACCTGGACTTTTCAAACAGCCCGCTGCTAATTAGACTTGACATCTTTTCGCCTTCTTCATTCCGTATGTCCTCTTTTTTACCTCTTTGTTTTCCTGATAGTCGAAAATTAGAAAATGTCTCCAGTGAGATAACGTGGGTGTCCAATTCTTAACAGGTCAGGATCTTCGTTCCATCAACCCAAAGACACTGATTAAGATTGTTTCTTTCCAAATTGATAAGGTGTCTTTCCATTAGGGCTGCTTTGACCGATATCTGGCTTCCATCAAGCGGCCCGTTTTGATATCCTTTATTATTTATAATGAACCTATTCTTCCAATTGTCTTTCACTGACCTAAATCTCTTTCTTAAACTACAATTTCTAGTACAATTTAGTGAATTATTTCCAACTAATTTTCGTTTTAAAAAAAAATACCTGTTTCCAACCGGTAAGTAAATCATATTTCTATGAATATTTCTAAAATCAGGTGCCAAATCGTGTCGTGTGGCCTGGATTCTTTTAAAGCTTTGGGTTAATTATTATCAACGACTGCAGTAAGTCCTTTATCTTCCAGATCAATGTTTCCACTCCTGAACCGAGAGAACGACTAACTAACGAACAATGATTTCAGCTATGGCACCATTTACCTATCTTTTTTGCTGTTTGTAGAACATTGTTTTTCCTTTCCGGGAATAAAAGAGAATCAGGTGGCGAAAATGCATTCAACATATAAATAATAGATAAGACGTGTTTAAATGGCACAGCAAATGAAACTATTCGAAAGCAGTGGATGGTTGTGATCGAGGGTTTATGTTCGTTTGGTTTGGTCGGGTCTGGTTTGGTCGGGTCTGGTTTGGTCGGGTCTGGTTTGGTCTGGTCGGGTCTGGTTTAGTTTAGTCTGGTTTGGTTTTCGCACGTGCGCACGTTGAGAGCGCCAAGATTTATTGTATGTAAAAAAACAAACAATTGTGGAACAAGGCCTAATGCCGGAGTGGGTTAAGGCTAGTATCGTCTGCTATCGTATGCCTAGCTAATCCGATTCTCGACCCAGTCACTCGTTACAATTTGCGCATTCACCAAAAGAACTTATTTGTCTTCATTCAATCCTCCATACACTATAATATCTCATACACTCAGGGGACTTACAAAACGCACTCCATGACACAAAAAAATTTCATGGTCATAAAAATTTTATATATAAAAAAATCTATGAATGATTTACAATGAGCTGGGAGGGGATGATCCTGATGGGCACCTTCGGCTGTTGTGTGCCATAAATATAGACTGATGTGGAGGTACAGGACGACGCCTATAGTCTTCGCCTATTGCCTACCCTCTACGACGAGGACGGTCCAAGACGGTTTACCTGCTAGATTGTCTCCACTTCGGTCAAAAACCACTTTGCTACTTTGAACAAATATATCCCTTTCCAAACAAACAAAATAAAGATAACTGATGTTAGTTGGACCCGTGTAACCCTTGTATTCTGCTAGAACAAACCGCCAAATTTGAGCGTTTTCTTTCGACTGAGAAAAAAAAAAAAAAAACAAAAAAAAAAAAACTGGTGTTATATAGTTCTCTCCCGTTTCCAGACCCACGCTGACTATTGGTTAAAATACCTTCCCAGTATCGTTCAAATGCAAATAGCGCCACCTACTCTAAGTGGAAGGTCTTCTCTCAACAACCCATTGTGGAAGGGGACGCAACTCCTGGTGCTTACAGCACCACATACAACCAACTCGGAGTCTTTTATCGGGCTGACTCGATTCTCTGTTAGAGGATTTGAACCCACTGCCTTTTGTTCAACTCCTGATTAGGCCTAATTTTGCTCTCTCTCTCTCTCTCTCTCTCTCTCTTTCTTTCTTTCTTTGGGAAATTGTAACTCAGGTCCGCTCAGCATAGCTACAGTATAAACCATTGGTTGTGACTCTGTAATGTTAAAGACATACAAATGGATGTCTCTTGGATTCTCACTTTGACGTCGCATCATCACCAACGAATGGTTCATTGAGCGCCTTGCTCAATCCAGAGACTCTACGATAGATCAATTAAAACGATCGGTTCCTGAACCTCTAGTAAAAAAATTCTATCCTTAGCCAGATCAGGCTGAAAATGAAGTACTGCTGCTTTATATGAACAAGAGCAGCTCAGCTTTCACGTTCATGTTTCGATAAAGTTCAAAAGCGAATACGCGGCCTTGTGGGTGATTAATTATTTTCCACCCTACAACCCTTTTTGTCCCAGGTGAAACGTTGCAAGCAACTCCCTACACCATCGTTATTTGCATGGACAAGAGCAGTTTAGCTTTTACGTTCTAGTTTCGATAAAGTTCAAAAGCGTCTACGTGGCCTTGTGGGTGATGAATTATTTTCCACTCTACAACCTTTTCACCTCCAAGGTGAAACGTTGCAAGCCACTCGCTACTCCATCGCTATTTGCATTGAAAGTGTTCAGACGAGCTACATTCCTTAGTTCCACCAGTTCAAACCTTCACGGCATAGACCTGCCAAGACAGGTACATTGTAGCGAACCATCTTCATTCCCTTCATATTCCATTAGTGAGATGTAAGTTCCACTCAAACAGCTTCTTCCCATGACCCGCTGCTTTGTTGAACCGACTTCCAAGCAGATCCTTTCCCTATCACTATTATCTTAAACTATTTAAGTCTTGAGTTAATCGTTATCTTTTCCACATGTTCTCATAAACTCTGCCCACTATTTCTTACTTTGTAAATTTCTACCTTGAGTGGCTTTTGGGCCCTGTAGAGTGCGGAGATTATTGTAAAAAAATACAAACAAAAAGCAAGACGTGTAAACATGGAAACGAGTGACCTGCCGTTATATTTTCGCATTGGGCACCAGGAGACGGTGTAATGGTTAGCAAGCTTGTCTCGCTAGAACAATTACGACTGAGTAGTGAGTTCGATCCTCAGTGCCTTGTTCTATTCTTCACTTCGGCGTTGTGCAATGGTTAGGCTTGTCTCCTAGAACAATTACGACTGAGTATGAGTTCGATTTCACTGGGTGCCCCATACATTCGGCCTTGTGCCACATCTAGTTCAGGCTTGGAAAATCACTTGGGCACTTCGGTGTTTTGCAATGGTTAGCAAGCTTGTCTCGCTAGAACAATTACGACTGAGTAGTGAGGATTCTCACTGGGCCCCTAGAACAATACTGAGTAGTGAGTTCGGCCTTGTGCCACATCTAAGTTAGGCTTGAAAAGCACTTGGGCATTTCGGCGTTTTGCAATGGTTAGCAAGCAGAACTGGAGTAGTGAGTTATTCTTGGGTGCCCCATCTTTCGGCCAGAACAATTGACTGAGTAGTGAGTTCGATCCTCATCATACTTTCGGCCTTGTGCCACATCCAAGCTTGTAAAATCTAGGACACCTCGACGTCGTGTAATGGTTTGATAGATTTACTTTCTAGATCGGATACGACTGAGTAGTGAGTTCGATCCTCACTGGGTGCCCCATACATTCGGCCTTGTGCCACATCTAGTCTAGGCTTGGAAAATCACTTGGGCACTTCGGTGTTTTGCAATGGTTAGCAAGCTTGTCTCGCTAGAACAATTACGACTGAATAGTGAGTTCGGCCCTCACTAGGTGCCCATACTTTCGGCCTTGTGTCACATGTAAGCCACGCTTAAATAATAACCATTATATTTTCGCATCAATATTAAACGACCAATATGATATAATTTTCAGGATATACAAATATTTACATGAGCTTATGTCGTTTGAGGTTATTAAAATGCTTGATAATAAATTGCTTAGTGGTTGTCGGGTTTTATTAAAAATCGAAAAGAGATTGACCAGAGAAACATATATTTAACGCCATATCTTATATAGAAGAATAAATTATTTTCATGGCATTACATTTTGATATGTGCTCGTTGGCGTCTAGCTATTTTCACTTGTCTTTCATTCATTGATTTCGTTAACTTTTCTACTCTTTTGGATTTAACATTACTTGTAGCAGCTTTTATTGATTCTCAGGTTGGCTGAGTGCTGTGGGTTTAGTCGGGCAGCTCAGCCAAGCTGTGCTAATTTCTGCCGGGTGTAGAAAGAGACGTCAGATCTAGCATTGTCCTGATGGATGACGACACTCTTCCAATTGGCCAATTGGGACACTTTTCATCGATTACCGCATTTCCTCGACCCAACTGGGAACAGTACATGTTCGAATTCATCGTATGATTATGCGAAAGGAGCTAGTAATACACAATGTCCTTCTAACCACTTTGAGATGACCTTCTCAAAAGACAGAGTGTTATTTCGTTTTCGCCAGGACCTTTTTAGCTCTATACCAGTGCTTCTCAGACTATCAGATGTCGCTTACCGACAGTTATCTTTTTCAACGTGTTAGGGAACAGTGAGCGATGTTTTCCAATCAAGCTGGGAGTCATATTGGAGGGCGCTGTCCCCTAAAAATGTTTATTGAGATATGTGATATAGCAGAATCATTTTGAGACTATCTTTACTAATCATGAGAACGTGGTGCCATATTTATTCTAAGGCGTGTTATCATTGACGTAACAAGTCTTCCCTGTATGCCATGGACCTGTGCCATATTTGTGCTATAGAATTGTGTAATAACAGTCCGAGAAAATACTATTTGAACATTCGTAGCATTATTCATTTATACCAGAAATACATAAGAGATATAATAAAAGTTTCATTTTTTATTATTTTATATTCATTTTGTTGAAATATGTCCATGATAATGGCATTTTCATATTCCTAGGTGTAGTTCCCACAGAGTCAATCGCCACATTATGATGAGGATGTTGTCATACGTATTTTATTTCACTGTTTTGCTTCTCATTATATTACATTCGTTAGCTGTATGGCAATGAAATTTAACATGAGCTGTAATTGAAAAATGTAACCATAATAGATATAAAATTAAAATGGAAATATTAAAATAAAATCGAATCAGATATCCAAACAGTCTTCCGTGGAGTGGATTGTGACTACTGCTTCATTGTTTCTTGGAAACAGGCCACGTACCGGCAGACGATAGCTCGCGTTTGGGCACTGCTCTGTACTGTTATAAATAATCCATTTTTCATCGCCTGTGGTCTTAAGGCCATATTACGCTGAAACACTGATTCTAGCACAATCACAGAAGTTAAGCAACGACGACCCTGGACAGTACCTAGATTGGGGGCTACTTGGGAAATCAAGTGCTGTAAGTTTGGTTGTGCGGTTGATGTAATATATAACGACTTTAAGATATATTATTGAAACATGAAAGCTTTTGTGTAGCGATGTAAAATATTTTTATTGTAATTTATTACAATAAAAATATTATAATAATCTTTTGCTCTACTTTGTGTTGAGCACTTTTTTTAAAAAAGTAAATGCTACGAACTGCGGATTTTTATTCCATCTGTTCTTTCTCTCTCATTTATATATATATATATATATATATATATATATATATATATATATATATATACCATGTATAACAGTAAAATTGTCCAAATCTTGTAACAGCAAAATTGTCGAATTATTAGATTAAGCTCTGAACCATTGTATCTTAGAAATGATTAAAGATATCTTACTGGAATTCTCCGATGTTTTTAGAACACTATTGGACTCTACTTTGAGCAGTAAGAATGTATAATTACTCGTTAAGCTTAACAGAAGTATCGTGATGAAATCGATCATAAACGTCTTGGTGTAACAAAGTGCATCACAGGTTTCACGTACGATTTCATTTTCAAGTCTTTTTTCACGGATCTTTGCACTGTTATCGTTGAAATTCCACTCCAACGTGCCAAACGTCTTATGAATTGAGTTGGATTTTTTTTTCAATTAATTGCTTTAGCTCTAAGTTGAAATGATGACCCCTCTTGCTGTTGTGACCTCCTGATCCAGTTTTCTTCTCTACTCTTCCCCTTTTTTTAAAAACTTATTCAACGTTCTCTTGATGGTTCTTGAATGGACTTTGAAGATGGAAGCCACTGTATGATTGTTGGTACCATTAATAAAGGCCTGAATGATCTTTTTCCTCACACCATTGCCCAGTTGGGAAGACAGTTGTGCTGACACAATTTTTTTTAATCTTTTCCTTTTTTACTGAATAACTCAAAAAGAGTTTTTCAGTGATTCTTACGACAAATGGTGACAAGACGGGTAAACGTCTTATCTGAAACCCTGGAAAAAATAAACTCATTTATTTTATTTTATTTTATTTTTTAGATATAAAGCATATTGTGTTGGGGATAATTATTATCTGTTACACGATTTGGACAATTTTGCTTTTACACCCGGTATGTAAAGTGTGTACTGAGTTTAGCATCAAGCGAAGAGATTTTGTTTTATGCTTCGTCAACGGAGATTGCGTTCAAGTATGGAACAGACTGTCGCTGCTCGGTGTGGACCTCAGTGTCAAATTTTATATTTGCATACGCCCTATCTATGATATTGTGTACTTTTACCCATAAATATAGCATACCTGGAAATTATTATGATATATATATATATATATATATATATATATATATATATATATATATATATATCCTCACATCTGAGGAAATTTTGGATTTTGTCGTGTAATACTATTTATTTGCTCTGTTATAATAAATCCATTGAGCTCTTTTTGTGGATCAGTTTTAGTATTTTATATACCTAGGATCCACTTAGATTATATATCAAGGGATTCATTACCTGTACTATATATATATATATATATATATATATATATATATATATATATATATATATATATATATATATAAAGTGAATATTGCAGTCAACACTCAGAGGTGACAGACTATTTTAGCATGAAATAGTCTGTCGCCTCTGAGTGTTGACTGCAATGTTCACTTTTTATATTTACATACGCTCTATCACTGATACTTTATCCCATAAATATATCATACCTTATATATATATATATATATATATATATATATATATATAATTGTTGCTCACAATGAATATCCATGTATAAAACGCAATATATCTTGTCTGAAGATCGCATTGAAGCGTGAAACTGACAGTCGTCGTCGTCATCATCATCATCAGTCTCATGACTGGGTGTGGTCGTAGGGTTGGTGCGCAAATGAGCCACCTGACTAGTTCCTCCATATTTCTCGGTTGCGTGATTCACACCAATCTTGCAACAGTAGACCAAAAGTTTTCTTTTGATTTCTGATGTATACACATTTCCTTCCGGGTCTCAACCAGAGACCTAAGGTCAGAAATAGTTTCATGTCATTTTCCACCGATAATTTTTGTAAAAAAAAAGCACTAAAATCACACACGTTTTACATAGATAAAGCTCTTTGCAAGGTGTGAGTTGTACGTCTTGTGTACAAAGTTTTGTATTTCTTTAAGCGATAGGCTACCAGAAATCCCTTCAATGAGTCTATCGGAACATTTGTCAATCAATCTGAGGGCTCCAACTACAACTGGAATTATAAATATATGGTAAAATCCTTAGGAAAAGTAAGCCACTTTGGCTAGAAGTGAGCTAGTTAGGCAATTCTTCGAAATCTATTAGGTGGCCCTAAACTTCTGGCCTGTAATATATATATATATATATATATATATATATTTGTATGTATGTATGTATAGTCCCCTCCAAAAGTATTGGAACGACAAGGCTAATTCGTGTGTTTTTGTTCCTCTACCAGAAAATAAAAGCTGAAATTCCGAACTCTTGTCTCATATTTATCTTTTGATCTTAAATTCAAATGTCTTCAGTGAACAACAGAAACAATGGAATTGGCCTTGTCGTTCCAATATTTTGGGAAGGTACTATATATATATATATATATATATATATATATATATATATATGTGTGTGTGTGTGTGAAAATATATAGAAAATAGGAAAGAACTCGTTAGGTAAATAATCCAAAGTTTCTTAGTATTTTTATTTTTAAAAAACTTCGCTCGATACAAAAGTAGAGCCTAAATATAATTATTTATTTAAAAATATGATTCCTCCGCTACATAAGAGTTCTCATGTTTCAAAAACAAGAGCTGAAAACTTCAATATAATTATTTGAATTCAATTGAATTAAAGTCTCAAGCGAAATTATATACACACACACACACACACACACACACACACACACACACACACACACACACACACACACACACACACACACACACACACATATGTATATAAATAAAAAGAAAGAACAGTAAGATATATAATCTGGTGTTCTTATAGGTATTTTTATTTTTACAAAATAGTGCTCGATGTAAATTTACAGAGCATTAATATTATAAATTAATTGATTTAAAATATGGTTTTTCCACTTTACACAGTTCTAACCATGTTTCAAAAATGGAAGCTAAAAGCCACGAATTTAATTTTGCAATTAAATTAAAGACATTAGTTCCATTTCATCCAGCAAAATTAAATTCGTGGCTTTTAGCTTCCATTTTTGAAAGAACTGTGTAGCGGAAAAAACATATTTTAAATCAATTAATTTATAATATATATATATATATATATACCGACTTACCTCTCGAAGACTCACTTTGTACCTATCTGACCATAGTTCAATTAGGACTCATTTACATACACATAAACGTACCAAATCCCAACAGGAACATATTTGCTCAAAATACTACACCACCCGTAAAAAAGACTAAAAATAATGTAAGCGATGATAAAAAAAGAAAAGGCCAATACTCAGTAACATCAACTATGAACACGGTCACAATGTGCTGACCGTGTTTGGAAAATAAAACATTCCTATAACTCTAGCCACATACTTAAGATTCCATATATTCAGTTAAAAATAAAAAAATTATATCGTCTTTGTTAATGGCAAAAAAATATCCGAAAGCGCTCGGATGTGCAGGATATTTGGGCAATTTTTACACATTTTATGCCGAGAAAGAAAAGCACTTATACGAACTCAAGAAAAATTAAATAAAATGCTTAATCGTAGTGCCTTGTCAGTCGTCTTTAATGAAACATGTATAAAAGAAGGATTGCTACTAAATACACACACAGACATATATATATATATATGCATGAGTTTTATATATGTGAATTACGTAAGAATCTCCAATGTCTGTACCAGAAGTAAGAAATCAGGTGATTTTCAGCATTATCTGTTAAAAACGTGATCTTGCCAAGCCACGAAGTTTGCTAGTTATCAAATCCTCTTTATCGATTTATGTGGGAAAGGCAAATGCTGAGCATAAAAAAAAGAAAGTATTTATGAGCGAGCAGATGACACACTTTTTCCAATCACCTGATGCGCCTCTCGTCCGGATTACGTCAACGTCGTCTTTATTCAGTCATCTAATTCTTTCTTTCTTCCTTTATTTCTAAATAGCACATTTTTCTTTTTCTTATGATTACTATTTTCCTTTATTTCTTAGATGTACACTTTCGTCCTGTTCAAATGTCCAGTGTGGTCAGTAGGGTCACATCGCAGGTGAATAACTTATCAGTTCCCTTCACATATTTAAGTTGAAAGCCGGAAAGATATTTATTCATGCACAGCTTGCCTTGGACAGGCAGACCTGGCGGAGCCTATTCCTCTTCATGTCAAACCACAGCCGGTGTCCTAAAACTTGAAGGCTCGCCTTGTAACGGAAATATGGCTGTTGATTCAATCAGGGGAACCCTTCACTCTGGTCGTTCAGTCTAGGAAGCCCCAGCGCTGTCGTGTCGTGTCATCATCGCACTGGCTTTCATACATATCGAATGAGTCCAGTCTACTCTCTCGTGCGCGTAGGGTACTGGATAGCGGCTCGGTATGAAAAATCGGGGAGCCGAGTTCAAATGCCTGTCGGGTTCCTTATATTTACCTTGGAATCCATCTCCCCCTTCATATGGGTTAAACAGTAGGCTTGTATCTGGAAAATTATTGCTATTCTAAAAAATTATGTTAATATAAAATTTGCTAGAAAAAAATAAGAATTATTACAATTCAACATGTGCTTCGGTTTTAAATAAACCACAAACGGTTGATAACCCATAAATGACTAAACATTCAATTAATCATTCATTTTTATTCATTATGCCTCTTAATTCCTTGGGTAACATAGAGCCGCAACAACACCTCCCAAAAGACGCGGTTCCGGGTGATTCTCTTCAGCTCGGCCCATGTCGTGTCGGCTGCCTTCAGCACGCGTCATACGCTCCACTTTGCAGAACGCTTCCTCGGCCATGTCGTTGTTTAAAGATATCATTAAGGTTTCTGTAACAAGCTAGTTTTTTTAAGTGTTTAGGTTGTTAGCCTACTGCACAAGCTGGAGGACCAAGGTGTGTCTTTTGTCTGGTTGGTTAGACCTGCTAAGGGCCGAAGCCCCTGTCCACACGCTCTGAAACACGCAAGCCATCCTACAGCGTCAAGGCGACACACCATTAGGACGGAGTCAATTGATCAGTCACTCAAAAAACTTACACACTCTCTTAGATAGGCGTTGATCTTACAAGAAGGTTCAACCGTTCTTTCACAGATCTTGTTTTTAATTTTGCTGAGTGTCTAAGCCACTCTCCGTAGACAGAAAAAATCTTGGCAGGGGTAACGGTTTAGTTATTGATAACTCTTGACCATGCACAACTGGTGGTACTGGGGTACATCGATATCAATAGATAACATTATGTAATTTTTAAAATCTTTCCTTCCTAATTAATCCCCTGATACTCTCTGATTGAAATCCTTCCCCTTAGATTCGAAATGTCTCCACTGGGAGCTAAGAGTCTCCCGTTTGTAATTACTTGATGAATGTGAATTTGGTGTCATCGTAATTATGAGTTCAATTCCTGGGCGGGGCAGTGTGTATTGAATTCAGTGGAAATGCGTAGTACTAAAAATAAGAACTAGACAAGATATCCGTAGGCATGGGTAGTGGAATGAGAACAGTCTACCTTGTAGATTAAATAAAGTGTTCAATTCGGAATTCCCTGTAGGTGACCCGGATCGATATACACCTGTTGAAGACCGATGGGCAGCACGACGACCGAAACGTTCCAATAGCAACACAAAGATGTAGACAAGTGCTCGAATGTAAATAATGCTAATTCCCCATCCAAGAAACCCAGACACAATTTGTTGCTGTTTTATAAAATCGTCCTGTACAGGTGTCCCCAAAGTCTTTAGACCATCGAATCCTTTATGGAATCCTTAACCATTCATCGACCCGCAAATATTTTCACCATATATATATATATATATATATATATATATATATATATATATATATATATATATATATAAGCAAATATATGGATATACATCCGACAGTATGAAGAAAAATATATGTATTTTCATAATAAAAATCTTAGGCGGATTTATGAAGCAGTCATAATATCTATCTCACGCACGATGAACACTAGACCTGGCTTCTTTAATATTTCCCCTTTTCTAGCAAGATTAATGCACGACAAACGTACATATAAGTTTTAGATCAAAATAAAATTCTTTTCGTTTTTCATTCAAAATACTCAAATTTTAGGAATACGTTTTCACAACATCGCCCACGTGACGACGACGTGATCATATTTAAACGGAACGCTGATCTTATAAAAGATTTCATCTGTTTGGATTGGTATTGCTTTTGTGTCCATTGTCTTTTTTCATGTTGAATTGTATATGGTCTATGTTAATTATGTTTTATGAATATGTCCTGAAGATGGTCTATTAGACCGAAACGTCCGACGTTGACATTAAACATTAAAACAGCATAATCGCATATTAGGATTTTTGTTTGTTTTTTCAGTATATTTTTCTTCATATATATATATATATATATATATATATATATATATATATATATATATATATAAGGTCGATCGCAGTCGGGATCAGAGTCATTGTAAACGATCATTTCATTCGGTACATAATATGTGTTTCGCCAGTGTTCTATGCAGTTTTGAATTCAAAGTTGTCTTTCTCCTAGACTAGCTGCCAACCAAGGCTGAAGAACCTAGTCTGTTCTGCTATTTACCTATAGTTGGGAGTGGATAAGAGATGAATTCATGCCTTTCTCAAGATTATTTGCACGTAAGTGTATGTAACGATCTCGACAGAAATTCGACTTAGAATTCGAATATATATATATATATATATATATATATAAATTATTTGGACTATTGTCCTCATCTTTGTCGCCATGTTTATCACAACGACCAAGCATAGAAATTAATACAATATGGAAACCAGTAAGGAGTGCTAGAGAAACGCGATAATAACAAAAACTGCAATATGAGCTCTGGTAAAAAAAAGTGCAATGATAACAGCAAAAATTTCAATATGCGCACTGGTAAAAAATGGTTGCTGCGGACATTAGGTTTATAATATCCAGAAATTCATACACAGATATCCTCAAGGACACATGGCAGAGTAGATAAAGGCGTTACTAGAACAGTCTACCCCAGCGAGCGAAATAAACGGTTCAGTTCGACATTCCAACCACCTGAAGAAGGCGTGATAGGACCCAAAGATTGTGAGTTCAATATCTGGTTAAAGCAGTCGAGAACTTTCAGAGGAGATAACTGACATCCATTAGACATGTCACGCGGAACTAGATCTGTCTACCCCAGTGAGCGAAATAAAGGGTTCAGTTCGACAATCCAACCACCTGAAGAAGGCCGGAGCGTACAACGGCCGAAACGTTCTGATAAACGCGGCAATAAAGATGAGGACAATAGTCCGAATAATGTAAATAGTGTACATAATACACACACACACACACACACACACACACACATATATATATATATATATATATATATGGTTATTGCGATCGGTTATTTAGATTGAAATGTTTTGCCTTTTACCATCATTTATTTCACCCGATAAGATATATTTTATCTTGATATTTTATTATTCATTTCCTAACTTATATTTTTCTTCCAATACTAGACGTTTTTTTTTTTTAATAATAATAATAATAATACACAGTATTGGTATCCACTGAATATAAAACCCGGCATAACAGTGGGCCAATATCCGCATTGTAAAATATGCAACTTTTACGGAAAGGAAACTGAAAGAAATTGCTATGAACATGGCTGTCCCTGCAGACTGTAAATCAATCTACAGGGACTGCCATGTCAATAATAAGGCATATTCTGTTTTTTTTTGTGGCCTCTGATCACGATGTCTGGGCGATTAGCTTTGATTGTTTTGTCTCTGTGTAAAGTCGCATAAAATTGTTACAGATCCTGTTTGTAAGTGGGTCAGCGTGGTGTTCATAGCAATTTCTTGCAGTTTCCTCTGAAAATCTTAAAAAAAAAATCTGTTAACCTTGAAATCGAAATCTCAAAAATGTGGCACGTGAGGACATTAACAATTCCAGTTGTAGTTGTACTCCTCGGTTTGATTGGAAATGTTCCGATAGATTCATTGAAGGCATCTCTGGTAGCCCAAGCATTAAATAAATACAAAAAATGGTACTCACAAGTACAGCTCACACCTTACGAAAGGCTTTATCTATGTAAAATGTGATATTAGATTTTCTTTTCTTTTTTTTTTTTTTTTGGAAAATATCATGAAGCCATTTATAGCCTTAGGTCTCTGGTCGGGACCCCAGAAAGAAATGAGTAGACACCAGAAATCAAAGGAAATAAAATAATAATAATGATATTAAAAATAAATTAATAAACTTTTTTATTAAATTCGTTTACACCATTAATGATCAGGATGTGTTTGATCAGGAGCAAAGACATTAATATTTGGTTGGAAATTGTTAAGTTTTAGTCGTAAACCAACCGCAATTTAATTATCGTCTGCTTTTTGACTCACAGGCATTTATCGACCGCCAGGATAGTCTCATATTCTTCCATGGGGTCGATATCAACCACTTTAGGGACTCCTGTTTTATCCTTTTATAGCATTTGAACAACTAGATAAAGCTTGCGTTAAGTAATAATAGCACGCGATAATTTCCGCCATAAAACTGTGTTTGATTGGTTTGTTTTACATGTCAACTGTTGTCTGTTTATTCAATGTCGTTTTTTTTTGTATGAGGATCGAACTCACTACTCTGTAGTAATGGTCAAATAGCATCGCTTCGCCAACCATTAAGACACGCCAAAGCGCCTACATAAAATTCGATTGGTTCAGTTGTGTCGGGTTTGAAAAGAAAAAAAAAAAGATCACTAAAACCATTTCACTAGAAAAACACCTATTCAGCTTAAATCCCATACACTAGAAGTTCTTTTATCCGAACTTCAGAGCAGTTCGGATATGAGGACGGGTTTCGGATATAATGTAGCATGTGTAATATAAATATAACTTAACAAAACACAAGAACTTATTGAAAAATATGAAAAATTAAATTTCTCATGAAAGTAAATATTAATTTGCAATGTTTAATGCTCAATAAGTTTTATTTTTAATTGTCTTTCTTATTTCTTTTCTTATTTCGCCAACTTTTCGCTGTTTTAGATTTTTTTAAGTAGATATTTACTTGGCCCCCCACTGAGTCAGGATGTGACACAAGGTCAGTGGGAAACCCGAATGTTTCCACTCGGGCCGCTGGTCTAAACCTGGTCTTAGCTGGTCATAGCTTGTCCAAGCTGGTCAGAGCTGGTCTAAGCTAGTAATAGCAGTGATACTTACCAGACCAGGGACGAGCCCTGTGCCAGGTAAGTAAGTAAGATTTTTTTTAAGTAAGGCATTTCTGCAAATTACTTGAATTTCTACATTATGTAATACTGAACAAAGATTTGATGACGTCATCAAATTGATGACGTCATGAATTGCTTTCTCTACTGAGTCCCAGTCTTCATCATCATCCTTCATATTTTCACCATTATCGGAAGAATTTGATTCTTCTATTTCTTGACAATCCAAATCATTTTGAAGTGATTCTATGGTTGAATTCTTTTCTAATTCATTAGCCTTCTTCATTTATTCATTCTTATAAGTCATCCAAAGTGAGAATATTCAGTGGATCATCTTCAAGCGTAAGTTTTAGTGTTTCGTTCAGATTCTGCAAATTTATTTGCAAATTCAACGACTTAGGAACTTCGTCCAGTTTTTCAATAATCTCTAATTTCTGATGTAACGTGAAAGAATTTCTTTTTCTTTTTTCTTCTAGTTAAAGTTTCTTGTGTGCGAGAAATTATGGATTGAGAAATTTCATCTTGCTAACAATTATCTACAAAGAAAAGAAATTATTAACATGTAACATATTCCTGCAACATCTAAATGGCTAAATTGGTTGTTTGGTTGATATCAACGTCTATGGGTTATTTAATGCCCAAAACTAAATATTATGATCACAACTGTATGCCTTCAAACACAAATAAAATGTATTATTGGTCATTTTGCTATAAAATCTATTGTTGGTAATCTTACTATAAATAGTTATGGTTAGTAATCTTTTTCATATAAAAGGATATTGCTGGTATATATACTATGAGATATATTTTTATACTTTTATAGTGTTCTGTTTTTATTTGGGCGTGCATTATTTGCCTATAACTGGGACTCTAACAGGTGCTACTACCCAGTGTGGAGCCGAGAACAACTGCAATTAAGCAGTGGTTCTACGCTCCTGAAAACCTTCAATCTCTCGATCAGAGGCCTTGCTGCCGAATGTAGTTAATATATCTTCTGTGCGAGAAATTATGGATTGAGAAATTTCATCTTGCTAACAATTATCTACAAAGAAAAGAAATTATTAACATGTAACATATTCCTGCAACATCTAAATGGCAACACTGAGAAGATCGGACATAACCAGAATGGCGTATTGCTGCCATGTCTGGGTTCGTGCTGCCATCCCAGCCTTAATAGGGTGCAAAAGTGATTACATTGCCTTGTGGGTGATGAATTATTTTCCACTCGGGAACACGTTCCATCATAGGCGAAACGTTGCTACCCTCTCTTTTGCTATTTCCATGGAAAATGTACAGACAAGCTAGATACATTATCTACATCAGTTCAGACCTTCACAGGTACCACCCACCATACAACTTACACGGTGTCAACTCATCCTCATTTCATCCGTATTCCATTAGTGAAGAGTAATTTCCTCTCAGAAAGCTTCTTCCCCAGAAATTCTCCTTTGTGGAATAGTCTCCCGAGGGGATGCTTCTTCGATCACTACAATCTCAACCTCTTCAAGTCCAGTGTCAACTGTTAACTATCCTGCATATGCCCATAATATGCACTTCTCAACCTTTCCATTTATGCCCTTAAAGTAACCACATTCAGTAATACCCTACCTTGAGTGGCTCTTCGGATTTGTATTGCGTGAACAATAGTATAACAAATAATAATGTCAAATTATACGGATAACTTAAAAAGAATTAAAGAAAGATGTTATTGCCAAGGCAATAATGATGAATTTCTAAGCGAAAGTATGGGGCACCCAGTGAGGATCGAACTTATTACTCAGTCGTAATTTTTTAGCGATACTAGCTTGCTAACCATTATACCATGTCGAAGGGCCCAAAATGATTTTCTAAGCCTAGCTTAGATATGGCAAGTGGCCGAAAGTATAGTGCACCCAGTGAGGACCGAACACGCTACTCAGTCGTAGTTGATCTAGCGAGACATGTTTGTTAACCATTACACCACATCGAGGTGTCCAACCAAGATGTAATGTTTGTATTACCCAATAGAATAAAAGTTTTATAAACGACCGATCTGTCACTGGTAAATATTGTCGTGTCACCGTATCAATTTAACCCACTCCTAGTTCTTGCCAAATCAGATTTCTATTGTGGGGATTACTCCCATCTTTTTGCTAAGGATGCTTGCTAGGTGTTGTTTTATTTAGGACTATAAAACATGTGTATTAACATCCCTTTTCCCTTTCTCTAAAAAAAGAAAAAGGGAAGTGTTGTGGATTCCGAGATGAAATTCGGTCTCCAATGAATGACAAACGCAAGAATTAAATATAAGAAATAAATGTAATTACACAATAATACAATGGGTAATACTGTTAGTAAATCCAGAAACGCGGTTAGTAGTAATAATAATAATATATATATATATATATATATATATATATATATATATATATATATATACAGTCTCGAAGTAGGAATTCCTTAGAGTCTACGTGCTTGTAACTGACTTCTACAAGCGGTTACTTCACACTATTACTTTACCTCCAACTCAATCACAATCTCTGCTCACTCTCCCAATATCTCTCTATATTCTGATTGACTCTGGGTATTTAACGGCAGCAGTCCAAGTAACACTCTGGTCGAGTCCAATTATATGAAAAAGGGGAGGACCCCATAACAGGAAGGAAAATATTTAGTACTTGGCCGTATAGAAAGAAAGAAAGAGATTCATTCATTCCCATTGCTCTTATAGTCCTGAATGTAACAACACTTAGCGGACATGCTCTACAGACACAGTGGGTGTAAACCACACAAAGTCTACATGAGGGTGTGTATTTTGTAGTGATGGAAAGCAAAGGAGAGATTCCATAGTAGGAATTGGGTGATCAATAACCGATGTTACGGTGAAAACGAGGGTGTTTATGCAAAAGTTTGGTTCGTGGGAAGGTTGGAATAATTCACAAGCAGGCTTAAAGTTCAGACAGCAGATGCTTACGTTTGATGTTCAACTTTGGTTTTAGGAAGATAATTAAATATTTTGATCTTTGTCTCAATATTGAATCAGTTTCTTACAACTCGTCTTTTGCTAATGGCGATGGATTTATTTCATACTTTCCTACGAAGCGATTAATCGTAATCATCCTGAAACTATAGTTACCTTGATATCGTATCGATTCGTCAAACTGTTCCACATTGATGCCACCTGTTGCCAGAAATATATTTGTCTATCGTGACTATGAAATATGGTGATCGTAGGTGGTGTGGGTGCTTCGGGTGGTATTTGCTTTGTCTTCTAATTGCCATCTGTTAATTCTTTTCTTATATTTTAATTGTAGCCAATTCTCGATAAGATCATGAATGACTTTCAACAATAATAGCAATATCTACACCCGAATTAATGGTGTTAGTATGGGAAATCCGCTCGTCACGTGCCTTTCCAATTACTACATTTTTTTAATTAAAAAAAAAAAATATTTAAACAAGTCAACCCGAACAATAATTTAAAACAGCTAACCTTATCCTCAAAAATAATAACACACCTGTAAAAGCAAAATTACAAAGAACAAACATTATTTACGAGTTCAAATGCCCCTTAAGGAACTGTGTTCCTGATCAAACCAAACTCATCCATAATTACATCAGTCACACTACTACATGCCTATCCAGACGACTTACGTTAAACCTATCCGACCACAGTTCCATTAGAACTTATTTAAACAAACACACAAACCTACCAGACTCCATCCGAAACATACTAGTAAAAAATACAAGCATAGTACCCACATCCACATGTAAAAAAGATTTAAAGTAATGGAAGCCTTAATAAAAAAGAAAAAGCCAACATTGGTTGTTTGGTTGATATCAACGTCTATGGGTTATTTAATGCCCAAAACTAAATATTATGATCACAACTGTATGCCTTCAAACACAAATAAAATGTATTATTGGTCATTTTGCTATAAAATCTATTGTTGGTAATCTTACTATAAATAGTTATGGTTAGTAATCTTTTTCATATAAAAGGATATTGCTGTTATATATACTATGAGATATATTTTTATACTTTTATAGTGTTCTGTTTTTACTTGGGCGTTCATTATTTGCCTATAACTGGGACTCTAACAGGTGCTACTACCCAGTGTGGAGCCGAGAACAACTGCAATTAAGCGGTGGTTCTACGCTCCTGAAAACCTTCAATCTCTCGATCAGAGGCCTTGCTGCCGAATGTAGTTAATATATTAATGAAAAGAATGACGAAAGGAAAACTGATTTGAACAACGTGTTTCATTCATTAAGGAACTTCAGCAAGGAAAATGTAGATATTTTTCGACAAAGCTGTATTTATATACACAGAAAAGCGGTATCGTTGCGAAAAATAACATTAAGCAAGAAAGCTATGAAGAAGGTTAAATGGTCTAATTTTGATGGGTTTTTAAACGAATGTGAAGTAATGTTGGTTTTAAAGAATAATGGTCATTGTTTTTTTTTTATTATTATTTTGAATGTTTTTATGTCGTAGATAAATATGGTAACATGAGAAAGAAGCATTTCTCTTAAAGAAATTGATATTTGAATAAATCCCAGCGCGTATATTTGTTTTTAAAAATATCTATTAATCTACTTGTGAGAACTTTGCTTGTTAGTAAGTTATTCTCTCTTATAATACGGACAGGACATTTTTTAAAGCATATCACATCAAGCAAGGCGCTTGTGCCACTAACACGGAAGTGGTTACGGAGAGTGAGAGCAAGAGTAAAGAGGGTTTTTTGGGGAAAGGATAAAGAGAAGGACAGGGATCAAGGTCAAGGCATCAGAAGGTCGATTGACATTACATTTGGATATTTGAAGATTATAGCTATCAGGGAAGCAAGTAAGGAGAAGAGAGTTTCACTGTCGGGAAGTGCAAGATAAGAAGCTGTTGAAGTATAAGATTTGGCTTCATTTAGCCGTTTCGACAGTGAAAGGGTGGGACCGACATGCCAACCTAGTAGCACGCTTAAATTCATGCAGTTTCGGAACCAGTGAAAGTAGCTCGTCAGAGCAGTTAGCATGTAGAAAAGACAGAGGGAATCCACAGAGTGTCTCTGAGAAAGTGACTGTAGACGAGATGCCAGATCTGGACCTATCACATTGCTTATCCATCTCTGGATTTTGTCGAGATGAACAGCAGGGGCACTAGACCATATATAGCAACAGTTGAGATCGAAAATTTCTCTGTATAACTCATGCATTGGATAAATTATTATGTAGGAGTGTTTTTGTGATTATAAGTACATTTGCTTTTAATTTCTGAAAGATTCACCAGTATATTATTAGGAACAGCTGTTACAGTTAATATGCCTGCTTCAAAATTATTGTTTTTACTCTCATTGTTAGCTCTGACCATTTGCATAATAGTTTTTGTATATATATATATATATATATATATATATATATATATATATATATAATTGATTTCTTGTTAACATTCGATATATTGTTTTGAATAGTAGATTTTATGGAGTTGGTAGGTAATATCGTATGCTTATTTTTATTTACGAATGAATTCTTCCTAAGATTAGAATATCCAGTATGTCTAGGATCACACTAGCTCTCATCGACCCTCTGTTGAGGATCATGAAATGGGGCGTCTATTTAAAATAAGAAGTACCCACTATTTTAAATGTTTATAATATATCTAAGAAATGGCCATAATTCATGAGAGAGATTGCGTATGCAGAAGATGTCAGCCAATCGGGCGGTAAAATGTTTCAATCCCGATCAGAGACGATATCGTGTGAATAGTTCCAAGCTAGTTTTGCAGTATTTTAAGCGATCTAACGATAATCTTCTGGAATTGATGATGCAGAATGGTAACACCGCTCTTTTGCGGAGTCCAAACAACAGTCGTTGCAGAGGCACGGCATCGGATTTCTTTATTGATGAGGAAATTCAAAACCCAAAAGTCAGTAGGAAAGGTCTTAAATTAGGAAGGTATTTTGATGATCGATTATTTTCAAATGAACCACAGAATTACCGCAATTCCCCATGTATAATACGCATTTTTTTGTCAAAAATAATAAGCAAAATTAGGGGTGCGTATATTGCACCGCTACAAAAAATCTTTAAAAACTTGCGGTTTTCATAGATCGATTTCAGTTGCGAAATGACTACTCACCAAAAATATACGACAATTTGACACTAACATTCGGCGATTGCGACCCCACAAGGATGTCAAATACAATCATATATACGTAACAATACTTACAAATGTAAAATAAAATAAGAGTTATCATAAAACTAAATTAGAATAATATTATTCTATGTTTAAAACCATTTTAATAAGAGTAGGAAACGTTGGCCGTAATGAAATTGTAGAGGTACAATTTATAGGGTTTGATTAGCAAACAAGGGGTGCGTATTATGTGTGAGTAGAAGCATTTTCTCACACTTTCACCACAATTTTAGGGGTGCGTATTATGAATGAAGGTGTATTATACATGGGGAATTACGGTAATGTTGAATACCATTCCAATTTGTTATAGCGCTTAAAAGGGGCACTGAAGGAAAAACATTGAGCCGAGCAAGGAACGATGTTCTCTTTTTTTTCGACGGACCTGCTCCCTAATCTGGCAAGACGCTAGCTGTTTTGAAGAATTTAAGATTTAAGAACAGGCACCATCCACCCCTACACATCAACTATTGTAATGACTGTTTCCGGTTTCCAAACATTAAAAGGAGTTTGAAAGAGAGGGAATTTTAGATTTTTTAAAATCATTTCACCCCATGCAAAACGATAGCGTCATTAAGATAAAAGGGCTTACTGAAAACGAGTGATGAAAAAGGACAATAAAAGAACAGGATCCAAGAAGACAGAAGATGGCGATTGACGTTACATTTAAAATTTTGAAGATTGTTGGTGGTAGGGAAACATGAACTCGAAAGCGAGTTCCACAGGCGAGAGGTTCGAGAAAAAAATCATTAGAAGAGAACATACAATTACATTTAACTATTTCAACAGTATAACGATGAGACCTAATAGCCAATCAAGTAGTAGGCTTAAATTCATGCAGTCGAAGTACCAAGGAGAAAAGTTTATTAGAATAACTGGCATGAAAATATAGAAAAAACAGCAGTAAGACACGTCACATCGGTGGGAAAGTGACTGAAGTCGAGATGCAGGATCAGGATCGATAATATAGCAGACCCTTCTTTAGATTTTGTCGAGAATCTCAAAATATATACCCGGAGCGCCAGACCAGATATGGCAGCAATAATCCATGCTTGGACAAATGATAGATTTATAAATATACAAGATGAATTCTGATGAGGAAAAAATTATCTGACACGAGAAAGTAAACCAAACTTCTTAGAAGCAGACCTCGCAGTTGGTCCAATATAATCGTCCCACTTAATCTTTGTAGAAAACGTGAGACGAAGGAGGCGCAATGTGCTGCAATTCTGGAGGTTAGCATCAGCCATGCTTGGAGGTGATAGCAGCTGTAAAGTAAATTTCAGAAATGAAGTTGCCAGTGTGTTGACCTGCGAGGCAAATATTTGAGATAAGATACGGGATTAATGGCTCTTGGGCATTCCCTTCTTGTTAGAACCTATAACTTGTTTAAAACCCACTCATTTATCGACATGGCAACACACTAATCCTATATTCATGAGAGCCTTTAACGTCGAGTATGTTGCCATAGAGTTAGAGATTCAAATCTTTTCGATCGTTGCTTTTTCTTTGTTCGCGTTCGTTGTTCTATGTGTGTGTGTGTATATATCTTATATATATGTGTGTGTATGTATATATATGTGTGTGTGTGTGTGTGTGTGTATCTTATATATATGTGTGTGTAAGTATATATATGTGTATATATATCTATATATATATATGTGTGTGTGTGTGTATATATATGTGTATATATATGTATATATATGTATCTGTGTATCTATATATATATGTATATATATATGTGTGTGTGTATAGATATATGTGTATATATTTATACATACATGCATATATAATGTGCGTGTGTGTGTATATATATATGTGTATATCTGTATATATATATATATATATATATATGTGTGTGTGTGTGTGTGTGTGTGTGTGTGTATGATCAGTATCAGCTTGCTCACCATATGATGTTGAAAAAAAATCCTAATGATCTTCGGATAAAAATATCGCTGATGATTTGTCCCAAAACATCAAATGGATGTATTTCCCGATACGCGTATAGTGAAATTTATTTTCAATCTATATCCTTAGTCTATTTGGGCACCGCGAGGTGTTGTAATGGCTAGTAAGCTTGTCTTGCCAGAACAATTACGACTGAACAGTGAGTTCGATCCTCACTCCGTGCCCCATACTTTCGGCCTTGTGCCACATACAAGCTTGTAAAATCTCGGACACCTCGACGCGGTGTAATGGTTTGATAGATTTACTTTCTAGATCAGATACGACTGAGTAGTGAGTTCGATACTCACTGGGTACCCCGTACTTTCGGCCTTGTGCCACATCTAAGCTGCGCTTAGAAAATCACTATATTCTTAGTCGATTTTCTTCTCTCTCTCTCCTTCCCTCTCATATACATATATATATATATATATGTTGAGAGAGAGAAGAGAGAGAGAGAGAGAGAGGGGGAGTGTATGTGAGAATGGGATACTGTCAGTGTGAACAAACGAATCAACACTGAATGGTGACTATAAGGTTTACGCTTCAGTGAAGCCTTCACACAGTCAACATATAGTCTCGATTCATGTACTGTATTTATAAACGCTCTATCCTCGATATTGAACACTCTTCTCTTAAAATATACCAAATTGCTGACAGGCATTAAATTTATTTTCTTTGTGGAGTTTTTTAAACATTTAAATTACTATCAAACGGTGCTCTAACATGTATGTGGAAGGGCGTGTTCTTACTGAAAATATTTGCCTTGGCGGAACCAGGGAATGTAGTTTATCCGAGCACTTTTTTTGGAAGTAGCGGCAGAGCAGTGAGAGGCTTTCCATATCCCGACGGCGCTCGTAGACGTTTTTGAACTCAATCAAGGCTGGAGAGTGACTTCTGGGCAACTCCCGCTCAAATATGACAACAGTACTTCATTTTTGGCCTGACCCAACTCTTGTAAAGGTAGAGCATAGCAGGAAGAGGATAGAGGTACGACAGAAGAAATTGTTAGAATAGAACTTATGCACAGTAGTCAGTATAATTACAATTAGATTCATAACATTCGTGTTGACTGTTTATCATAAAAGGAATGCACATCAACGTCTAATCAATAAGTGACTCTGCTGTGCGCCTTCTCGAGGTAACATTCTCAGCTGACCTGAAGGGAAAAGACTATATTGACTCCATTGCTAGGTCTGTTGTTAAGAACTCGGTTCACTTTGTCGGGTAAAGACAATTTTTCCCTCCAGAATCTGTTTTACATATCTATATATGCCATTTTTCCATGCTTGTGCCCATGAATATTCCTACCACATATGGTCCGGTACCTCTGCTATTTACCCTGAGCTCCTTGATAAAATCCAAAAAAGAATCAGCAATATTACTGGTTCTGATCTGGCGGTTCGGCTTCAATCTTTTCCATAAATACTTTCTTCGCTATCGTACCTAGATTTTTTGAATTTAAGCGCAGTACTCGACTGGTGTCTTGAACTCATCAATTTACAGTTGAGCTGGCTAGATGTAACCGTAAATTCTATTTTAACAGTTTATTTTCTCGCAACTTTTGGAACTCTCTTCCGGCTCCATGCTTTCCAGCCAAATTTAATCTACAAAAAATTTAAATGCAATGTCAATCGTTACCTACTGTCGTGATCACTTTTTTCCTCTTCCAGCTTCTTAGTAATTGTTGTGACTTAGTTAATGGTTAAAGAACTAACAAAACAAGTGTACAGATATATCATATATTAAACAGTAAGTACAACAGAAGAGTATTACACGACTAGTGAGTGTGTGTGTTTAGCGTTCAATCTATTCGGCTGTTTCCCCAAGGCCTTCTCTCCTACTAATCTTATAGTAGGCGGAAGAGTCCAACATAGATTCTTTAGAGGGAGGACACCACAACAGTAATGTTACTGTTCCTAATTCTTCCGCACCCTGTAACCCCTTGTGTCTTAGTGGTTTTACTGCCTTGCATTGGGTGATATCAATTAAAAATCATTTTTTTTTATTGACAAAGGTGTTAGAAATTTTAAGGTTCTTATTTTTGTTTGTTTGATTACAAGAAGAGACGATTCCACAATGAATATGCGATGCAGGCATTTTGGTAGATTTAATCCTCTTGATGAGAGCAAAAAAGACCGATGATATCAGAGCCGCGATTAAATCCAAAGAAAAAGTAACGTCGTAGAGAGAGAGAGAGAGAGAGAGAGAGAGAGAGATCCCGCTGGATGGAGAGATGGATGGAGATTAGACAGTCGATCCGGAAACCTATTTGTCGACAACGGATAGAGTAGTTACACACACACACACACACACACACACACACACACACATATATATATATATATATATATATATAAACCCAAAATGAATTTTGGCCTTCGTACGATATCTGGCGAGTGGGATTATTATTTGCTACTGAATTAAGTGCATTGATGAAATGGGTTTATGTCGAAAAATAATTCTTTGTTGTGTAAAATAAATACTTTCATTATGATTTAGAGATTTATTGATCACACACACACTTATATATATATATATATATATATATATATATAGTGGTAGAACTATAGCTGGCCACTCGTATTCGAGGATACCTGTCTACTAGGGCGGCTAGCCAATCCCTATTGGAGACGCTTGCTCAGGCGCATTTGTGTTTATTCAACATCCACAGAGCTCACCTGCGGTTTATACTGCAACTATGCTCAGCAGACCTTAGTTACACTTTCTGGGAAAGAGCGTGTTATCTAGCGTGATCAACAATTTGAACAAGGCCAGCACGTTCAAGTCCTCGGCCACGATGACTTGTTACTTCGTGTTAGCTCAGCTATCGAGGCCCACCAAGGGTTCCGTTTACCCAATTTCACTCACAGCCCGGTCAACCTGTGGTATGGTTTTCAGGCACTTTCCAAAGGTGACGTACGCTGGGTTCGACCCCTCCAGTCCGATAACATCAGGAAGTCTCCTTACTGACAAATCTACCAGGGTGATATTCTAACCCAGGTCTCATGATCAGAATGCAAACGGTCTAACCACTCCACCACGTTCCCCCCATATATATATATATATATATATATATCCAGGTAAGATGAGAACGAATAGAGTACAATTCCAACGGTCGTAACATTTAATTTAAAAGAGGGCTCAATACAAAGTAGTGCAATATTCTTTATTTTAGGATATGACATCAAAAAACATGTCAAAAACGCTACACAATTGCAGTCGTGTTTCGATGCGAATCAACGCATCTCATCTGGTGATTGTAAATGACAGGTAAGTTCGCATCAAACACGACTGCAATTGTGTAGCGTTTTTTTGAATTGAGGTAATATCCTAGAATAAATAAATATATATATATATATATATATATATATATATATATATATATATATATATATATAATGTGTCCATAAAGTTCGTGTGCACTTTAAAAATTATAATTTTATTTGTGTGTTGCGATAGAAATAATCTGTAAAAAATGTTATAATGTTTAATGTACCTAGTTTGAAGTATAGCTAAAATAACTGTGAAATGTGATATCAGGCATTACTGTAAATCAGTTGGCAAATGTTTTCCGTGAACTGCAAAATCGTATTACCCTTTGTATTGCTAATGATGGAGGACATGTGGAAACTTAAATAAAATTTCAATAAAACCTTAAAAAATATAGATTTACCTCTTTCTAATCCTTTTTACAAATTATTTCTATCGCAAATACACATAAAGTTATAAATTTTTTAAAGTGCACACGAACTTTACGGACACCCTGTATATATATATATATATATATATATATATATATATATTTGGTTGGATAGATGTGAGTTTGTTAGCTCTATCTCTGATATTGAGCGCTTTCTAATAAGTACCGCGCATATAATATATAAATAATTATACATATATATATTTATTTATATTTATATACACACACTTTTCACACACACACACCCACACAAACACACACACACACACATATATATATATATATTTATATTTATATACACACACTTTTCACACACACACACACACACACACACACACACACACACACACACACACACACACACATATCTGAAGAAAAACATATTACCAGCAATAAAAATTTTGTCGGCATTAAATAACCCATTGAGGTTTATATGCCATAAAACAAACCAAACCAAACTAAGTCAGATGAATACTTTCGCATTTTAGGAAATTATTAATCCGATACTTATAAAATCCGTAATACTCATCAAATAATACTGAGAGTAGTTCTTTTTTTATCTGTAGTTTTTGAGAAACGATCTCCCAATGCATTTGCATATAGATTGATTTGGAAACTAATTTGAAAACAAACCAATGAAAAAGCAATCAGTAACTTGGGGAGTCTAATTACATTGTCGTCATTCAATAATGATCCAAAGAAGGACTGTATTGCTTGCCTGACCTTTTATCGTTGGATAAGTAGTAAACGCCGAATAATGGAGTTTTATGCTCCCACCCGGCCTTGTGGTCAAATAAAAGAACCAAAAAAAAAAACGGTTGAAACTCAATCTGACATTAATCAGGTTGTGGAACAAAGAGCCTTCAATTCTGTTTATATTATCGGCTAATTACCTGTAAAATCCTTACTTTCTAAGAGGATTATATATTTTTTTATTAATTTTTAACAAGGCACAGGAGCTATTTTTGAATGAGCGTAAACAGAAGAGGTAAGAAGTGCAGATGATGAGGATAGACTTTAAGAGGTTAAATTTATAGGGATCGAGAAAATATCAAATCGGGATTCTGCCCCACAAAGAAGCAGTACTTTGGGAAGAAGCTGTCCAAATAAAGCTTCCTTCTTATTCAATGGAATACGAAAGGAGTGCAGATGATTTGTTTAAATGTACGCGATATGGTGGGTGTTAGCTGTGAAGGTCTGAACTGGTGGAAAAATGAATATAGCTCATTAGTGCAGCTACCATGGAAATAATGATTAAGTAAGTAGCAAAAAAGCTTGTGACGTTTCTACTGTGAGAATTACAGTGGCCTAAGAAGAGTTTTTAGCTCGGAGAAATAAACTACATCCAATTTCAAAATTTAATTACGTAATTCAACATAAATAAACAGTATTTGGAACTAGTATAGAGTAGGTCCTCCAGTTGCTAGTTGCAGTGCTTGTTTTCGATTTTTCATGGATTTGATCAAGTTATCAACAATTGATTGATCCATATTTGGCCACTCCTTTAGCAATGTTTCTTTAAGGGTTGCCACTGTCGTGATTTTGGCTGCACGCTCTCGAATTTTCGGTGAAGGTATTTTCAAACGTGCTCTAATGGATCCATGTCTGGACTTTGGGCTACTCATGGCATTGACTTGATTCCTTGCGATTCCTTCCAGCCCTTTGCTACTTTGCTCGTATGACATGGCGCTCCATCTTCTTGAAAAAGGTAAATATTCCTGTCAATCTAATTAGTTTCAAATAGTGGGAGTAGCCCTTTCTTTAATATTTGACAGTATTTTGCACCATTCAGCCGCGCGTGAACAAGAATCAGCTCAGATTTCCATCCAAACCAGACAGCGCCCCACACCATTACTCCAATCCCTCCATGTTTCACGGTCGCCTGCAGACATTTAGTGCTCCAAGTCTCATTCTGATTTCTCCAAACATAAACCTGTCTCGAATTCGAATATTGGCAGAATTTACTTTCATATGTCCAAATTACAGACTGCCAAAATTCATAATCTTTGCTCTCGAATTCTCTCGCCCAATCCATACGACTGTTTCGGTTAACCTCTGAAATCAAGGACTTCTTTCTTGCAACTCTTCTTTGATAACCTAGTTCTTTCAGAGTCTTTCTCACCATATATGGCGACGTTTCCATGCTGTTGACGACATATTTGATGCTCTGACGTCGGTTTCTGATGACTTCCTTCTTCAGCGCCCTTTTCGTTCACTCAGACACGATGCTTGGTTTTCCTGAACGTTGTTCCACATGACAATGGCATTCTTTATTAAATTTCTTGACAATATTATTAACCGTTTGATGATTAACCTGGAAACAAACTAGCAATTTCTTTATTTGACTTGCCACACTGATACCATTCTATTATTTGCCCTCGTTGAAATTCACCAATTTTCTTACTTCCGAGAACTTTCATTGCAAAATATACGTCAACTATCGTTCATAGATTAAAGTAGCTTGATACTAACACGGTATTGTCTGGAAAAAAGAAGAGACGTTATTACACAAGCCAAAATTGCTGTAATTGAGGGTGGCTAAAAACGTATCATAGCCCACTGTACTTAGTTTATATATTTGCACTTTATTTATTTACTTATATTAACTTAGTCTATGTTCACTTTGTTGACTCTTTTATGGAATATGTCACAGCCTCACCAGGCTTGCTGTTTCTACCGTAGTTTTTATTGTAAGTTTTTTTTTTGTTTTAATGGTGTGCGTGTGTATGTGTGTATGTATGTATATATAAAACAACTGAGAATTGAAGAGAAACTACAAAAGTTAACCCTACCGATACAAAGTTTACAAAAGAAAGGAAAGAAAAAAAGAAATAGATATCTACTTTAGCAAAAACCAAGAGTGCTCAATGTCTATACAGTAAAGAAAACCGAAATAGGAAACCCAACCTAGACAGAGCTGTAATATTAACAACAAGGAATACATCTAGAGACATCAGCCTTTAAACATTATTCAGAGTTTCACGTTGACTGCGATCATCAGACAATTAGATCAAGGTTGGCATAAAACATAGAGTAACGGTTATAGGTCAATGTCTCTAGACGTATTGCTGTTGTTGTAATCCCGGCACACATTAACCAACTTGGCCACGAAGATCTGTTAGTCAGGCGAGGCCAAATTTTGTGTTTTTTAAACGAAACTACTCTCGTCATAGAAACTCTCGAAGTTTTTCATGTCTTCACAGTTTCTTATCCAAACGTGAACAAAGAGAATTTTATAATGGCATTTTTTTTATTAATCCAACAGATTAAACGTTATTTTTAGCGGATAGTCGTATTTGAGTAGACGTTCCGTTTTTTATTGCTGTTACTATATATATAATTTAACCCACGCAAGACGGTAATGCCATTGAGATACAATGGGCTACTAGGAGTGAAAGAAAATGCGAAGATTTTAGAAGGGACCAGAATATCAATCCAAAACAGAAATCAAGATATAAACCTCCACTCCTGTTCCAAAAACCAGGAAGGAGTATGAACCGGATCATAAGCGAACCTATATAATCCTATTCACACACACACACACACACACACACACACACACACACACACACACACACACACACACACACACAAACTCACACACACACACATATATATATATATATAAGTGGAAATTCTCTCTTTGGCTTCCTCAGGTTAAAATGAAAGAAAGACAAAACGGTGTGTAAGGAAAATGACTTTGGATCTCTGAGGATAAGTGGGAATCATAAATCAAATTAATTACCTTAGCTTATTACCTCCCCTTCGAGAGTGCCTGTACTCCTATCTGTATCAGTATTCGAGTTGTTTGTTATTGTAAGATTTTAAATCAGAGATTTTCTGATTTTAAATTATATATATATATATATGTACACGTGTGTGAATATATATATATATATATATATATATATATATATACTTTCACACACGTGTACATACGTAACTCACTCATCCAGGCATATAAATATATTAGAGCCTTTTTTTGTATATATATATATATATATATATATATATATATATATTTATATATGCCCGTCGATATCTTATTGCTTTTCGGTTTAAGCTTTTCCTTGATGTACATCATATTGCTCTGTATTCTATACATTAGGCTCTCTATGGATCTATTTTTTTAATATTTTATATTAAAAAGAACAACTTGAATTAGCCTTTCCAATTACGGATTTAATATTAATCTCTATATTGCTCCTTATAAATTTAAGTCGAATTCTCTCAGGAATATTACAATTTTGAAAATCTTATTTATTTTTGCTCTAAGCTTTTCACACACACACATACACACACACACACACACACATATATATATATATATAAATATATAGTCATCCACAGACAGACTGTTTCGCCGTATCACAGCTCATCAGTGTGGTTAGACATCCGATTGCTTCAAGCCGAGATCGAAACCCGACCGATTTGACATCAGTCAGAGATTCTACCTCAAGCTATCGTCTCAAGGTAGAGAGCAATGGAAATTTACTAATTAATGTATTTACTATGCGAAAAACGTCAGTGGCTAGGAGATCTCGATTCTAGTTGAAGAGCATTGCATTAGCAGCAGCAACCACTGTTTATAAAATCTCTCTTTCATCTCCAAGAGCGCAATCGAATTATTTCGAGAGCATAGTCATCCACTGACAGAATATTTCATTGTATCACAGCTCATCAGTGTGGTATATATATATATATATATATATATATATATATATATATATATATATACAAGTTTCTTATATATACCTGTACACACTTATGTGCTCCCCACTCAGATATACCCCTGCATATATGCACACGCCTGCACACAAACATACCTCAAGCAATCTTAAAATTAGTTCAAATAAAATTTTTATAACAATAAGAAATTCTCTTTCGCTTTTTAGATTCCCTCTGCGTAACTGTGTCCCTGGTTTTTCATTTACTATATTTTATATAATCTTTGCCGCATTATCCTCGTTATTTTATCTTTAGTTTTACTGTTTATCAGAACTTGTCTTGTGCCTTTTCTCTCCTCTATTGTTCGTATTTTGCGAATCCAATTGTGATCGACTAAACAGTCTTTGTTACTCATCTTTTGTTTTAATCTTTCTTATCATTTTTATATAATTGGTTGTTATCATTTATAGAGTATATGACCTTGTACATCTTAAAGTGTGCACATTTTGAAAAAAATATCCAGAATCCACCGACCTTCCGACCTTTAAAACACATGGGAATAGTTACGTATGCAATCTACTACCTCCTCGGGGGAATGAAGAGAATGACAGGAGAGTTCCAAAACTGTCTGATTACTTCCTCTTAGTAATTAATCATCAAACGAAAAATTTCCAAGATGAGCACAATCAACATCATGTTAGGCACGTTTTAGTTGCATGCCATTCACGCCAACTGTGTTTCATTTCTTTTAACGCGTTGATTACCATTACAGCCGTTTTCTCAAGACAAGCGACGTTTGTACAAAGATTTATATTTTTTTTTAGATTTTTATAATTGTCTATAATTTTTAAACGTATCTTCAAGAAGACAGACGTACAGTCTGTTGAACATTGTCAAAAACTGTGTTCTTAAAACGCGCTCTTCTCTAAGTGTTGAAAGATATTGGAAAAATTACGCCAGTCATTTTGTTTATTATTCTGTAATGAATTAGTATCATTTTCATTATTATTATTACTAACGACTGTAATTTCGACGAACAACTTGAGGTGCATATTCTGGAAAAATACCCAGAATCTACCGACCCTTAAAACGCATAAGATAGTTACGTAAGCAAACTATTAACTTCCCGAACCGAGGGAATAGACGCAACGACAAAAGCTTATGAACTAACGGAAAATTCCAAGATGAGCACGAGGGAATGAACAGAATGATAGGAAAGTTCCATGCAACAAACGGAAAATTTCCAGGACGAGCACGATTACCATTACAGCCGATTTCTCAAGACAAGTAACGTTTGTATAAAGACTTGTACTTTTTGTAATATTTTTTATACTTGTATACAATTTTTAAACATAACTTTAAGGAGACAAACATACAGTCGAAATATTGTTGAACATTGTCAAAAACTGTCTTTTCTATTTTTTTCTTAAATTACGCTTTTCTCTAAGTGGTGTATCATTATTATTGTTGTTGTGGTTAGTAGTATTATCTTTAATAGGTGTGGTAATCATAGTAGTATTAGTCTTGTTGATGGTGTAACAGCTACTGCTTTTTCATTCTTTAAATCGTTTGTCTCTTGCGAAAGTCTTGTACAAACCATCAAGCCTATTATACTATTCACTATATATTATATAATATTATAAGCAAAAGTTATAAGGAAAGCCTTGTCTATACAAGAATTGGTTGTCATTGGCTTATCGACCGTCAATATATTGGAAATCTCGTGTTCAAAAGGTAAAAAATAACAACAAAAAACCTTCAGCTTTAGCATATGAAATGCTGTGATCCCAATCAATGCGCCCTACTCGGCCCGACTGTCAAGACGTATTTTTCGAATCTTCATTCAATGTCTTGTTCTATTGACGACCTTATATAAGTTTCCTTAGGCACAAGTCAAAGATAGCATTTGATCAATTAGGATGCCTTTTCAAATATTTACGTAAAAGTTTCAACTTATATCGGTATATATTTATAAATTTTGAATCTTTTTCTATCGATTGAACTTTAAGCATGGGAACAGCTATAGATATCGTACAAGGTGCGGCAGAAATACTTCCCACATATACCGCTCAGAGATACCTCTCACATACACCCTTGTGCAGATTAATTGAAACAACCGTTTCACTTTCCTTTCTTTCACCCTACGGTCAGTTTTAGACCCACTGGAGTGACAGGGTTTAATCGATTACTATTTTTTCCTCAGATTAGGTCATTTGCAGTGGTGTGCAGTAACATGAATCTATTTTCGGGGTGTATGAAGAAATTTGTTTGGCCATGAAAAATATTGCGTCGTCTATGATTGCATCAGATTTTTATCACGCCCAGACACTACTGTCTCGACTGTCGATTAGTTGTCCTACGGCCATTGAATGCGATGGACGTTACTACAAGGAAGTGTACGAAAATTGTAACGCTGCACGAACACACTGGCAAGCCTTACCAGTATGAAAATCAAAGCACTATAGACTGATTTCTTTGTGGAATTGACATATGAAGTACTAACATGTGTGCTGAGTCATGTTTCATTGAAAAAATACGCCAAAAATTTTGATAATAATGAAATTATTCGTTTGGTTTCAATTAATTTGCGCAAGGGTGTAAATTTCCTTAACCCTAGAACACTAACCATCAATTAAAGTTACATCACTACTAACCATAGGTATATCATACCCGATTTTGGAAATATAAAAAAAAAAAAAAAAAAAATATAAATCTTTATTTGAAATATTTTACATGCAGGCACTTCAAACTTTGTACATTGAGTTAACATTAATAGGAACTGAAAAACATTATTTAGGTAAGAAAATCAGGTACTGAAAATTGTAATTAAAAATAGGAAAATTTGCGCTGGGTACTATATACCCATGGTTAGTGTTCTAGGGTTAAGAACATGTCAAAAATATCCTTTGATCAGTTAGAGTGGCTTTCCAAATATTTATGTAAAGTTTCTACTTATATCGGCATACATTTATAAATTTTCAATCTTTCTCTATCAATCGGTCTTTAAGCATGTGAGCTCTACCGATATTGTACAGGGTGCGGCAGAAATACTTCCCACATATACCGGGGAGAAATACCTCTCACATAGTGGTAAGACATTACCTAGATGAAAACACTGTTGCCACTAATGTCTTACAAGTATATGGAAAGTGTTGCTGGGATGTATTTCTACCGCACTCTGTATATCTTCTCAAGAGATTTTCGTCTCCAGAGCTAAATGTATAAATCTATATGCATATCAGATGGAATACGTGAAAAACAATCGGTGATTTAAAATCTTTATTTTCCTATTGATATTTCGTTCGTTTTACGTGGGCATTATCAAAGCATAACGGAAAAAAGAAAGATAATGTTTAAAGAAAATGCTAAGATAATAATTAAAGAGAATAATACGAAAATTCTGGTTAAAAATTTTAATTAAATCTTAATTAAATTTTATGCTTACCTTAGCACCTAAATAATATATAATCATGAATTATATATTTAATTTTTGTATTTATTATTTTCTTTGCATATTTTTTGTCATACATCCTTCCTCTAAAACAGTTCTTGATTATATATATATAAAAGTGAACATAGAAGTCAACACTTAGGCGACAGTCTGTTTCATACTAGACGCAATCGTCATAAAACAGATTGTCGCCGCTAAGTGTTGCGTCTATGTTCACTTTTATATTTACATACGCTCTATCTCTGATATTGAGCACATTATCCCATAAATATAGCACACCTTAAGACTATATTTCTTCATATATATATATATATATATATATATATATATATATATATATATATATATATATATATATATATATATATATATATATATATATATATATATATATATATATATATATATATATATATATATATATATATATATATATATATATATATGTATATGTTGATGATATTATTATATTAGTGTTGTCAACAAGTATGTTACGAATAGTGTCCGGTAGGTCTCCGTGAATATTTAAATGGGATTTAATTGTATAATACATTATATATATATATATATATATATATATATATATATATATATATACAAGACACCAGAAGTTTTGAAGCAAAATGGCTATTTTTGTAGTGATGTTATAATATGCATATGTTATAATTTTGCATAAATATTATTTGCTCTACTCTGTATTGAGCACTATTTTAAGTATAATGCTTTTGGTTATCGGAATTTTATTCCATCTGTACCAAGCCTGTACTTGTGTATATATATATATATATATATATATATATATATAGAGAGAGAGAGAGAGAGATAGAGAGATAGATAGATAGATAGATAGAAGAGGGAACCGTAAGAAAAATAGTAAACGATAAAAGAAAGTGGTTATTGGATATGTGTGAGAGAGGAAGAAAGGTAGAAGGAGAATAACCGAGAGACGAATAATAAAAAATGGCGGGCATCAAACTGTCAATATTAAGATATCAGTCCAAAATAATTGTGAGAAATGTTTGTGTGTGTGTAAACACCTACAGACAAACATTTTCCCACATGCAAGTACATGTGCGTATGGGTTATCATCCTTTTTCCCAAATGAAAGCAGGCAGATATACAATCAATGCCATCATCGAATCAATTTCATGGACCGATCGACATCAACGATTGCAACAATAAAACGCAAATATGCCGCAAATCGCTTTTTTTTTAATATCTTCTGAAATTTTCTACTTTGCAGAACCTTCAGCAAAAGTATAAGATTAATAAAAAAGCCATTTACTGTCATAGGTTTAATAAACATTACCAAATATTGCCAACCAAATATTTGATACTGGTTTATCCGAGGCTCACATTTATATCTCAAAACTCGGCTTTAAAATGTAATAATAAAGGGTGTTTCATTAAGACGGATCAAAGTCAGCAGTAAATAAATCAGTGTTATTCGTGAAAATTTATTTATTTCTTTATTGGATCATGTTATTTAAGTCATGGCAATTATGTGTGAAAAATAATATCGCCCAAATGTCCGACAAGACTTCGGCGGCATATCTCCAGTCGATGGTCAACATTTTTTATGACGTCTCTGCATATTTGCTCCTTGATCTCACCAATATGCCTTATTATCTCACCCTTTAGCTGTTGAAATGTTGTTGGCTTGTTGTCATAAACCTTACTTTTGAGATGACCCCAAGGGAAGAAATCTAAAGGCGTCAAGTCGCACGATCGTTGTGGCCAATTGACTTCGCTGTTTCGAGAGATGATGTGACCTGGGAACTTCTCATTGCATTTCTGTTTGAACGTCCATTTTCGTAATAGGCTTCGATAACTTTAACACATTGTTTGATTGTTAATCTTTCCATGGTTGAAATTGCCAAAAACTTAAGTTGTTAATTCTAAAAGAAAAAAAATATCATTAGACGCTTATACTTAATTCACATTTAAAATCGGTCCAAGTTATTGAAACACGCTATATTAGTTGTAACCGGATTTATTCAACCTTATCAAGACAATTCTAACTAGAAGTCCAACCAGAATCTTTTATCAGTGGGTATAATCCTAACAACTTTAGATGACAATATTTCTCGCCCTGGTTAATCTTACATATTTATAGGCCTTACTTTTGAGATGACCACAAAGGAAGAAATCTAAAGGAGTCATGTCGCATGATCGTGGTGGCCAATTGACTTCTCTGTTTCGATGCAACCTGGGAACTTCTCATTGCATTTCTGTTTGAACGTCCATTTTCGTAATAGGCTTCGATAACTTTAACACGTTGTTTGATTGTTAATCTTTCCATGGTTGAAATTGCCAAAGACTTAAGTTGTTAAATTTGAAAGAAAAAGAAAAAAAAATCATTAGACGCTTAAACTTTATTCACATTTAAAATCGGTCCAAGTTATTGGAACACCCTTTATATAATATAAACACAATATTATCGGTTTTTAACCGTGAGATACCCCGTTGTTATAGTAACAGGAGGCATCTTTTTTTTATATCATATCTCCTCAGGACGTAGTTTTCTTTATTATCCGTTTCGAGAGAAAGATAGTGAAGTGGTTTCCCGTTGCCTTCTCCATACAGTATTCTCAGTGTTGTTTCTGCGAGACTGGCTACCACCCAAAAGTATAGATCCCTGTCTATGCTGTTATTTATTGGACTCATGCCTTTCCCAAATGCTTTTGGGAGAAAAGAGAAAATGAACATGGAAGGCTAGGCTGGAATTTGAACTGCCGTATTTTGTCATTGCTCAAATAAAGCGATGTATTTTAAAAGGGAAGTCTTGATTGTTTTAATTTGTCCATTTAATCTTATTATTCTTTATGTGGAGAATTACCTCGTAGGTCCAAGAGGGCTAGCGTAGTGTAGCCTATATGTACAAGAAAATTGCTAGCGAGACAGACTGTCGGAGCATCGGCGCCGGAATGATGAGGCGCATGCGTCAGTGAGTTAGATCGAGGCTTGTAGCGTGCCCAATATGCAAATTCCCTGGCTCGGCAAGAACGTATAAAAAAAGGCCAGTTGTTGTTGAATCGGCAGAAAGAATCTTGTGCGTTCAGTGTAATACACGGTGTTGAGTATTAAACCAGAATTCATTGCGAGTGTGTTTCCAATGTCTGCTACAGAATCCCAGATTGCTTGCTACTGTTTTATAAACAGTAGCAGGCAATCTGGGATTCTGTAGCAGAATATCATCGTTTATGTTATTGTGCATTTAGAAACTTTAATTATTAAAATGCATGTTTGTTTATTTTTTAAGATGTCGCGATATAAATCAGTTGTTTTATTTTAAAAATAAGTGTTATTTAGCCAGTTTAATTTATTAAAAATCTTTCACTAAAATTATTATATTGAGAACACTTAATACATTGTATTTGTTAAATTACTTACACATTGGCACAAATAATCCCATCTTATTTATATTTAATCGTAACATTTCTCTTTTTTAGGTAAGAGGACATAATTTTCGAAGCATTTCGAGTAGTAATTGTATTGTGTTCTTTTCTGACTGGTTCAGTAACGTCGATTTCTTTCTCTATCATTCGAGTATTTTTAACAGCATTTGACAATAATTTCATTCATTTTTCCTTTTCTTATGTATTGATTGTAACGTAACATTTTTTATGGACGAGAATGTTTTCAAATTTGTAGGAAAAGCGTTTCGAGTTGTAAGGTTATTTTTTTGTTCCGATCAGAACAGTCAATTTCTTCCATTGTTTATCGTTCAAATATTTTCAACAAAAAAATTCTCATATATTTAATGATAAGTTTATACTTTTATTCTTCTCTCATTTATTTATTAAATATAATAAATTTGTTTCTATAATTTGAAAATATAATTCTTAAAGTGGTACATTTGATAACCAACTAACAAAAAAATTCTGGGGTCTCACTTAACATGAACTTGTCTATTATTTACATTATTTGGACTATTGTCCTCATCTTTGTCGCCATATTTATTACAGCGTTTCGGCCTTTTCGTATCTGTCTATATTTCTGAGATGAAGTATTATGTACACTATTTACATTATTCAGACTATTGTCCTCATCTTTGTCGCCATATTTATTACAACGTTTCGGCCTTTCAGTATCTGTCTATATTTCTGAGATAAGGGATTATGTACACTATTTACATTATTCAGACTATTGTCCTCATCTTTGTCGCCATATTTTTGATATGTTTGATATATCGATGATATATCCCCGCCAAAGAAAACCTAGACGAAATAAAAAAGGGTTCTTCGACATTCCAAAAAAGAAACCCCCAAGAGTAGTTCCTTTCTACACTTACGAATTAACATTAACATTGGTCATAATTTTGCTATTTTACTGTATCAAAAAACCACTGACAAAAATCCGTGTCTTCTCAATTACAGAAGTTAATAACTTCACATATAATATCAACAATATTGCCGACAAGCAAATAGAAATGGCGTTAAGAAATTTAGAAAAAATAACGCAATCAATCATCCTGATATAAACAGCGACAAAAACGTCATTAACTTATTCTACCGTAACCAAATGCGTCTAAGTACAAATAAATGAAAAAGCCATTAAAATATAAATCGTCAGTACATATCACTTAATGTTTTCAAGAAATACTTTGGATTTATCATTTACTATAAAATTTTAAAATACCTAACCTAATTATTACCAATAACTCGTGACCTAAAAAAATCCACCCATCCTTTGTGAGATTACATCAATAGTAAAAATCGAGATCAAGTTTTTACATTGGTCTCACCAACATCACACTCACTCGAAGGTTAACTTGTAACTTACTGAAACTTAGTGCATTTCATTCACATAACATAACACACGATGGGCACAATTTTATTAATTTTTATGTAATTTTTCCAGCGTTCTTACATTTTCCCGTTTGATGGGTGTGAGAGAGTACAAAGAATGTCCAAGCTGTCCCAAGAGATAAAAATGACATAATGCCCAGCCACCGGTTGAACGGTGGTTCGGACACTTGAACGGTTTAGCCATTTGCAAGGGGAGTGTTTTGGAGTTAGTTTATTTTCATGTTTGGTCTGTGTGAGATGTATTATTCATAAATTAATGTATGCGAGCGTTAATTCCTAGCCGTTGTGTGCTGGGCATGGATGAATTCGTGTGGGCGAAATTTCTATTTTTAAAAGACTTTCAGCACTCCGTAACCATTGTTGAACAAGGTTGATGGTGGAGGAGAGCTGTTTGATATACAGAGCCTATACTATAAAGAGATGTTTTCGGAAATTTGATTTATGAAGGACTCTAGTGTTGTCGACGAGTATCTTTCTGTAGATTATATATTGATAAATGTTTTTTTTATGGCGCTTTGCTCTCAAAAGAGATTACTATACATACATACATACATATATATATATATATATATATATATATATATATGATAAGAATATCGTTTTAAGGAGTGTTATATTTTGAGTTAAAGTGAGCATTATCAATATCAAGGATTGAGCGTATGTAATTATAAAAGTGGACATTGAAGACAACACCCAATGTTGACAGTCTTTTCCATGCTCAAACGTAAACGTATTGGCCTGAGGATTGCATTTAAGCATGAAAGAGAATGTCCACTGACCTTCTTTAGCCATTTGTAAGGGGAGTGTTTTGGAGTTAGTTTACAACTTATATATATATTATATTTATATATGTATATTATTATTTATGTATGTATATTATATATATATGTGTGTGTGTGTATATTATATGGATATGTTATAAATATATATGTATGTTATAAATATATATGTCCATTATAAATATATATGTATATTATATTTATATGGTATGTATATTATATATATATAATATATGTATATTACATATATGTATAGTATGTATATTATATATATATGTATATTATATATTATATGTGTATATTATATATATTATATTTGTATTTTACACATATATATTATATATGTACATTATATATATATTATATATGTACATTATATATATTTTATATATATATATATATATATTATATATATATATATATTATATATTAAGAAATACAGTTTTAAAGTATGCTAGATTTATAGGAAAGTGCTCAATACTAGAGATATTTATATACTAGCGCATATAAATATAAAAGACTTATGCTAATTTTCACTTTATATTTATATTACTTATAAATATATATTTTATATACATATATATATATATATATATATATATATATATATATATATATGTTATATATATATATATGTACCTAGAAGTCAACACTTAGAGGCGACAGTCTGTTTGATGCTAGACGCAATCGTCATTATATATATATATATATATATATATATATATATATATATATATATATATGCACAATCTACATATTTTTCTCCGAAACACCGGAATTAAGGTTATATTCAGCACCCCAATTCCGGTGTTTCATAGACGAACTTTTTCGTAATTATTTAATCCATTTGTCAGCATGTTTCGGTGAATGACTGCAGATTTTCTCATTTTTCGTTATTTTTATAACGTAATTAATGTATTTATTATTGGGGTTAGATTGATTCATTTTCTTTTTTTTTTTGTGTGTGTGTGTGTGTGTATGTGTGTGTGTGTGTGTGTGTGTGTGTAGGTGTTCATTTGTACGCGTATGTATGTATTTGTGTACACATGCGTATGCGTCAAATATCATGGTTATATATCCGTCATATATTCTCGGCAATAGTTTCCCAGGGCGCACACACACACACACACACACGCGCGCATACACAGGTTTTTGTTTCATTATGAAGTTAAGCAATATCATACTTGAACAATATTTAGATATGTAAGCTATTAATAATGCCTTTTAGCATAAGTAACGCATGGCCTTGTGCCGTACTAGTCTATCCTTATTAAATATCAAGAAAGAATAAAGGCAAGAAAAAGATATTCTTGAACTTAGCACAATAAATAGCAAAGTGCTTTTGCAAACTGTGGTTAGTAGGTTCTCTCTTCTACAAGTTGATCTACTATTGAGGCCTTGTGCCAGACTGAAATATTTCTCTTCCATTTTGATTGGTGGGGCTAAACTATTCCATGTTATACGTTGGTAATAACATAATCGTTCGTTGTCCCTCTGTATGCTTTTTATTGAACGACAGATGTCGAGCATGTCAACAGCTGGTGTAATGACACGCCAAGGCACAACTACTACGACCTTGAGATGAGGCTCTTCACTTAACAGGCAAAATAACAAATGCTGTTGATGCCAACAGGAGAGATCCGTAGTTTGTTGCGAAGACATTTTGTGTGTCTGTAAAATCTGAATATCATTGATTCACTTTTAATCTTTAAGGTCAACCGTGAGAGACCGGAAGAGGATTTTATGTAGACCATCATGAAATATAAATACTGAATCGTAGATTTTTATCAACATTGGGTGCATGGTTCAAATCTCACTCTGGTCGATTGCTCATGACGGTTACTTTTTGTTGATATCGAAACGCGTTGAGGCGAACCAAGCGGGTGGTGTCTTTGCAAAATGCCTGAAAACAACGCCTCACTGGGGTTGACCAAAGCCTTGTGATTGAAATTGGGTAGAGAGAACTGTTCAAAAGCCGTCTATGGTTCTGTGAACACGAAGTTACAAGTCATCGTGTTGCAGTTTTTTTGTGTATGTCTATGTACTAGTGAGTCAATCCAAATGACTTGACTCACTTTATAGTCCACCAATAGAAGGTTAACCAATCAGAAGACGTAGAATATTCAATCCGTCGTGTATAAAGGCGGCCATTTTGTTTACTCAACCCGAATGTCCAGTTCCAGCTTGTTAGGCGAAGAGAACCAGAAGGACGAACTATACTCTGCTACTTTTACCAAAATATCCACTGCTAACCTGAAATACGCTTTCCTACTGTCTTCGAAATATTCACTGCTAACCTCTGGATTCTATACTCAAAGACGACCGTCATCATGAACAAAAATCGGGACTGAGAGTTTGAGTGCACTGGCGTTGTTTAAACTGCTGATCATGTCAGATGATACGTCTTCTCCCAGGAACTGCAACTAAGTTCTGCTCAGCATAGTTGCATTGTAAATCACAGGTGGGCTCTGTGGGTGTTGATCAAGCACGAATGGGACTGGACAGGCGTCTACAACATGTAGGCAGGCATAATTAGAAACAAGCAACCAGCCATTATAAGTTTAATATTTTAAACAAAGATCTAACATGATTAAAAAATTTCCACGTCTTCACAAACACACACACGCACACACACATGCACACACATATACACATTGGAGATTGACTGATCAAAAAATTTTAATCACAGTTGAAACAACAAAAACAATAATAATACCGGGGGTCTAGAATTTTTTTCCCCTAAGTATGAAGGATGAGGCAGCCAAGGCGACTTGGGAGTCACATCTAGATAATTTACTATTTAATTTCAAAGATGAACAATTTCCAATACACTTGTATTATTTTGAACTATTGTCCTATTCTTGGTTGATAGATTATAGACGCAACGTTTCGACCAAGTAACCTCTGGTCATCATCAGGTGTCCATTGACTGACTGATATAGAATATCTCTCCTTGTGATAATATCAATTATTTTTTTATTCCTGCTGAATAGATGCTTCACTACCTGATCCAGGGACTGAACCCATAACCACTAGATGATAGTAACATGTATATTCAACTGCTGTATCTACAACGCCACTGTCTCGAGCACATTAATAAGCAGATTATATATTTTATATTTACATGTGCTCTATCTCTGATATTGAGCACTTTATCCCATAAATATAGCATCCTTAAAACTCTCTCTCTCTCTCTCTCTCTCTCTATATATATATATATATATATATGGACCTGTTATGGCATCTCGTCTACAGTCACTCTCTCACAGACGCGCCGTCGCCTCTCTCTGTCTTTTTTACAAATACTTTCATGGCAATTGCTCCGAGGAGCTGCATTCGCTGGTTCCCAGACTTCATGAGTTCAAGCGCCCTACGAGGCTGGCATCCCGCTCTCACCCTTTCACTGTCGAAACTCTTAAATGTAGCCGTCTCTTCATGACTCGCACCTCTCGCCTGTGGAACTCCCTTCGCTATTCCAGTTTCCGTGAGAGCTATAATCTCCAACTATTCAAATGTAATGTCAATCGACATCTCCAGTTGCCTTGATCTATCCACTACTCTTCTCCTCATCCTTTCTTCTATCACTCCTATCTGATCTTGCTCCAAATCTTCTGTAACTCTTTGCGTCCTAGTGGCTTCTCGCCTTGTTTGGGGTGAAACGCTTAATACATACATATATATATATATATATATATATATATATATATGGTGGCAATAAAGTCACTATACAGTTACAATAACAATTAAGACAACGCAACTAATCAACAGTCCAAAGGTTTATTAAGATGATTCTGGTTAATAACAATAAAATGCTATGATAAACAATAGTAAATTAATTGCCGATACCGTTCGAACATCTGCTTCAATAAATCCCTACAATGTGTGAGAACACTTCGACAAATGTCACGACACAAATGGTTCTGACGGCTTAAGCCTGCAAATGCATCGCGAATAAATTACTCGAGGTCATCAATATTTCTCGGTTTCTTTGCAAAAACGCTATCTTTGATAATTCTCCAGATAGCGGAATCCATCGGGGTCAAATCTGGTGAACGAGGAGATCATTCAACGCTACCACGTCGTCCTGGATTTTGTTAACGCTGTTTATTATAAACAGACAATTATTTAAGACATTTTTTTATGTTTATACGTTCTTTCTGTAGATACAAATATTTAAGTAAATGCTTTGTTTATAATAAACAGTATTAACGCCATTTACCGGCTTGAATGAAAATTTCTCGGACATCCAGGCCGGTAAATGTTGTTAATACTGTTTATTATAAACAGAGCATTTACTTAAATATTTGTATCTATAAAAAGAATGTATAAACATGAAAAATATCTTAAATAATTGTCGTACTTTGTCCATTTCATAATGTGTGACGTCATTTGTTTATATTTGGATACGCATCGAGCAGATATGAATGAATGAGGGAAAATCATGGAGAATTGTGTTTAAAAACAGTAAAATCGACATTGCTAACCGAACGCTCCTCTGTAGCCCAATCGGTTAAGGCACGTCAGGTTATATGATGGTTCCATATAGGATACAGGTTCGATTCCTGTCGGAGGATGCATATTTACTATGAAAATTATCGGATATTCAGGCCGGTAAATGTTGTTAATACCGTTTATTATAAACAGAGCATTTACTTAAATATCTGTATCTATAAAAAAAATATATATATATATATATATATATATATATAATAATATGTTCCTAGATGGTAAATTAGCATCCTGTTCGTTACCTACTCAGTAAATTAGCGTCAGGGTGTCCAGTTTCCTTTCCATCTATTAAAACCGGCTGCCTCAAAGTAAACAACAGAATATGATACAAGATCGGGGATTAATCTTGAGGACGCTTCAGGCCCCCGTAAATGACCCCAGCTCCCTGCCGAGGGCGAGGTACTGTCTGGGAGGATGTTCACCTGGGGGTGGGGGTGGGGATTCATATTTCGTCGTTCAAGACATTAATTTATATTTACATAAGTAATGACTGACGTCCCGTTCACAAGTATGATCCACTGCATAGATAATCCCTGTTGTAGACGCCTGCTCAGGCACATTTGGATTTATTCAACATCCACGGACTCAATGACTGTGATTTATACTGCAGCTATGCTGGGGAGAGAGAGTATTATCTGGTGCGATCACCAGTTTGAACAAGGACAATAAGCCTCGGTCACGATGACTTGTGACGTCGTGCTAGCACAACCATCGATGGGTTAAGAACAGGTTCGTTCGCTCAATTTTCCACACAAGGCTTGGGGGTCAACCCGCGGGGTGTGGTTTTCTCAATGGTACCACACGCAATGATCGTCTCCTCAGGCCGATATTATCAAGAATTCACCTTCTTGACAAATCAACCATAGTGTGATTTGAACCCAGGTCTTAAATTCAACCGAAAGGTGTGTATGCGCATTTTTTAAACTGCATTTTTTTTTAAACTGCTGTTTTGCCGGTCCTGGTAAAATAGACAAACATCTTTTTTAGCTTATTTTACCAGTCGCGGTAAAATAGACCCCCACCAGAATGTTTTGGCGGTAAATATTTTAAACATTTAAATTATTAGCTAATAATAAAAATAACAACGCATAGATTTAACACAGAAGTTTATCTTTTTTTTCCTGCGTAGTCCGGCATATAAAAATCATCCTTTTTTTTTGTTGGCAAACATCAGGATGTAACGGATAATTGTGATATTTGAACGGTAAGTACCGGAAACGCCCGATGCATACACTCTTTCAGTTACGACGTCATGTCAAAAATCATACGACAGATCCTATTTATTTAACGAGACCTTTACGTTAAAATAAAGATTCAATAGTAATTTCTTAATATTTTTGACTTCAACTTTGAACGTCCGAAACACCGAATTAAAAAAAAATTCGAAAACTCTGCTCCGAAAGAAAAGTCAATATATATATATATATATATAAAATCCCACTAAACATATCTTTTATATATATATATATATATATATATATATATATATATATATATATATATATATATATATATATAAAGATATATTTTCGTGGTACAAAATGTTATCACTGCCATGAAAAGACAAAAATTAATTTTATTATTACCACTCATGATAATAAAAAGTAAAAATGAAAAACGGGCAAGCTAACTGTTTTCGTATCTCGCTTAACAGAGCTAAATCGAGGTAAATAGAGTAAATGGTGATGACGATGTTGTTGTTATAATAATAATAATAATGATAATAATAATAATAATAATAATATATACACGACGCAAAGGCTAGATGCCAGAATAAAACAACACGTTCCACCGAAAATCCGAAACCTTAAGTACACTCCCTCGGACATTTTTGACCAATACATAGGGGTCTTCCATCGCAGAACACCTTATAAATAGCCATAATTGTGCTGTTAGTTTTAGTACCATCCACTCTAATTACCACCTAAAAGTGTTGGAGGCCATCTATATTCTATCATTAAAGCCTTCTCTTTGTAAACAGTAGGACTTTATATTAGGCCTCCAACTAATTACCATTTAAATATTTTTTCTCTCCCCCCAATACACTTTTGTCCATTGTTCTTTTTTCTTATTATATAATTTACTCTATTTACCTCGATTTAGCTCTGTTGAGCGAAGTATGAAACCGGTTAGCTAGCCCGTTTTTCATTTTTACTTTTTATTATCATGAGTGGTAATAATAAAATTAATTTTTGTCTGTTTATAGCATGATATATATATCTATCTATCTCAACGTTTTCTCTTTTTTTTTTAACGAATTCTTGTTTTTTTTCTTAGTATTTGAAAGGCATCTTTAGTTATTTCAATGCCGTAGACAAGTCTCTTGTTTCCATATTTGTCTATTGTAATGTTAAAAAGACAAGTGTCAAGATGAATTCTTCGGCAATGAATTCGATATTACTCGACATTAACATATTTGAAAATAAAGAAAACGTCTTTATCAACGCAAAACCTCAGGAGGAAATAATAAATATATATCCACAAATATATATCTTACATTAGAAAAATAGAAAGTTAAAAAAAGGGAGAAAAAGAAGATAAGAAATTTGTGAATAATTAAATTGCTTGGAATGATACATATTCCTTCAGTTGCAGTGTATCTAAAAATATAGTAACATTTCAGAAAAAAAAGTCCTCTTTCTTCGTAAAGGTAAATTGAAAATGTTGCGCAGCAAAAAATAGTTCATTTTTCGTCAATATTTTGTTGAAAACTGAAAGCGAACTGAAAAGTGGAACAAAGAAAATCAGGTTTTAAAAATAGCGAACAGAATTTTATTGAAATTGTTTAAAAAAATAGGTAGGTCGTGCCAGACAACATATGTTATTGATCTCACGAGTTTTTCTTAAACAAAATATCTAATATTCTTCCTCCATTATTATAACATTTTTCAATCTCCATGGTATAAAAGAGAACATTGCTGTTTGACGTCGTTAAGTTGAGGACCCGAATCTCGAGAAACCCTTGATCAACTTTATTTGGTATATGGTTGGATTATGTTTTTGTGACAACCAATAAACGACGTCGTAGGATTATTTAAATATGACGACTGTCTGTTCGTCGATTTAACCCATTGTACCCAGTCCTCGACTTAATCTACTCAATATACGAACTCTTAATTTTATCGTTATTTTAAAGGTTTTATTTCTAATCATTTCACCTCAAGCAAGGCAATAAAACCACTAAGACGCAGAGTGTTAGAGAATAAGAAAAACTACTATTAAGGAGAGAGGAGAATAAAAGAACTGGAATTAATTAGACGATAGCGATTGACATTGAATTTAAATTTTTGAAGATCAAAGTTGACTGGGAAGCAAGAAGCCAGAGGAGAGTTCCACGTCTGAGAAATGAGATAGAAGAAACTGTTAGCATAGAACTTACGGTTGCATCTAGCCATTTCTACAGTAAAATGATGAGACCATGTCGCCATTCTATTTATTTTGCTGTTAAGATTCATTTTTATTTAATTGAATTCTTTTATCGTTTTCTAGAAAATAAATTCAGTGATTTGCTTAAAGTGAAAATAGCAAATGCTAGAAACGTTAAATATAAAGCTGATAAAATCTGGAGAATTTTGGGAGACAGAATAAAAACTCATTTAAATGAATTAAAATACATTTATCAAAATATAATCCTTTTTATTAGCAATAACAAAAGTTCAATGAGAAACTAATTCTTTTATTCCTTGTTGAAAGAATCTGAGATTTGAGATAAAAAGGATTCTGACCATTCTAAATTCAGATCTTTTATTAATTATGAAAGTTTTTCAATTAAAAAAGTGTTGCAGTAATCTTCTCGTGACTACAGACTGACATTATTGAAATGTAGCAAAAATTATATTTCTCAAGAACGTTATTATTATTATTATTAATAATCATTATTATAGCAATATAATTATATCAATTGCAAACTTCCAATATGAAACTGAATCTTTTTTATTCTTTTGTCCACTTATTAAAAACTGTAGATAGTCAAGAGAAGTGAGGTGGATGAATTTAGTTAGTAGATAGATACAAAGGTGGGATAGAGACGAGCTGTGAGTGAAATGGTACTTGAAATTTCACTGGATGTTGAACAAATCGATTAATTTGTTTTATATATCAACTGGCACAGCGGTTCCCGCGTCTCCTCGAAGCTTGTATACTTCACCTGAAATCACTCCACGGGGAAATAAAGAAGCTTCTTTTCAATGAAGATTTGCTTTCATGGTCCATGCCATTTATTGTATTCATTTTCCTGAACTTTTAAGAAGAGCAATATATATATATATATATATATATACGCACACGCACGCACACACACACACACACACACATATATATATATAAAGTAAAAGTGGTCAATATCAGAAATAGAGCGTGTGTATATATATATATTCTGGACGCGATGAATTACTACATATATATTCTGGATTCGATGAATTACTATATATATATTGATTTTGCTTTAAAATTATATTATTTGATCAATTCTTTGATTTTTATATATATATATATATATATATATATATATAACAAATCAAAGAATTGGTCAAAGTTATATTTTAATTAAATAGGGAATAGTAAATGCTAGAAACATGAAACTTATTTGAGAAAATCTGGTGAATATGTATCAAGTTATTTGGAAAAAACATTTTTTAGTATAGCATATATTCATTACTTTTTATTAAAATTTTATTTATTCATATTAAATCTTCCGAAGCCGAAATTATTTCTGAGGATCGTTTCGAAAATAATACTGCGTATTTATTTCCAGCTAAGCGACAGCAGATAATTCTTCGTATGAGGCGTCTTCGCATTTTGATTTTGTTTTTTAATTGGTTTGACCCCATGCAAGGTAGTAAAGCCACTAAGACACAAGGGGTTACAGGGTGTGGAAGAATTAGGAACAGAAACATTAATAATGAGTGGGAAGAGGAAAGACTAATCAGGAGGACAGCAGATAACGTTTGACATTGCATTTAAATTTCTGAAGATTAAACTTGACTGGAAAACATAAAGCCGGAAGTGAGAAGTGCGAGAAAAGAAATTTTCAGCGTCGATACGGTTTACTGTTACATCTATCCAACTCAGCTGTAAATTGATGAGGTCTCGATGCCATTCTAGTATTGCACTTAAATTCATACAGTCTAGGTGCCATAATGAAGAGCGATATTTATTCTATGTACAGAAATGTGGCACAAGGCCAAAATGGGGAATGGGGAAAAGGACGGTCTTCTTCTCTCTTAACGTTAAACTTAGCTAGCCACAAATATTGACCCAAACATACAACAATATTCCTTACGCCAAAAGAACGCATTCTTACTACATTCACCATAATACCACATTGTCTCTATGAAAGTACTAATACCCCATATGTACAATTCATTGTCTGGGAAAGGCGGAGGAAAACAACAAATTAAAAATCTAACCCTAATGAATATTTACAAAATAAATGAATAAAATAATAGAGAACTCACCTGAACAGTTACGATGAAAGTATTTATAGTGAAGGTAAAGGGAGGCAACATTATGGCGGTGGGAAAGTGACTGAAGCCGAGCCGCCCGATTAGGACCGAAGAATGGACGAATGGTAGACTTATAGATATGCAAGGTAGATTCCGGAGAGAAAAATTGTCTTGCACGATACAGTGAACCAACTTTCTTAGCAACTGACCTAGCAATGGATTCAATATACTCTTTCCAATTCATGTCAGCTGAGAACGTAAGCCCGAGTAGGAACAACTAGTTGCTAAATACTTCATAAATTTTCTATGTTTGGACAGAAACTTGTATTTTTAATATAGATCTGATAGTACTTAATTGTACGCAGAAATCAACTCAATATCTGTCTATATCTCTGAGATGAGGTATTATGATTACTTACATTATTTACATTATTCGGTCTATTGTCCTCATCTTCACTGCCATATTCACAACGTTTCGGCCGTTGTACGCTCCGGCCTTTATGTCAGATTCCTCCGTCGATATCTCTGATATGAAGTGTTATGATTACTTGCATTATTTACATTATTCAGACTGTTATCCTCATCTTCATTGCCATATTTACAACGTTTCTGCCGTTGTACGCTCCGGCCTTCTTCAGGTGCATGGAATTTCGAACCGAACCCTTTATTTCATCCACCAGATTAAACTGTTCTACTTTCACGTGCCATGCCTCTTCTAGATCTCTCAGTTATTTCCCTTTAACTTTTACTCCACCGTGCCTCCTTAGTTGCAAAATCTAAAATTATGATAATATAAAATGCCGTCTTTGAAATAAGCCACTACCGAAATATATGTCATTGATACTATTAATACGAGACTTTGGCACATTGTTCGCCGATAATCCTTACGTTAATCTTTACGCTACATTATTTTTAGTAGATTAACTAATCAGAGCGTAATGTTCAGGAAGAAGTGGAAAGATATAAGAATTAGGTTGAGTCATAAATAATTTCCATTTTCGTTTATCAACTGTATTCTTCCAAAAATAAAGTATATTTACATTTTATTCAATTATGTCATTATTGACCATTATCTGCAATGGTTTGTTGCAACTTATCAGGCAGCTTTTCGATAACTTTCCAGTAAAATTCTGCGGGTTTTGATGCAAAAAGATTTTCAGCAAAATCTTGAATCTGGTTTTCAAAAGAGAAAGTTTGTTCCCCTCTCCACCAAAGCTTTTTAGCAACGAGCGAAAAAGGTCATAATCGGTTGGTGCAAGGTCAAATGAATATGTCGGATTGGGTAGAACAGACCAATTGAGCTCCTCATGTTTTCCGGTGTTATTCTTGTTGTATGTGGCCTTGTAAGGTATAATAATACACAGTGTACGCTGCCATACTAAGGTATGTTAATGTATTCTAATTTATGTTAATGTATTCTCATTCATCATTAACTGGTTCCAAAAGCGGAAATTATTTATGACTCAATTTAATATATCATGAATCATTTTGATAAATTTATTTTTGGAAACCTTTCTTTTTTTTTAGATGTAAAATAAATTTATCTAATTGAAAATTGATTTGCAAAAGTTTTTTTTTAAAAAACGATGTTCAGCCTTTTTAAGGATTTCTTTTTTAATTATTGAAAGATGGTCAAGCAGAAATAAGCTAGGCGATAATGCCACTAAGACGCAGGAGGTTAGAAGGATTTAAAGGGAATGAGACGATTTTAGTGACGAGAAGAGTGGAGAAATGATAATATAGGAACAAGGATCACGTAGACAGAAAATGGCGACTGACGTTGCATTTAACTTTTTGAAGATCGTGGATAGCAGGGATGCAAGAAATTGGGATGGAGTTCCACAGACACGAAGTACGAGAAAATAAATTATTAGATTAGAATTAACGGCTGCATCTAGCTATTTCAACGTTAAAACGATGAGACCTAATTGCCAATCTAGTATTACGCTGAAATTAATGCAGTCGAGACACAAAGGAGGAAATCCATCAGAATAATTGCCATGAAAATATTTTTAGGAAAAAACATGGGGAAGCCATGTCACGTCGGTGAGAAAGTGACTGAAATTGACATGCCAGATAAAATAAAAACTTACATAGTTACTATTTTTAATATCATGAGTAAGATAGATCATGGGTTGTATAGACAACTATGATATATATATATATATATATATATATATATATATATATATATATATATATATATATTAATTTAAAGAAAAAACAGACCACTTTAAGGTTCTATTGTTATAGTTTATTTCACCAGAGATTTTATTTTTCTCTGGACTTCATTTTCAAGGGTGAAAAAATGAATTTAAAATTTACACTTTTGAAGGGCAGTATTAAGCTTATATGATTAGACATAGGGGCATCTCGAGGTGGTGTAATGGTAAGCAAGCTTGTCTCGCTTGAAAGATTACGATTGAGTAGTGAATTCGATCCTCACTGGGTGCCTCTTACTTTCGGCCTTGTGCCACATCCAAGCTACGCTTGAAAAATCACTATAAGGTGACATAGTGGTTGGTTAAGGATAGTGTGAGAGACATGGTCGAAATTAGTGAGGAAAGAGAGAGTTTTAAAATTTATTTCTAATTTTATTACAATACTTAATATTGAGGAGGAGGAGGGGGTAAGGATCAGGCATTGACCTATTTAATCGGTCAACTCACCGGAAATGATATGGGTAAAAAGTAAAAAAGTAAAAAGGGGAAGGAAAGAGATAAGAAGTAAAGATGGACGTATATATATATATATATATATATATATATATATATATATATATATATATATATATATATATAAGTTAAAAAATGACCACCTTGAATTGTTGCTTTTGATTATTGGCTTCAATCTTTTGAATCGTACAAAAAATCATTTTCAGGTGTGACAGTATTCGATATTGGCTGTCCAAATGAGTTCAGCTGTGCTTGTCAGTGTATTGATCGAAATGTCGATACATTTTTTTCAGAACTGAATCATGGACATTTTTTTTTACTTTATTTTACGTGCATGGTTAGGACATCGACAGATTTATTGTTGCCTCAATCAATAAATCGCTTTTGGTTATTTTGTAGCTCTTAGCCTTTCTAAAACAATTTTGTCACTTCAAAATATATTAGTCTGAATCTTTTGTGGATATGGAAGACAGCTGTCAGTTGTGGGTTGTCTGTTAGAAAGGTTAGTGCTTGCTTGTCGGAGGAAGGAAGGCTTCACTTGGAAAAAAAAATATAACCTTTTAAGTTGATTATAAACTGAAATACCAAAGCATTAAAAAGAGGTACCTAATAATTTATACCACTCCTCTTTGACTGAATAACGTCGGCTGCGTGACGTGGAATGGTGCCAGCGAAGTCATTGTGTGTCCAAGTAAGTTTCACGGTTGTCCATAACAGAGTTTTTGTGTTGCTGCAACAATTCGAAAGACAAATTTGAGAACCTCGACGCAAGCTTCTCTCACTAGAATAATTACGACTGAATAATGAGTTCGATTCTCACTGGGTATCTTCGCTTTCGGCCTTGTGCCACATGTAAGCTACGCTTTGAAAATCATCCGGGCACTTCAACCTGGTGTAGTGGTTAGAAAGCCCGTCTCGCTAGATCCATTACGACTGAGTTCGATCCTCACTGGGTACCCCATATTTTCGGCCTTGTGCCACATCTAAGCTACGCTTAGAAAATCAGCATACCAGATAATTTTTCTTGTGTTATTTACATTATTCGAACTGTTATCCTCATCTTCATTGTCATATTCACAACGTTTCGGCCGTTGTATGCTCTGGTCTTCTTCAGATGATAGGAATTACGAACCAACCGCATTATTTCGTCACCGGAGTAGATTGTTCTAGGGCCACGTGCCATACCTCTTCCGGATGTCTCAGTTATTTCCCTTTAACTTAATTCTCAAAGTTTTTAGTTCTCCACTGGTGTGGTTCTGTTAAAAATTCCAATCATCTGAAGAAGGCCGGAGAGTACAACGGCAAAAACGTTGTGAATATGTCAATGGATATGAGGATAACAGTCCGAATAATGTAAATAATGCAAATAATCATAATGCCTCATCTCAGAGATATAGACGGATGAATATGACATAAAGGCCGGATCGTACAACGGCCGAAACGTTGTGAATATGGCAATGAAGATGAGGATAATAGTCCGAATAATATAAATAATGCAAGTAATCATAATACCTCATCTCAGAGATATAGACAGAAATATAGACAGATAAATATGACATAAAGGCCGGAGCGTACAACGGCCGAAACGTTGTGAATATGGCAATGAGGATGAGAATAACAGTCCGAATAATGTAAATAATGTAAATACCTCATCATCAGAGATATAGACAGATACAAATAGTTTTATCGCCCATGCTTTTTTTTTTTATAAAATTGACAAACAGCGTAAATGCAAATTAATAATCAATTCAATCGATATATATCGGATCTATATACACTTGGGGAAGGCCAAAACAACAACAAAGATGAGGACAAAAATTTACCTGTTCAATGACTCGTTGATAGAAATCACTAGGCTGTGACTCGAAAAATTCATCAAGCCAGATTTTAAGCTCGATGTCGTTGTTGAACGAAACACCTTTCAAATTGTTAGAAAGCGGCCGAAAAAATTGTTATTTTGAAGCCTTCCTGTTAGTCTCAAGGGACTAAATCAGGAGAATATGGTGACTGTGGCAGAACCTTCTGACCGAGGTCTTTAATTGCATGCTTGATCATGTTAACGACGTGAGTGCGAGCATTGTCATGTTGAATAATCACACTGCATCGCCATTGACTGTTTGCTTATTTTGAAGCCTTGCTGTTGTAACCTAGGGAAGGTTTCTGAATAGAATAATCGCTCGAAAGTTGGTAATGAACGATAATACTTAGAACAAGAACAACACGTATAAGATTCGCCAGCGGCCTGTAGAAGTGAGTCCAGTGAATTCCACAATGAATCTCCAGTTGCAGGATATCTACCCCCACCACGCGGTCAGATGTGGCACAAGGACGAATTTAATGTGGGGTATCCGAGCCCGTAGGCTCGGCCAAAAATTCCCTGTAGACCCCGTATAAAATTCCCCGTAGCTGTTCCCGAGACAAGACTCTGCATTTCGACATAGCCTCATCTGGGGATCCTCTCTGCCCGGAGGCAGAGAGCTTGATCAGCACAGCTGGAGATGAATCTCCGACTGCAGACCAACATACAGTATTTACTACTGTATTTGTGTGAATGGGGATATACCCATTATCGTCGGTAGTTATGCTATAACACTTTCATCTCTGGACACAGCAGAAATGTCTCGAGCAGCTTTGGCAGCTTTGTGTCCTTGATTAAAAGCCAAGGAGAAGGTGTCGAGCATGTCTACTTAGCATTCTCTCTCAAAGGGGAGTCTAATTGGAAATAAAATTTTAACAACATTAGACAACAGTTTCGTAGGATGACCAGAGTCAGTAAGAAGCAAAAAATGCTATGAAAGATTATTCCTTGTGATCATTTGTAGGACATCAGAAAGAAAATAACAGATTAGTATGTGCATAGGTTCTAAAATGAGGAATGTACTAACACTACTCAGACCTTTTGTTCATACTCTGTATAGCCTTCTTTGATGACAGACCATACTTTTGCATACCTGCGATCATACAAATGGTAAATACCATCAAGTAATACATCATTCTATGACTCTTGTATCTGTTGACACAATACAGCAAGAGTCTTAGGTGAGGTAAATGAATGAATAAGGCATCATCTCATCACACGTCTGGCATTTGTGCTGGCCAGAAAAGTTCTCAGCAGAGCATGTTAGATAGCATGGGCATAACGTAGGCTGGCATTATTCTGCTGAAACAGCAAAATATGTTGAACAATGTTCTGGGTATATATACTCTTCAGACTGTTCGGTGTTCCCTCCTCAGATAGCAAAGTGGAAAGAGAATTTTAACATATCAACAAACAACTCTTTGAGCCTGTTCATTTGTCCAACATACAGCTTTTGAAGCATTTCATCTCTGTAGACAGCACTAATGTCTCGAGCAGCTTTGTGGCCTTGATTAAAAGCAAAGAGAAGATGTCAAACACACTCCTTCTTGTCTACATGGCATTAGACAACAGTTTCACAGTATGACCAAAGTTATTAAGAAGCAAAAAATGCTAGGAAAAATTATACTTCGAGATTAATCACAGAATATCAGCCATCTTGGGTATGACGATAAACTACATCCGCGTCCTGGGTATGATGATAAACTACATCTGCGTCCTGGTTAAGACGATAAATTACATCCGCGAAATGGTTAAGATGATAAACTATATCCGCGCCTTGGGTAAGACAATAAACTACATCTGGCGTCCTGGGTAAGACGATAAACTACGTCCAACAGCAAGGCCTCTGATCAGGAAGTTTTGAGGAGCGTGGAACCACCTCTTAATTGCTGCTTTTCCTAGGTTTATCCTGACCCGGGGTGGTAGTACCTGTTAGGGTCACAGCTATGGGCAAATAGTTAACTCCCAAAGTGGGGTACAAACACTATGAAAGTGTCAAAATAGATTTTAATACCAGAAATACGTTTTTTTTAAAAAAAATTATTGCCGGAATTACATTTTTGAAGAAAAAAATATTACCAAAAATAGATTTATGAAGGAAAAAAAATATTACCAGCAACAAAAATTTTGCTGGCATTAAATAACCCATTGAGGTTGATATACCGTAAAATAAAAAGAACAGAATATCAGAAAGAAAACGAACAAATATATGTAACAACCTAATAGATAGGTATGTGTTATCGATAAGCTTATACAGCTAGAAAATATAGGCCTCATATTTATGGGTACGTTACTCTAAGCATCGAGATAAACTAATATTGGTTCTCGGGAGAATCTTTTGGGTTCTAAGCAGAAATGTTGATGTTAGGACATAAAATGTTTCATTTGAGAACAAGATGTATCGATTTTCCGATCGACTTCGGTCTAACTTAGACATATTTCGCTGCTGGCTGATTGGTCAATAGCAGCGTCACGTGATTCCCCCACAGGCTATTTGGTTTCTGGTGCAGTGACAACTCCACCCACGTAAACAAAACTTTGTCTGAGGCTTGAGTCATATGATGGCGACTGTGATGGAGGAAACTTCTGGTTATGAATAGCAAACGAAGCAGGTAGAGATTGGATGGCGATAACGCCAGCCAACTATGAAAAATCTAACAATTATTTCTTCTGCCGCAACATTAAAAAGCACTAACCCTCCCAGCAAATTTATTTGAGGTTTGTTAGTCTGATTTATTCTTAAGTCAGTCCTCTTCTAAGCCACACCTGCATCTATCTATCTATCTATCTATCTATCTATCTATCTATCTATCTATCTATCTATCTATCTATCTATCTCTGCGCTTTCTTTCTCTCTCTCTCTTTATATATCTTTATATATATATATATATATATATATATATATATATATATATCCCAACTAAGTAAGTCCATTATCTATCTATCTATCTATCTATCTATCTCCTTTTATCTATCTCCGCGCTTTCTCTTTATCCTATCTTAGGTTGCTATCTATCTATCTATCTATCTATCTCTACGCTTTCTTTCTTTCTTTCTTTCTCTATCCGTCTCTCTCTTATATATATATATATATATATATATATATATATATATATATATATATATATATATGATAGAAATTATTAGGAGGATTTGAGATAATTATAGTTAAGTGATTCATCGAGTCTAGAAGAAACTTCAACGGAATGCAGAAAGCACTGGACGGCCGTTTCGTTCTATATTTGGGACTCATCAGCAGTGCGCATCCACTACCGATAATTGAAACTCGGACAGTTACGTTATCAGGCAAACGTAGGTAGCTATATATATATATATATATATATATATATATATATATATATATATATATATATATATATTCTGATTAAATCTATCGGTCTCCCCCTACATAGGGGGCTCAGGTTCGATCCCTGTCTGGTTTTCCATTTTCTTTATTAAGATTTCTCGAATGCACATGCCGGTAGACGTACGAGGATGGGCTGAAAAATTCATAGGCCGACTATGAAGAAGTGATGCTAGAGCTGTGAAATCTAGCATGAATTAATTTCAACTCTTCTTATTAATAACCGCATTGCTTACAACCAGGCAAACTGATATTTGGCAGCTCAAAGAAGACTTCAAATGTAACAAGTAGCAAAGTCTCTGGAAAATGGACAAAATTTGGCATCGTACTTGCAGGAAAATGGTTCAGCCCCCAAGGACATTCATGCCGACATCACTGCGACATTAGAAGATGATACGCTAACATTGATCGTGTTCACCACATGGTGATGGTTAATGAGCAGTTGACTATAAATCAAATAGTTAATGCTATTGTCATATCCTATGAAAATATTCTGCACAACGATCTTGGCATGAAGAAAGTTTCTGTTCGGTGGGTGCTGCGTCTTCTGACAACTTATCAAAAGCGCACCAGGCTGATCATATCATGAAAAAATCTGACATTGCGACAGATTCAGCTGGTTTCCTTGAACATTTTCTAACCCAAGATAAGTGTTGGGATCATCACTTTGAACCAGGGACAGTCTATACAGTGGAACCCCGATTCCTCCCGTGCTCCAAACAAGGCCATCATCTGAAGGGAAGGTGATGGCCTCAGTTTTTTGGGATGCAAAAAGCATTGTTTTTATTGACTATCTTCAAAAGAGCCACACCATCAATAGAGAGTGCAATACCAAATTGCTGAGGCAGTTACAAAAGGCTATCATAACCAAACGTCCAGGAAAACTGAGGAAGGGGGTCTTTTTTCGCCAGAACAATGCTGCAGCAAATAAGTCTTTGGTCTCAATGGCTGCTGTACGTGACTGCGGCTTTGAACTTTATATCGGTCCTTTGGTTTAGAATAATTATTGTCCCAACTCTTCTTGAATGAGTGTGCCACTTGGGAAAGTTCTCAGAGATGGATTATGAAATTCTCTTTTCAATATGAAGTTCGTTCTGTTTTGGTGTAATTCTGCTATCCGGTATTATTTGAATTCTGTTTTTCGGTGTTAACTTCGAGGTGCTTTTTGGATTAACTTTGTTGATACAAAGGTGAAGATTACTTCTTGGTCTTAGCGTAGTTTTTCTTCAAAGTCGGAGTTCTTATACTTGGCAGGAATCACGTGGGCAGTCTCGGCGAACTGGTCGGTCTTCAATACGGACTCTGGAACTGTTGTAGAGTAGTTTCACAGTGGAGGCTTGTATTTCACTAAGTCGGTCCTAAAATAGGTTCGACGTACAAAACGTTAGGAACTTGATATAATAGGTAATGACGCAGCAATCTAGTTGTGGTGGCTGATACTTTAATATCCGACTAACGGTCGTCCGACATCGACTGACCGAGCAACGCACTGAGCCCGATTTAGCGACTGCTACTACTCCTACTTATTATAGGTGGGTGAGTCTATTAACAATAGAATAGGTGTGTTCCACTATAACAGGAACAATCTGTGGGACGAACACTAAAGCGAACACCCAGACGAAACTTTTTTCTCGGCCTCGTGCGTTTGCTTATATGCGCCCTTGCATCACACCGGTGTGAAGCAAGACTTGGGATGGGGTCTCGGTGATTCCCCTAAATCCAACAAAGGTCCATTGTTTAAAATTACTTACGCTGGCAATTTTTGATACAACCTCCTCTTTCGCGGAGTATGATCACAAGATATCGATCCGCCCATACTCCTTCTCTCATCTACCGGCATCTTACACTAACGCCTTTCGAAGGGCGTTAACAAATTCTCCACCATTCCTGTTGTCTTAGCTGCGCCCGCCACTATGACTACCACCCGGCCAATGGCCTCTCTCGTCGTCTTCATCAATTAGAAGACCTTATCTCCTCGACGTTTTGCTTACGTAGGATTTTCCGGCCTGTCACAATTCTATCATTCGGAAATTTGCCTATGCAAGTCTTTTTCTCACCTTGTCGAAATTCTGGTATTTAACAGATAGCCCTTCTTGACCGGCCCTTCCCTGAATTCTATACTTGTTTACGAATAATCTTTTTTCCATTTCTGTGCAACAGGTCGTATCTGCGTTGATCCTAGACATTCCATATCCTGAATCGACATTTCTTTAACGCCCATCATACATCAATGCCAAATTGGCATTTTAAAATCTCATCATACCTGAGATTATCATTCTCCATTCCTATTTCTCGCTCATCCACTTTCTATCAGGTTTTTATAAACAGCATTTTTAATGATCATCATTCAAGAATTGTAAAATTACAGTTTACGCACTTTCTCATTTTATAAACTTAAGACGCTATTGTTCTCAGCTTCGGGTCCTCTGACCATTTCCTGACTGAGTCAACTTATCTCGATTATCTCCAGTGTCTTTCGTAATTAATTACGCTCACACTTGCCACATTGCTTTATCATAGCATTATCCTTTTCGCAATTCTCATTCTCTGAGAATCTTAAATTCTTCTTAAAAATAAAAATCTTGAATTTTCTTCACTGTACCTGATCAGTCTATCCTTCATTATATCTTCCAACCCATATTTTCCAGCGTTAAATAGTGTCACATTCCTTTCATTTTGGTGTAATTTAGACGACAATTTATCCATGGCAGTTTTATATATATATATATATATATATATATATATATATATATATATGTGTGTTTATATATATATATATATATATATATATATATAATTTATTCAAAAATATAATATAAATGTGTTATAAAATCACTACAAAAATACCCATTTTGTTTTAACACTTCTGGTGTTTTATCAAGTGATGGTGTTGAATGTAGAATTATATTTGGTCTACTCTGTATAGAGCAGTCTTTTAAGAATAGTATTTTTTGGTTATTGGAATTTATTCCGTATACACCAATCCTATACTTGGTATATATATATATATATATATATATATATATATATATATATATATAAGATGGACTCTCCCGTCGGTTTCACCATTCGAGGATCCGACGACCTTATTCGGTTTTTATGTTTATGTCACTTCAGTGCCGCTAGTGACCTGCATACAAGTCCACATATTATGCAACTTCGAGGATCTCGGGACATAGAAGAATATTGCTCATGTTTTTCGCCGTTGTCATTTTATCTCTTAGCCGGTCAATAGGACTGATTTCGAAATTTCTGATATCACTCTGGCACAAATATCTTCAGTTATTTCTAGCCAGGGCAACTCGTTTGAAATTAGTATGAGGCACACTGACAGTTGGGAGGTTACTCTTTAGCTTGTTTTTGTACTTGGCCTTCCCTTTGTCCACTATCATGCTGCCTCTCTCCCTTTTACTCTCTCTCTCTCTCTCTCTCTCTCTCTATATATATATATATATATATATATATATATATAATGAAAATGGACAAAGTCCAAACAATTATTTTAAAGACATTTTATGTTTATACATTCTTTTTATAGATACAAATATTTAAGTAAATGCTCTGTTTTATAATAAATATTTATATCTATAAAAAGAATGTATAAACATAAAAATGTCTTAAAATAATTGTCAGACTTTGTCCATTTCATAATGTGTGACATATATGTGTATATATATATATATATATATATATACGTCTGTGCATATATATATATATATATATATATATATATATATATATATATATATATGTTATGGTCCGGTTCCTTGTACCACGGTGATAGTCCAAGGTAGAACCAATAAAGAAGAACTCGAATACGGATATGGAATAACACAGATATATTACAAACAGGAATATATACAGAGAGATAGAAAGTGTTAGTACGAACAATATACAAATATTTAAGTAAACATTGTCTATGACAATTTCTCGGACATTCAGGCCGGTAAATGTTGTTAATACTGTTTATTATAAACAGAGCGTTTACTTAAATATTTGTATCTATAAAAATGAATGTATAAACATAAAACGTCTTTATATATATATATATATATATATATATATATATATAAAACCTTGTATCTGCATATATCATAGTCTCATGCAAACGTTTTCTTTCATTATATTAACAATATGTTATTTACATAAATTCGAAACATCATTATTTTGTAATCAAAGATGTTTCCCAGCTTTCTCTGAAATTTCACTAAATTTCATGTTTCATCATAAATAACGAGTCTAGATTCGATTAATTCTTTGAGGAATTTCTTTAGATATTTTCAACTACTGAACAAACAAGGAGTGCCGTACCGTGTCTAAATAATTTATAGTGTAAAGGTCACATCAGATGTATACGCCGCATTTGGAAGAACCATTCCCTTTAGTTCTATACCCATTTTGAGAATGAGGCTGGGCCTTGTCATGCAGCAAAAATAACCAGTCGATCTCGTTGCGCAGAAAATGGCATTTTCTTTTCCAGTTTGTCAAGCGAGTCGATTACATGCTGGGTAATATTTTACCCTTTCCGGCCGCTCAAGATTAAAGCGAATCATACCAAATCCAGGGAAAGATTATCCATCTGTAGTTAATGCTTTGTTAGGTTTTCTCGTTGTCTTAGGATCATCTTGCTGATCATGTTAAGTAAATCTCGTGAGAAAACACGTCTATGTCGTACTTGTATTTCGGTTTTCGTGCGCAGAGTGTCAAAGGACAAAATGACGAATGGACAAAATGCTGAAAGAAAAAAATAACGAATGGACAAAATGCCCAAAAGAAAAAATGACGAATGGACAAAATGTCGAACGGACAAAGTGTCTAAAGGACAAAGAGTCGACCGAAAAAAAGAGTCGAACTGACAAATGGCCAGAAATGTTCCGACAATAGAATACGAGTATCATGCCAGTAAATAATTATTTTAAAATTTTAAACCAATATAAAAACCTCCGATGAAAAAATAACTTTCTACCTAATTGCTAACATTTTTTAACAAAGATCTACAGTAAAGAGTTAATATTTTTATTTATGAGAAATTACAATCATGGTAAAAATAAAAATATTTTTTCATTGATGAGGAAATTACAACAATAGCAAAATATAATTAAAGATTGTGAACGATGCCTTTAAGATATTCTAATTCATTATTATGGGCTAAGAGTAATGGATAACGGCTCGGATTTTGTAATTGGGGAGCCGAGTTCGAATATCAGTCACTTACGTGCTAATACCATTGGGGAAGGTATGAATCCTCTTCTCTCCACCTCAGCTATGGGTAAATAGCAGGACATACCGGACTCTGTAGCCTTGGATGGCGGCTGATCTACCGCAGAAAGAAATGGTAATCTACTTCGAGAAGAAAATCTGCCTCATTAGTCATGTATCGAAAGATACATGATCGCCTAAACGTGTATCACGCATGGCACATAACTGACTGACTGATACCTTTTAGTCTTTGGTTGACAGTGGTATATTTTTTTGTATTTTCGTTCGACTTTTTTTCCCGTTCGGCACTTCGTCCATTCGACACTTTGGTCGTTCTATACTTAGCCGATTCGACGTTTTGTCCTACCGCCATTTTGCCCTTCCGCCATTTTGTCCTTCAACACTCTGACTTTACTGCCTTCAGTTTTTGCGTAGTCACGAAATTTGCTCTTTGAAAGAGCTCTTCGTCTCGTAACCTGTTAAATACTTTCTGAAAATATTTTATTTACTATCATTTACTTTTTAAAAATTTTCTCAATAGGAGTAGATAGGTATCTGTCTATATTTCTGAGATGAGGTATTATGTACATTATTTATATTATTCAGACTATATTCAGCCATATTTATTACAACGTTTCGGCTTTTCAGTATCAGTCTATATTTCTGAGAAGAAGTATTATGTACATTATTTACATTATTCGGACTATTATCCTCATCTTTGTCGCCATATTTATTACAACGTTTCGGCCTTTCAGTATCTGTCTATATTTCTGAGATGAGGTATTATGTACATTATTTACATTATTCGAACTATTGTCCTCATCTTTGTTCCCATATTTATTACAACGTTTCGGCCGTTGTACGTTCCGGCCTTCTTCAGGTGGTTGGAATGTCGAACTAAACCCTTTATTTTGCTCACGTGCTATGTTTTAATGGATGTCAGTTATCAGTTATCTCCTCTTGATTCCTCTCACCAAGTTCTCCACTGCCTTAATCAACGCCTTTATCCACTGTGCCATGTGTCCTTGAGGACATCTGTGTTTGAATTTCTGGGTATTATAAACCTAATGTCTTCAACACCACTTTACCAGTGCTCATATTGCAATGTTTTGCTGTTATCATTTCATATTTTTACCAGAGCTCATATTGCAATTTTTGTTGTTGTTATCACTTTTCTCTGGCAGTCCTTATTACTGGTTCCCATATTGCATTCATTTCTATGCTTGGTCGGTTCAGGAGATTTTTGTGGTGTAGCATATGTGCTGATTCCTTAAGGAGTAGATAGGATCGCCTATCGCTTCATTCTCCTTCCAGGTTTTTTGAATAGGTTATCCTTTGTTTCCTCTTTAAAGTTGGGTTTCTCGTTATTATTAAAGTTTACTTCATCTCTATACTTCTAACGTCTTCTTTTTTTTTCCAAAATGGGAGAAGATAGGTTTCCCTATCGTCCGGTTGACAAGCCTCCTGTTTTTTTTTGTTTTTTTTTTTTTAAATAGGAAATTTATCCCTTGTTTCCTTTTTAGGATTGGGTTTCCGGTTCCTTCTAAACTTTATTTATTCCCTTTCTCCCAATAGTTCCTTCCGTTTAGTGGCATTTTCGCCTTGCTTGGTGTGAACTGATTTGAAAAAAAAATGCTTAGTTTTATTTATGCAAGACAATATGCAAACTTGGAGCCAAATAGAATCAAATAGAAGAAGGTTCACTCTCTTTGAATATATAGACTGCCTAAAAAATAACACTGAGAAAAACCTTGGAACAATGCTTCAGGCCATGCAATAAGAATGGGAGTCGTCCAGAAAGCCTATAGCTAAGAACAATTAAAGTCGACCTTCCAAATATAAATAGTGTGATAGGTTAACCTATCTACTAGTTGTCTTATAACGTGGAGCTCCTATCTTTGCCTGAATAATGTCGGCTGCATGATTTGGCATAATGTCTACGGGGTGCTACAGTATTTACGTATATATATATATATATATATATATATATATATATATATATATATAAAGAAATATAGTTTTAAGGTGTGCTATATTATGGGATAAAGTGCTCAATATCAGAGATAGAGCGTATGTAAATATAAATATAAACGTGAACTTTGAAGTCAACACTCAGAGGCGACAGGCTGTTTCATGCTGGACGCAATCGTCAAGCGGCCTGAATGGTTCTTTATTTATGAGCTATTGGCAAGGCGTCAAGGTCGTGCGAAATAACTATGGAACTAATTAATGAAGGCAAGAACAAACAGAATCATAATACGATGGGTTCGATTAAATAAATTATCTTAGCGAGGATCATCCTCGTGGATTGGCGCTACAGAATCACTAACAAAGCACTGTACCAAATAACTGACACAACATCACTTAAGAATTTTCTACAGCGGCAATGAACCTTTTGTGTAACTCGAAAAGAAAATAATGGCATAATCGAGATGTTGACATTTGAATGATAACACTGGGATTAGACAGAGAAACTAATATCATAATCGAGATGTTGACATTTCACACTACTTCAAATAACAGGTTAGGAAGGAAACCCCCGTCAATACTGTAAAGAGTGATAACAGCCACTGGGCTTGAGAAGAGAAAATAATAGCATAATTGAGATGTTGACATTCCACACTACTTCAAATAACAGGTTAGGAAGGAAACCCCTTTCAATACTGTAAAGAGTGATAACAGCTAGGGAACTTTAGAAGAGACAATAATAGCATAATCGAAATGTTGACATTTCGCACTACTTGAAACAAAAATTTAGGAAGGAAACCCCTGTCAATACTGGAAAGATAAACCTATTTTCCTTAAAAATTTGTTTTAGGGGAAAGATTTTATAAATTTCAACCTACCGTAGCACTGGCTGCTCGGTCAGCGAATGACAAATGTTTCCTTATAAGGAAACGGCTAATATTACTGTTATCATGGACAGGGGCATGGACAGTACCAGGTACTCTCCGTCCCTGCTTCCCCAAGAGAAGCTATTAGCTCCCCCAAAGCTAGGAACCTCTCTACTTCCCCATCCCGTGCTCCATCCCCCTTTCCCTCCACTTCCTCCCTCAGTTCATCATCTACTTCACCTCACATATCCACTTCTTCCCCTCCCCATCCTGCAAGGGAGAAAAAGAAAAGGATGTTCGCAGGCCCTGAATCCATATGCAGGGTAGATAGGGAGGAGTATAAAAAGGGCCTGTCGAAACAGAAAAAGGCCATCTTAGGGATGTTAATTAAAATAGATAATATAGACGGAAAGTTTGTAGAAGACCCTCAAAATTTTTCACGCGCACCGGGAGTAATAACCTGCGTGAGGGACCCCGGGTGGGGGGTACTTGAAAGTGTGGAGCCATCTAGGGCTAGGGAAGCCTATCCAAACATTACGATGTTTGAATTGGACAATCCTGTTCAGAAAAAACTGAGACATTTTTGTGCTAGGAGGATCCCTGTTTTGATCCATCCCTCATTATATAGGGCAGTTAAGCTAACGTACCCCACGGACGTCGACGGCGTTGTCCTGGATGGTCGGATGACGACGGAGTTGGGAACAGAGAGTCTGGGACAATCCGTCGGGGTCCTTACTGCTGCAGATTTCCGGCCTGCATGTGAGTAGGTTTTTGCTGTTTTTTCTTTTATTTTTCAGGCCTAGAAGATGTCTATTAAGATAGCCACTTTGAATGTGAAGGGCTTCAGGGATTGGGGTAAGGCAGCCCGCCTGATCCGGGATCTCTTGTCTTTCGGCGTGGATGTCGCCGCGATCGAAGAGATCCACTTTGTTTAGAGCGTTGATGTGTGCGTGCTGGAGAGCGACTTTGTCGTTTATTCAGCATATGGGGACCGACCTGCCAGAGCAGTTTCTTTGCTGATGAAGCGGACTCTTGATGCGAAGGTGGACCTTGTGCATACCGATGCTAATAGCCGGTTGATCGTGGCTGATATTGCCGTGAAAAGTGGTTCGTTCCGAGTCGTTGCGGTTTATACGCCCAACGACCGGAAGGAGCGGGTTTCGTTTTTTCGGCAGTTAGGACCGTTCTTGATGGATTCAACGCGCCTAGTTTAATGGGAGACTGGAATGCCATCCTGGACCCCAAGTTAGATAGGGGGCAGGGAGCTAGCGGGAGTAGGGACGATCGTAGTCTGGTTGATCTGATCGAAGTGTTTGGTCTTGTCGATAGATACCGGGTCGATCACCTCGAGGGGTGGGGAATATGGACCTGGGCTCATAATTGGCCTTTTACCCGGGCAGTTAGCTACCTGGATAGAATGTTAGTTAGAGGAGCCGGCGTAGACTTGTTAGATTGTCCCACGTTCCACTGGGTAGGCTATTCGGATCACAAAATCGTTTGTGCCCGGGTGGCGTTAGATCGTAGTCCTAGAATGGTTGGGTACTGGAAGTTCAATCTGTCTTTACTGGACGGGCGGGACTTCCAGGAACAGCTAACTAGCTTAGTGCAGCGGGAGCTAGTGCGGGCGGTCACCTTTTTATGTGAAAACGCTTAAGACTAGTTTTTCCCGGACGGTGGCTAGGTGGGGGATCCCCTAGAGATAGCCTTAGCTAGGGAGGCCCGGGAGAGTTTGAGTAGCGAGCGCTACAAGGGCCAGGTAATTAGACATAGGTTAAGCAAGATGTCTTCCGAAGCTTTGAACATGGCCGCAGATCCCCGCAATGAAGAGTTCTGTCAAGGTTCCGATCGTTACATTCGTGAAGTCAAAACCCCGAAGGGACATACTCTTCGAGCTACTAACGACATGTACGAGGCATTTCGGTGGCATTTCGAGAGCCGGTTTACCAAGGAGCCTGGTCTCCGTGATGAGGAGTTTCGTAGCTATTTGGCTGACTTTGGATTTCCTACGCCGCGCATTGACAGGAGATTCAATTATGGCAGGGATTGTTAGGGACGCGTTCCCTTTCCTTACTGTCAGTACCCCCCCATCTCGTAGGTTGAGCGCCATCGTAAACCCCGGGATCAATCGGATTTCCTTCGAGAGTGTCGCACGGCCTTGTTGGTTGTTCCTTGGTCTAGTGACCGTTCTCAGCCTAGGAAGGTCTTCTATCGTCATCTAGTGGGGGGTGGTCGCGAAGGATCCTCTACATGAGCGACTCGACTTGTCGGAGGAGGAGTTTCACTCTTTCTGGAGCACCAGCGGCGAACTATCTCAGTAACCCTGAATTTTCGCTTACCTAGCGATTGGTTCGGAATCGACTACCTCTCAATGACATGGGCTTCATATGGGGCTTGGCGAATTTGGCAGACTGTGAACGGTGTGACCTTGGTTTAGAAGAAACGGCTTCGCACGCCTTCTACCATTGTCGCCAGGTCCGCCCCTTATGGGACCATGTCGGCGAGTTGACTGCTCGTCTCGCTTCCGAAAAGCTGGTGCTCATTGATCGCGCATACGCGTGTGACAATGTGTCGCCCCCGTATTCTGGGATGAAACGAATGGTGTTTCTTACGTTGCTGGCCACGGCTAGAATGGTGATTTGGACGATTCGACAGGAGGAAGTCTTGCGAGGCAATCGTCTTTCTCATCTGGATCTGATCCGATTCTTTGAGCATCAGCTCAAGATGAAACGTGGGTGACTGAGGCGAGCTTGGTTCGTTTGAACAGAGCTAGCCTTGATTTTCTCTTTTAGGTCAACCTGCGTCACATCGGGGTGGTTTCCTGTGGAGCCCTCCCCTTGTTTAGGTTAGACAAGCCTTGTGTACCTAGTTAATGTGAGTAAGTGTTGTTCTTGGCCTGTTCCCGGCTGCCTCTTTGGTTATGATCCAAGTCGAGATTCCCAACCACCCCAGTTTGTTTTGGCCCCTTTTCATCTCGACTGGGTCAGCTTTTTATTTCCCATGTCCGTATATTTTTTCTCCTTTCCCACTCCCTTAGCTAGAGAGCTTCTTGATTTTGTCCCATGGGCAGAATACAGTGGCCTCTCATTTTGAGGGTTGGATGGGCCCTACTAACATCAGTTATGTTTAGTTTACTTTGTATTCATGTTTACTTTGTTTTGGGGTTCATTCCCTCCTCGCTCATTTTAGTCATCCATAAATTTTTAAGTATAAATTTTATAATCATTAGATTTTTATGGCATGGGGCGCGTTTTGTAGGATCCCCTTGAGAGGATGCGATATTATGGTGTATGGAGGATTGAGTGGTGACGGCCGAGTTTTTATGGTGAACGTGAAAAATTGTAATGAGTGAATGGGTCGTGAATTAGATTAGTTAGGTATAAGATAGATAGTGTGGACCAGTCTCAACCCCTCCCCATTTCTCGGCCTTGTGCCATAATTGTGTATTTTCACAATAAATCTCAATATTATTGTTACCATTATTTCATGAAGGCATCATCCTCGCAAGCTTGACCATCTAGAGAAAGGAAAACACAGATTTTAAGCCTCTGCTGCCTTGCGGTCATGTCCAAACACCGAAAAGGTTATAGCAGTAAATCCAGATAGAAAATCAGTAGTAGAACCTCTAAAGCAGTTGGATGTCAACACTGACAACTTTTCGGAAACTTCTGCTGCCAAGCTGCCTCTAAATGTAATATCCTATAATCATTTAGATCTTGTCCGTAATTGGGTAATGTATGGCCTTCATATACTATCGGCCAGGCCTACACTCTGAAGAGTTTACTCCAGTCTCACTACAAAAGGATTGGATTTTGAGCAAAAAGGTTGCTATCTTATATCTTGCGAAATAAACAGATGCTTACAATGAAGCATTTAATTTCTGTTTGGAATTCTATCTAAAATAATGATTCTCAACGTTGGGCTCATATTCCACCGGTGGGACATGGTAAAAGCTTGGTGGGGCATGCGTAGGATGGGCACCCTTCGGCTTACTATACCAACAGAATAAGGGGGCAATTCGAAAATAAGTTATTGTCAGTGAATTGTTTTCTAGTGAGTCTGAGTGAGAGTGTTAATAAAATAAAAGGGTGAAAAAGTTTCATCTAAAAGAATGATTGCCAATGTGGGGTGCATGCCCAACCGTTGAAGCATGGTAATATTTTGGTGGAACAAGTGTAGGATGTGCACCCTTCGACTTATTATACCAACAGAATAAGGGGGCAATTTGAAAATGAGTTATTAACAGTAAATTGTTATCTAGTGAGCTCAAATTTCATTTTACATTATTATTTCATGATTAAAATGATCAAAGTATATTACAGAATAAAGCTTTCATTCAAATATTTTATATTTCTATCTTTCAGTTCTCTATTATGATTTGAAACTATATATATTTAACTGTCTTTGTTTTTTAATTTTTCTCTTTTATGGACGCCATGGTATTTGGAGGCTTGTTTAGAGACCAAGTTAATGGCCTTTTAAGCTTCCTTCATGTGAATTGCAGTAAAATTTTGAATATGTAAGATTTAAATATTACAGCGTGGGGCACCAGAATTTTAGAAATAACAAGTGGGGCATGGCCCCAAATCGGTTGGGAACCACTCATCTAAAAGAAAGCTACTCAAACAATCCTACAGCTTTAGCGTCCTGAGCAGCAAGTTTAAAGAGTGTATGTATTCGGGGAACATGTGGACAAAAAACTCTTCTCCTGATGCTTGCAAGTGAGGACAAATAATCAATGAATAAATGGTACATAGAAAAAAATGTAGGAATTTATTTCCATGCGCTCCCATTTTTAGATACCTTGACTGAAAATTCTCGTCTCCGTTAGCGTAGAAAAGAATGGTTGAGTGAGCAAATCAGTTTCATATAACTACCGTTCAGATAAAGTTGTTACACCCATTGTTAACCATGACAATAGCTTAAACGTAAGAATAAATATGTATGCTGCGATTATTGAAATGTTCTCAAAGAAAGAATATGAGAAGAGGAAAGAGAAAGGAGAATTTTGTCTTGGATTCAGACATTAGAGTTTTATCTGGCTTTGAATGTTTTATGAAGTTGCAAACAGCTGTAGATTAAAATGGAGAATTTAAATTAATTACTCTCTAAAAGCCAACAATGAAATATCCGTTTCAGGCAAATCCCAAACGCCGGGTTTTTTTTTCTCTCCAAAGCAAAATCATATAAAACTGGTTAATATTAGGTTTTTGACGAAGGAAGGAAAGGAAAATGAAACCAGATACAAGAAATAATCGATGCCATAATCGCTGTCACCTGCTATTACTGTTCCAAGACATTTCTCGGTAGTGTTTTTTAAGGCAGTCTCATTACAGGTTCTAAGAAAGTGAATCTTCTTTTGATGGTTTGGCTCCAAGGTTTGCATTTTGCTTGATCAGCGGATATTGCTAGCAATTCTAAGTGTTTTTTTCAAACAGCATTGCTTTTCTCATCTATACACGAGTTCTGTGTTGTACAGAAACAAGATTGATTCAGATTTGAAATTACATTTGAAATTAAAAGTAATCTAGCGTGATGTGATGTCACGTGACTGATTTGCAGTTGTTATCATAAACACTTGAGAAATTTAGTACCGATGTGCGGACCTATTACGCACGAACATACATACATACATACATACAAATCCCATTTACAATGCCATGCATTCATTGGTTAATAAATCACCACTACATTTCTACAGGCAATTTACAAATCACAGTAATACGACAATTTTGTAATCGCTCTATTTTTAAGTAGTCAATTTTATGCACTTTTGGGAGAAGCGGATCACAGAAGCTTTCTTAAGTCTCCCCAAAGATCGCTCGCTGATTGGTCGATGCCAACCAATCAGATCGTTTGCACGTGAAGAATAATTTTTCCCGCGCAACGATTTGGAGCTTATAGTCGCTTATTTAAGCCAAGATTTTTCTCATCTCAATTAGTGAGAACTCAACTGCCAAATGAATCCACGACAGTTGAAACCATGCGCCATTCTTCTCTCTCTCTCTTTCTCTCTCTCTCTCTCACACACACACACACACACACACACACACACTGAACATGGACACACTCACAAAAACCTCTTCTTACACAACAATATCTTTCATGAACAATTATTACAAGAAATTCTCATGAATATTTTTCCAGTGAACTTTAAACCAAATAACTATCTTTCACTGAACTCTAAAAATAACAGATAAAGAGAGGCAACTCTTGGTTAAGTCAACATTTCTTACTTAAATGCATGTTTTCTTTCACATCGTTGTTTGATATTGTACATCTTGTTAAAATATATATTTTATGTGTAACAATGTTTTTTGGTTATTCTTCTTGCGTGAGCCTTGTTTCCTAATCAAAAGTTAAATTAATGTCCGCCACACCATTATTGAAACAAATCATCTATCGAGATGATTCTGTTCTATTAATATATTGTTATGGTCCGGTTCCTTGTACCCCGGATGGTCCAAGGTAGAACTAATAAAGAAGAACTCGAACATGTATATGGAACAACACAGATATATTACAAACAGGAATATATACAGAGAAGTAGAAAGTGTTAGTACTGTGACGTCGTCCCCCGGTCGCAGCGCCAACTGTGACGTTCTATCCTGATCTACCACAGCGTCAGTTGTGACGTGGTCGTTCCAGGGTCCTATCCCGGTCACGACACCAGTTGTGACGTCCCTAAACAGCACCAATTGTGACGTCTTCGCCGCGGCGCCAGCTGTTCGCTCCTCGCTGCTCCGTCCGGGTGTCGCTGCTCCAAACGTGACGTCCGCCTGTCGCGTCAGTCGTGTCAGCTGGCTTGGTATCGGTCGCGGCACCCAAATGTGACGTTCTAACCTTTTGGTGATTCGGGTGGGAATCTGGTTAGATTTGACATCAGCCTCACCATTCCCAACTCGCTTCCAACGCCTGGTTACCAAGGTAACTGCACTGATCTCCAGTCTGCCTACCCACGTTGTGAATTGATCTTAGACAGACGAGATCAAACAGTGGTTTGGGCCGTAATGCAAATTGAGTTCAACGGGGGTGATAACACACAAATATGCATAAAAGAAAAGAAAATAAAAACTCAAAAAGTTCAAAGTATCAAAGAAAAAGGTAACAAACTTTATGTCTAGTTGTTCGATACATAGGACTGCATCTATCTCCCGACCCGTTCTGTGGATTGTGACACGTCGTTTTCGCTAGGCAAGTTTTAACGCTTCAAGTTGTTTGCTCTCGAAGAAATTTGTGTTTCGGTGTGTCTTTGGACGAAAGTCGAAAAACTTATTTCGGTGGTCTGGTCCTAAGTCGATCTTCAAAATAATTGTTCTTGGTTGAAGAGGAGTCCGAAATTTTGCGTGAATCTTGGTCACCTATCTTGATCTATCATCTCTGCCGCCAGGGCCCGAACTGATTTCTGCCTGTTGGGGCCTGGCTTTTATTGACGCCGACAAAAACCGGGTTGGGTCTGTTGACGTCGGGGAGTTCCTCGATAATTCTAAATACATATCCACCTCTTTTATTTCTGGTTAGGGATTTTCCACTCTTTTCCATTTTTGGTAACTTTTTTTCACTCCCACTTTCTCACCATGCTTCTGAGTGGCGTGAACTGCCCTCCCCACTTCTTCGTAGTAGCTTCTCATACTTATACTCTGGATGGGGGCGTCGACAGCCTTCTTCGTGCGTCACGTGATCACTCTTGGCCAATGAGGTCTTGGTCGGGTATCTTTCCTCCTCCTTCGTGCGTCACGTGATCACCACTTGACCAATGACGTCTTAGTCGGGCGTGAACAATCCGCGGCTTTGTTTCGGAAAAAATACCTTGCTTAACTAAAAATTAATTATCTATTCTCTTTCCTTTTCTTCCTTTCAAATCGCCGTTATCATGAACGGATAATATGACAACTCTTTGTTCAACACGTGGCGTTTGTCAAGTAGTTTTTTCGCTAATTCATCAGATGGTTGGTTTTCCGACATGGCCTCAGAAAATAATTTTCCCCAAGTTTTCAGTCAGTCTGACGTCTCCAAGGAAGAAAGAAAAACATTTCTGGTTCTATTCATTTTCCTTCGGTTCATGTGTCTGATAACAAAATTTTATTATCGCAGGGCAACGTTGTTTTGTTGAAAAGAATTTAGTTAGCGAGACTGCTTGTGTGGGATTTTAATTTTCCATATCTAACTAAGGCTCTGTAGCTACACCTGTGTTTTGTCAATTATCAAAATTAACGTTTTCAAGTGGACTTTCTTTGGCGAACATTTCTTGATAACACAATTCCATTCGCGCAAGCCAAGTAGGAAAATCGGTCAACGATTACTCGTAGGTGGCCTTTAATTTTCATATCTGTCCAAAGTCTTTTTTAGTCGCCTGTTTCTTTTCGTCCCTTATCGAAATAACATTTTCACTTGAATTTTTCCCTACTCACTCAAATCTCATTGTCATTGTAATGACACTCTTTCGCCATTTGCCACTTATCAAAATAACCCTTTTTTTTATTGCTTCTTAGCCGTGTGTGTGTGCGCTTATCACCTATGATTCGGATCTCGCCACACTTTTCCCTTGCTTTCTTCTTTTCTTTCGTTTCCCTTTCTGCCTTTCTTTCTCTGCCTGGATGCATGGTGCCACAGTACGAACAATCAGGTTTAGTAGTAATTGTCTGAACGTGACTCTGTTTCTGACTCGACTGACTGACTCGCTCGCTCTGACTGACTGACAGACTCCTGACAGACTTCTGACGGACCTCACTCCAGACTTCAGACTGAACAGTATTTAGTCACCCCCGGGGGGCATCATGTGGCACAAGGCCGGTTTAACGTGGGATCTCCGAGCCAGTGGGCTCGGCCAAAAATGATAACACCAGAGAGTCTACTTCTTGACAAATAAACCGTGGTGAAATTCGAATCCGGGTTAATTTTATTGTTTAAAATAAGAGATATGGCTTCTCAAAAAGAACATGAGGCGTTTATTTCAAATACGAGTATCCACTAATTATACAGTTTGGAGTAATAAAAATTCCGGGATGAATATAAACACATTAATTCTTTAGAAATTGCTTTCTTTACGTTTCAGATATGGGCTTTTCGTGAAAAAAATATCTGAATGAAAAAGCGTATTTCCTTAAAATTGAAAAAAAGACAATTGCTGAACGGTGATGCTCTCTGTAGCCGAGCAATAAAGCACGCAGGTTCAAACGGCCGTTTCACCTACAAAGGGGAACGCAAGTTCGATCCCTGCCGGAAAGCACATTTTTTATTATTAAAACTTCTTGAATAAGCAGACGTAATGCTCACTGATTAAAATAAAAATAGGGCGTTTATTTCAAATACGAGTATCCATTAAAGTAATTAATTATTGAAGTAATTATAAAAACAATATATATATATTGTTTATATATATATATATATATATATATATTAGGATCTAATAGGCCTGTTAAAATCTGAAGAATAAAATGATAAAAATATTGGTAATAAAATTGATTATATATTAGCCTTTTCGTTTTTTTATATATATATATATATATATATATATATATGATATGATATATTATATATAATATATAGTACATATATATACATTATATAATTAATATATATTATATATTATATATAATATATATATATATATATAGTATATATTATATAAATATTATATATATATATATATATATATATATATATATATATATATATATATATACATATATATTACATATATATTATATGTATTATATATTATGTACATTATATATATTACATATAAATTATATATATTATCTGTCTATCTCTCTCTATATATATATTTTATATATATATCTATATCTATCTATCTAGTGATCTCTCTCTCTCTCTCTCTCTCTCTATATATATATATATATATATATATATATATATATATATATATATGTCTAATGTATGTATGTATTCTCCCAGTCGATCATTTTCATTGTCGGTCACCTTTATACTCGTATTCGCAGGCCTTACATAACAATTACTTTACATGTGATAAAAATACATACGAGTTTTGCTTCAAAGCCATTCATGTCATTTTATCCAGAAATAGCGATTGGTCAGCAACCAGTGTTCGGCGGACAATGGCTAAGCAATATCTTCCGGGAAAAACTTTATGGAACACAAGCTTGGCCAGGCTAGCGACACCAGATTCTGTTTGCCAGTGACCGGAAGTAGATCGAGACTTGCGCGGTCAAATGCAGAAAAAAAACGCTGACTTACTTCCTCTCTAGTCAGCTGTCAGAAAAAGTGGCTTTCTGAATAGCGTTTTACTCTTTTTTTCCCCCTTTTTGCTTTATTTAAATCATTTTGTTTTTACTGAATAGCCAACTTTAATCAAACTGATAGCTACATTGTTTCTTTTTCTTTTAAAATAAATACCGCAGGTCAATTAATATTTGTAGTTCAGGGATGGAATTATTTGGAGCTGGCCTCGATAATATCAAGTCGATGAGTAGCTGGCGTCAGCGATCAGTAAAATGGGAAGAGCAAATGATGGATTTTGCATAATATGGAAGCCGATAACTAATGACTACAACATGACGATAGACGAACTGAATGAATAGACTGGAAGTAGTAAGGTTTGTTGGTTGCTGCTTTCGTCGATCATTTATATCCACGAGAAGCCTGCAGTACATAAATTAAAACACTGACATATAAAGCTTAGTGGTAGAGTATCGGTGTAAAAACATTTGAGGATCTATTTGCAGGACTGGTATGACTATGTGATTGTAAAGGGATATACCCTTCACATATTTTAAAAATTTATAACTGCCGGCCTTGAATCTAACATCTGTCAAAACATGCACACATATCAACAGGAGAGGAATGCAACATTAATAATGGCTGAGGTTGACAACTTTCAATCTAAATGAATTCCAAACATGGAGGATTTAAAAAAAATATATATTTATATAAAAAACACAACATAATTCAAGAAAAGAAAAATATATTCGTGTGTATACAGATGGAGCACAGAAAAAAAGAAGAAACAAATTTATGTGATTAACTGCAGTATGTGTGTGCGCGTGTGTGAGTGAGAGAAAAAGTGAGTGAGTGAGAGAGAGAGAGAGAGAGAGAGAGAGAGAGTGCGCACCCCGTTGTTTGCATGAAATTAAGTAGTTGGTTTGCCATTCGACTAAGCCTCGCAGGAGCAGAAATGGGTCGGCTTGGCGCTACTGTATCATATAGATAAAAATAGCTAAAAACAAGAGAAAGGGTTTATGTCACTTACTTTCATGGTGCTTATTACCAAACCGTCTAGTGGGTGCTAAGAGGAGTTTCCTGGCAGACAAATTGGGGCACACACACACACACACACACACACACACACACACACACACACACACACACACACACCTCTATTTGTATGTAAAAATAGAATATGTGAAAATTAGTTGGATGTTGAAAAGATTTATTTAAGTTTGAATTTATATGTTTGTGTGTGTTTGATCTATCTGTCAGTATAAGAGTGATTTTTTAATTAAATCTAGCTGTGTATGGCACAAGGCTAGATGGAAGGCAATGAGAGTTTGAAAATTACGGTACATCAGTTTTCCAAGTTGGGAAACCTTGCCTGCCTACAAAATAAACACTCGAAACCCTTATTTTAAAAATTAAAAAATGCGTCTAGCAGTGACGCATTTTTTTTTTGTTGGCCCCATACCTTGACTGTAGGGCTAACATTTTTTGTTGCTATTGTCTCAGCCAGTCAAATAGCAATAAGAGACAATATTAGCAAAAATATTCAGCTGCTTTCTTCGTCTTTAACTATCGTGGTATCCCGGTATAGAGACCTTGTTAAAACCCCTCGCAAAAAAACAAACAAAAAAAAAAAAAAACCCAAAAAACAAAAATACACAGAGATATATATTAATACTTTTTACAAAATTATTTGGAACTGGATTGGTAAATTTTATAATGTCAACCCTTGGGTTATTTAATGTCGAAATCAATCTATTTGAGTAAATAATGATTTACTTAATTCTAGAATAGAATAGAAGAGAATATTGCTCCTTTATATTTAAGTCTGAATTTTTAAGATGAGGAATTATCATTATTTACTTTTTTTATACGTAGACAATGTCTTCATCTTTGTTGTTATTATCATAATGTTTCGGCCGTTGTTCCCTCCGGCCTTCATCAGATGCATGTCGATCCGAGTAACGCATTTCTTTGTTTAATCTACGGCGGTAGATTGTTCTCCTTCCACTGCCCATATCTAGAAATATCTTGTCTTTAGTACTGCTCAATTATTGCTTGACCCATCTCCACTGTGTCCAAGTACATACTGCCCGGCCCAGGATTGAACTCACAAATACGATGTCACCAAATTCACGAACCAAAGCTTCAATCCATTAGGTTATTGTCCTATGGGACAATCCTACTGCTTGTCACGTTTGACTGCACTTACTGAGTTTTTTTTGCTACTGTAGTTGCTGCTGCTGTTGAGGCCTTGCTGTCGTATCTCTTTATTTATTAACGGATCCCATATCGTATCTACCCCTGTAGATGAAAAAGAAGAAATTTCCTAAAGGTTACTCGGATCGTCTCGCAAAGGCCAGAGGGTGCAATGGCCGAAACGTTATGATAATGTCAACAAAGATAAGGACAATAATTCACATGTCACTAATGTAAATATTGTATTTTCCGGCTAACAAGATGCACTTTTTTCCTAAAAAATACCCTGAAAATATGTGTGCGTCTTCCAAGACGAATGTAAGGCAACGCCAAGGCTCAAGTAAACTTGGAGGGTCACTTAATTGGCTTGACTGATAAGGCTTAAACATGCTCTGTTTACTAGCAGTGTCGGGTGCGTTTTTGCTCTTGACTATAGTACGTCATTGCCATACAAACAAAAACGGATGAGTAGTTAATGTAAACAATACATGGCGCCAGTATGTGAGGGACTCATGTTGAATGTGTTGTTGTATGAGAATGGCTTTTTTTTTTCTTAGAAATTTCTTTCCAATATTAGGGTGCGTCTTTCAAGCCGGGAAATACAGTAATTATTACTATTTATTTTATTTGCAGTAGGACATGTGCTGTGTACCTTCTGGATGTTGGCGATCATGGCTCTCCAAAATTTCCCGTTCTTTGTGGCTCTTAGTAAATTTCGTCTCATGGTTACATCTTCTAAACCCTCTTCTGCCATCCATTTACACAAGCCCGTTAAGTAGGTTTTCCCCTGTCTCTCTAACCTTCGGTATGGTCTGTGAGTGTCTGATTTTCTAAGCCTTCTTTCCTCATTATGTGCCCTAGAAATTTCAACTGTCTCTTTCTGTTAAGTGTTCGTTTTGTTTCCATTTTCTCTAAAACTTTGTCGTTACTCACAAGTTCAATCCATGGTATTCTCAAAATCCTTCTGTAGAACCAGATTTCTGTTGTTTCAAATTATTTGAGAGGGGATTGTCCAGCATTAACTGCTATATAGGAGGACTGGTATTACATCAAAGTTCAGTAATCTTTTCTTTGTTTCTAGCGAAATACTCCGATTTCTTTATATTAGGTTGGCCAGAAATTCCCGACTCGTTTAGGAAGCGGAAAGAAAACAATAACGTTTTACGGTGTAACACCAAAATTTACTCTTCAAAATAAAGTCCGTCATTCTAGACGATTTTCTGCTCGCGATCAGAATCTGTCCCCGGTACTAGTCCGCTGACTTTAAATAAAATAAAACTGTAAACAAGCTTCCTTCACTTCGTCAAAGATGTTGAATCGCTGGTCGCGGAGGAAGTGTGTCATTGAACGAAATAGGCCATAGTCACTCGGAACAATATCGGATCTGAATGGTGGATGTGGAAGAATCTCAACACTGTCCATATGTTTGAATTTCTCCTTAGTCAACTTGACAGTGTGTGGTCTCGCATTGTTTTGCTGAAACAAAGCCTGACCACGATTGACCAAAACAGGGTACTCTTTCTTTAGTACACCTTGGAAATTCCCCCTGATAGAGATCAAGATTTGTTGTTTTCTTTCCGCTTCCCAAGTACTTTGCTTAGTTTTTGGAAGGCATCTTTCGCTATGCCAATGCGCCTTCGGATTTCGGTGTCGCACTTTCCGTCTTCTGTTAAAACACTTCCCAGATAAGTAGACAGGTTCATCTATCGTCCACTTCACACTCCTCTCTGTCTATTGAATAGAAGTAGAGGTTTTATCCCTTGTTTCCAGATTCCAAGCAAGTACATAATTTTAAATATCTGCTAAGTGTTTTAACAGCGAACGGAAAGTGGGACACCGAAGTCCGGAGTCATGTTGGGATAGCGAAACATGTGGTTCATTTGGTTGTACAAGAGTGCAGAAAAGATATATATGCGTGTTCGTGAAAAAAAGACTCAGAGAACCAAGTAAATCTCGCTTGGTAAACACGTTGCTTCAAAATAGACATAATAGTTTGGTCAGCTGCCAGGCCAGTCACTGATGAAACACACTGACGATACACTCAAATACATCTCTTTATCAACCCGCTCCCCACCTACCCTCTCTTTTCTTTCTTCTCATTTTTCTTTCCTTTCACTCTTTCGGTTTTTTTCTCTTTTCTTTCCTCCTTACCCTTTAATAATCTAATGTTTGCTCTGTAACTTCGTTTATAAACAATCAATATTTTACGTCGAGAAAACGTGGTTTGCCGGCTCATCTTACATACTGCATGGACTTTGATTCGCACCGGGTGTCCAACTCTTATGTCTTTGGGTTGGACTAAACTAAACTTCCAAAATAGTCTGAGTTCCTGGGATGAGAACATCCTTATTTATACTATTTATATTCGGACTATTGTCCTAATCTTTGTTGTTGTTATCACAACGTTTCGATCGTTGTGTCCTCCAGTCATCATCAGGAGGATATCGATCTACGTAACCTACAAGGTATTTGCGTGTTAATGAATATTACGAACCCAACTGGAACTGGAGTTCAGCTCTCTGATTAATAATTCTAAGCCATTATCCATTACACCGCCCGCACATCCAAGCATACAACACAGGGTATTCTCAAGCAGTCACCCATCTAGGTGGTGACCAGGCTCGACTTTGCTTACCTTCAGTAATCGTACGGGAACTGGTGTAAACCCCATCAGGTCTGATATTAATATTATTAATGTTGAACGATGTAAGAAGTACATTGTTTCAATCTTGCGTAGCGTTAGTCATAGTTGACCTCTTCAAGGAGTGAACGCGGGAAAATTCCCTAGCAAATGAAGCGAGAGAGATGTGGTTCTACAGAAGGATGCTGAGAATACAATGAATGGAACATGTGAGCAACAAGGAAGTCTTAAGGACATTGAGAACGAAAAGGACGATTCTATTTAAAACCAGATAAAAAACAGTTGACATATAGTGAGGAAAGAGGGCCTAGAGAATTTAACACTCACAGGACATTGACGGCAAGAGGAACAGAGGAAAACTGTTAGTAACCTACCTAATGAATTTATAGAAATGGATGGCAGAAAAGGATGTGTGTGGGATGATGAAGACGCAAACGTTGCTTATAGCTACAACGGATAGAAAGCTGTGGAGAACCATGATCTTTCATTTTCTGAAGGGATACAAAAGAAGATGCGAAAAGTAAACGTTTACGCAACGACTTGCTTTGCCAGATTTTATATGTCCTATACAGCGATCTTCATCCGAAATTCCTGAACTAACAGTTAGCACTTGGAGATACGTGTGAGTCTCTCTCAATTATTCCGTCCTGTCGGCTGGGGCTTCAGAAGACGCCGACTGCACCTCTGCAGAGGGGTAAGACCTCCACAATGAGGTTTCCTTGGTATGACGATAAACTACATCCAACAGCAAGGCCTCTGATCAGGAAGTTTTGAGGAGCATGGAACCACCTCTTAATTGCTGGTGTTTCCAGGTCCATCCTGACCTGGGGTAGTACTACCTGTTAGGGTCCCATCTATGGGCAAATGGTGAACCCCCAACACTTTGGACAAAACACTATTAAAGTGTAATAATAGTTTTTTTTTTATAGTAAAAATACCAGCAATTCATTTTTGGAAAAAATTATTACCAGCAGTACATTTTTCAAAAATCATTACCAGCAATACATGTTTGAAAAAAAAATTACCAGTAATACCTTTTTGAAAAAAAAATATTGCCAGCAATCCATTTTTGAAAAAAAATATTGCTAGCAACAGATTTGACTCGAGAAAACCCTCTTTACAAGAATACGAAAATGAAACCTAATCTATAAACTGATTTCTTATAAAGAATATATATTTTGTTCATACGAACCTATCCAAAATATTGTCGTTATTAAATAATGTTTATTTACCTTAAAACGAAATAGACCCCTTAATTATTGCGAAATTTCCGCGTAAGACGAAGTTGTTTTTCAATAAAAATCTATCAAAAGAAAGAATGGATTCCACTCTGATGGTTTTATTTTTTTTATGAGCTTATCATAAGGCGTTTTCGCGCCCGCTACACGCAAACGGGCATGCGCACATGAGTATGCTTTCATGAACGACTGGACATGCAAATACACAGACACATTTCAAACGGATGCAAAGACGAATACAGAAATAATTTTGAAGGGTTAGATATTCATCCACGTGAACATGCACACTTACATATGCATTCAGGGAGGGAGGGAGAGAGAGAGAGAGAGAGAGGGGGGGAATAAATAGGAGAGGAGAAAATATATATAATGTCGAGGAAGAAGTTGAAATAAGGAGAAAGAATAGGTAGCTAGAAAAAAAAAGAACGGACTAAAGAGAGAGAGAGAGAGAGAGAGAGAGAGAGAGAGAAAATGAGAAAGAAAGAGATGGAGGGAAATAGAAGAGGACATAGAAAGCAAGTGTTAGTTAATGTAAAAGTGAAAGAGAGAATGAACATTAGAGAGAAAGTAGGCGAAATTAAAAGAAAGAAAGAAAGAGCAGTGTGAAGGAAAGAAAAACTGAGGGAAGAGAAAATAAGAGAGGAAAGAGTGAGAGAGATAATTGAAATAAAGAGAGAGAGAGAGAGATAGAGAGGGGGGAAAATAAGGTGAAAGGAAGAAATGAAGGCGAAATAAAGGAGGAGAAATAAAGAGAGGGAAGGGTCGGGGAGAAAGAAAGGCGATAAGAAACGAGGGCGAAAAAACTTGATTCGAAGAAATATAGAAAGATGTAGTGAGAGAAAACGAAAGAAAAAGATGAAAGAAAGAAAAAAGTAGATAGTGATGGAAAGAAAAGAGAGAGAGAGAGAGAGAGAGAGAGAGAGAGAGAGAGAGAGAGAGAGAGAGAGAAAAAAAAACTGCGTTGTGTCTTAGATAGTCGTGTATTATTCCACCAGTACCAAAAGTCAGTTTCCTAACCTCGGTAAAAGTTGGATTTCGTATGCTTATTTTGTACGTAAAATATTTCCTTTACTTGGAATAAAGTCGTTCATATAGTTTCCTCGAACTGCATTTATTCGGGAATGGCCTTGTGTCGTACTGGAAAAAGAACAACGAAAAAGAAAAGAAAAGAAAGCGTGAGCGAAACGTAATATTTCGAATGTAGAAAGCACTAATCAATAATTATGGCCGACATTTTGGTTCCCGTAATCGTTTGGAACTTGGAACAGATCCACCACGGAAATATCAAGTGACCAAAAACAGTTTTATAAGGTTTTCAATATTATCTTATTTTAACCGGCTAAAAATAGAACATCACCATTTTGAATGGCAATTGTCGGTAAACATTTTCTGCAACACGCAGCTTCTACACATCTACTAAAAAGTGTAGTATCTGTTCTCCTCATCTCTAATCTATATATATAAACAGGATATCTGTGTCTCTGTGTGATACCTTTTTACTCGAGATCCATCCAACCGATTTTGACCAATAATATATATATATATATATATATATATATATATATATAATTATTTTTAAAAAATATGATTCCAATGCGATATATATATATATATATATATATATATATATATAGAATATATTTACATTTTATTTCTATATGTATATTATTTTATATGTGCAGTACTTATTATACATTGCTCAATATCAGTGATAGAGCTAACATATTCAGATGTATGGACATGAGCTTGTAAAAACACTGGTTGACACGAGCTTGTCTGATGATCGCAAAAGCGTGAAACTCATATCTATACAACTGAATATATATATATATATATATATATATATATATATATATATATATATATATAATAATAATAATAATTTTAAAAAAGTATGTTTTCTCTCAAAAATAAAAAAAAATAATTATAATATTATGCTCTACTGTCGTATCGAGCACTGTTTTTTTAAAAATAGAAATAAATGCTAAGAACTTAAGATTATAAATCTCACTGTTCTTCCCTATTATTTTAACACACACATACACACACACACACACACACACACACATATATATATATATATATATATTAAGAAATGGACAAGGTCCGACAATTTATTTATTAAAGACATATTTTATGTTTAACGTTGTTATTTTATAGATTGAAGCATTTAAGCAACGGCTCTGTTTTATGATAAACGTATTAAATAACATTTACCGCTTAGACCTTGTTTACCGAAATTTTTCGTTCTTAGCCTAAGCGGTAAGGCACGTCAGCGTATATGACGGTTCCGTATAGGATGCAGGTTGAATCCTGTCAAAGAAGGAAAATTTTCTATGAAAATTTCTCGGACATTCAGGCCGGTAAATGTTATTTAATACTGTTTATCATAAAACAGAGCATTTGCTTAAATACTTGTATCTATAAAATAACAACGTTAAACATAAAATATGTCTTTAATAAATATATATATATATATATATATATATATATATATATTTCATTGAATACGACAGACAAGGTGCTTTTATTTAGTTTTTATACAATTTCTCATGCGATCTAATATTTTTTTCTTTTCAGATGATAAATTATATAAAAACTGTCCGAATGTTCTTTTTATCCGAGCGCTTTCGGCTATACATTTAGCCATTTTCAAGGATTAAATATTTTAACTGTTAAATAAGAAATAGTTTGTTGCATGTTTTATAAAATGTTTTCATTTTTCAAAACACGGTCAAGATATTGTGTCCATGTTCATTGTTAATATTATTAAGTGTCTTTTTTTTTGTTTTCATGAATAAGGCTTTCATTATTTTTAGCTTTTTTTTTGCATGTAGATGATGCTATTATATTAGTGTTGTCAACATATATATATATATATATATATAATCAGTCATTTAATTGATCTGATATATATTATTTCCAAAATGAAATACACACACACACACACACACACACACACACACACACACACACACGTGTCTATGTGGCTGTGTGAGAGAGAGAGAAGTGAGTCTACAGAAAACCTCCGGGTAAGTAAACAGATCGTGCGTCACAATGTAGCACAGACTTTGCCGCTATCTTTTTTAAGTGTTACTCGTACGAGTCAGTATGCAAAAATCAGACAAGGGATTACTTCGAAAGAGGAACTTAACGATGTGTAAATTTCTGTCTGTAGTCAATTTCTCTGAGGCTTCGGGTAGCATTTCGTGTGTGTGTGTGTCTGTCTGTGTTTGTGGATTTTCTACTGACGCATCCATCTATTGTTGTTGGCTGTGTCCATGTGAATTGGACTGACACTTTTACGTCCCAACGGATAGAATCAAATTTGCCCAAGGTTGACTCTAATTACTACTAAACTTCCAAAACGTGACTGCCGATTGAAATCTTATATCCATCAATTGCGTTTGTTTGTCGCTATTGATGGGACTCCTTTTTTTTTTCTCTTCTCAACTCCAGGATTAGGTTTCGCTTTTAAGCGAAGCAAGTCTCCACTGGTCTGTTACACAAAAGCAGAAGTAACAATCTCTATTTTTTAACCAATCAAAACTGGTAACGATATAAGAGAAATAAAAGAGATTATCAGTTGATAAAAACGAATTTTACGATATTTACTTAGGTCAGTGTACTAGAAGACATTGAAAAGCAAAAAACTGTATCAAACTCTCAAGCGAGCAGAGTTCGTTTGCCTTTGCTTGTGCTTGAACACCCACCCATGGCACCATCAGAGAAACACAAGCAGATCCACCGCAAAACAAGCTAATAAAATTTACTAAGCTAATCTCTTTAAAGTAGAAGATCAAATAAGGATAGAAAGATTGTATTGCGCCAACTTTATGGTTTATTAAGCTTACTTTACTACAATACATTTGAAAAACACGCAATACCGAGTGTAACAGCAAAATTGTCTAAATCGTGTAACAGCGTAATTGTTCATTCCCAAAAATGTTTAATATCTAAAAAAACCACTCAACTAATTGAGTTTCTTTTTTCCGGCTTTTCGGATAAGATGTTTAGCCATCTTAACACCATTTGTCGTAAGAATCACTGATGAAAACTGGATTAGGAGGTCACAACAGCAACAGTGATCATCATTTCAACTTAGAGATCAATTAGAAAAGATCCAGCTCAACCCATAAGACGTTTGGCACGTGAGAGAGGAGTTTCCTCTATGACAGTTCAAAGGGCAGTGTAAAAAGACTTGAAAATCAAATTGTACGTGAAACCTATGAGGCACATTGTTACTCCAAGACAGAAAGTTAGAAGGTTAGAGAGGGCGAAGATCATCTTGAATAAGTTGGAAAATGATATATTTGAACTTTATTTCAATCCTTCATGAGCTTTCGATACTTAGTAATGATTAATTAATGATGAACATGTCATTTTCGTTTATGATCGGTTTCATCACGATACTTCTGTTAAGTTTGGAGATTAATTATACATTCTTATTGCTCAAAGTAGAGATCAATAGTGTTATAAAAACCTGGATGAATTCCAGTAAGATATCTTTAATCGTTTCTTAGATACAATGGTTCAAAGCTTAATCTAACAATTGGATAATTTTGCTGTTAGTCAATTTTTTGTTACATGCGGTACACAACAGTTATATTCTTTCCAAACTAGCTCGTTAACCAGAGCGCTGCATACCTTTATTTGGCACGATGGTTCAAATGTCGATAGGGTTGATGAACTTCACGGCATATCAACACTTAGTGGGCTATTTACCCTGAAATCTATGTCATTTTTTTAATACCTGGATCTATATGCAAACATTAGTCGGGTTTATACCGAAGTACAAGCCGGACCAATGTTATATAGACACAAATATTTACCTGACCAATGTTTAGCTAGTGACCAAATAGTGTAAATAATGATAACTCCTCTTCTTAAGAAAATGTTGTTTTATTAAAAAAAAGTCTACTAAAAGTTTCTAGGATTATTATTACATTCTAGAATATGACTTCTTTTCGTCTGTTATTTGTCGGGTTGCCGAGGAGGTGCGGAGGTCTCGCGAGTGTCATCGTCTGCGGCGTCGGGTCGTTTTTACGGCGCGCGACCTAAAGGCAGTGTGGTTCATGCGACGGCGCGTCTTTCCTGTCGTCGGCGGCCAGCTGTCGTATCTAAGAATTTAATTTAAAAAAACACTCAACTAATTGAGTTTCTTTTTTCCAGGTTTTCAGATAAGATGTTGGCACCATTTGTCGTAAGAATTACTGAAAATCCGTTTGATTTATGTAGCTAGAAAGAGAACAGGTTAAATTCGTTTTGTGTCAGCCCCACTATGTCTTTTTCAACTGAGCAATGGTGAGAGGAAAAAGATCATACAGGTCTTCAGTAATGGTAACAACATTAATATTCTGGCTTCAGTCTTCAAAGTCCATTCAAGAGCCATCAAGAGAACGGTGAATAAGTTCTGTCAGCGCGCGATCTAAAGGCAGCGCGGCTTTCCTGTCGTCGGCGGTCAGCTGTCGTATCTTAGAATTTAATTTCTTCTTTGCTGATCGCTTCCTTTATGATAGCGTCGATGACTAAGCAGGCCAATTCTTGCATGGAAGATCCGATGTTATTGACTGCATTGTAATGTTGGTGAAGGATGAGATTGATTTTATCGAGACTTTGTCTCTTCTCCATTGACTTCTTCCTTTTCTCTTCCGGTGTCTTCGAAGTTTTTAGTTCCAATGGTGATGGAACATCGCCAGTTTGTACGGTCTTCTGCATGTGTTTAAAACGATTTAGGCTCGTCCAGTGGCTTTCAGTATTGTTTCGAGTCCCGTATATTATACGCCTTATACATCTTATACTATTAGCCATAATGAAAATCAAATAGTTTATCTTCTTTTTTCCACAGACTGTGCCGTTTTCTGAAAGCTCGAGACTGGAATATAGATGTGGCCGAAAAGGCGTTAAAGGCCACAATTGACTATCGCCGAACATTGCAACCTCTGGACGTTGATTGTAAATGGTGTCATGAGCAACCTGGATATCATTCAATGGTCAGATTTATTTTATTTTATTTTATTTTTTTTTTGATTAATTTTAATGACTGTATTTCAAGAAATAAGAAATTGACTACAAATAAAAATTGGAATAACGGAATAATGCTGCCATATTTAAGTTGGAGCTCCCCCCAATCATCTCTTTTCATTTTCAGCACAATTCAAAAACGTTAACGTAGCCTTGTAGGGAATGGATTCATTCCCCCCCCACTACCCCTCTCTTACAGATAGAACATTACAAGCGTCTCTTTGCTCTACCGCTATTTCCATGGAAAATGTTTTGGTGGTATAATTCCCTAACTCAACCAGTTCAGACATTTACGGCTAAGACCATGCCGCATACACAAGGGCGGGCCATCCTAGGTAGTAATAAATAAAAGTAATAACGAAGTGTATATGTTTTTTAATCATGTCACCCCTTACAAGGCAGCAAAGCCACTAAGGTACAAGGGTTACTGAATGTGAAAGTATAAAAAGAGAAACATAATTAAGGAGCGAGAGCAATAGAAGAGTAATCAGGAAGACAACAATTAACATGGCTTTTAAATTTTTGAAGATCAAAGTTGGCTGGAAAGCATGGAGCTGGAAGAGAGTTCCATGAATGAGAAGTACAAGAAAATAAACTGTTAGCGTATAACTTCCGGTTATATCTATTCAAATAGACTGTAAATTGATGAGGCCTTCTTGCCAATCTAATACTGTGCTTAAATTCATAAAGTCTAGGTATCACAGAGGAGAGTGATATTTATTTCCACTTCAAATACAGAAAATGTGGTACAAGGCCAAACAAGGGGAATGGTGGAAAAGGACGATCTTCATCTGTCTTAACTTTAAACTTAGCTAGCTACAAACACTGACCCAAACATACAACAATATTCCTAACACCAAAACAACACATTCTTATTCTCACTACATCCACCATAATACCTCATTGTCTCTATGAAAATCCTAACTAGTCCCCATATTTACAATTCATTGTCTTCGGGGTGGGGAATGAAACAATAATTTAAAAACTAACTCCAATGAGTAGTTTTATTATAGAGGAGAGTTCAACCGGACAATTATCTTAAAGTATTTCTAGAAAAAGCGCAGAAAAGGTACATTACGGTGGTGGGAAAGTGATTGATTCAGAGTGTTGAGATAAAAAGCAACAACAATAAAAACGGAATACAATTAGTAATAAAATAATAATAGGAATTAAATAAAAAAAAATCGTAAATGAAATTCATAAATCGTAAGTGAATTAATTGCAAAATATTTAGCATTTTCTTTCTTTTTCTTTCTCGTTTATTTTTGATTTTAGAGACAAGTTGGATTTGACGAATTAGGAAGGCCAGTCATTTATTCCAGTTTTACGCAGACGACAGCACGAAAAATCACAGTCGACGACTCGATCAGACACGTGACTTACTTGATCGAGAATGCCAAACTTACCATGAAGCCTGGAGTCACAACGTGGGTGTTCATTATTGACTGCACAGGTACCCCGTATACTTAAAATCGTTCTCTTTCTATTTTACGTTGAAGTGTTTTTCTTTTTTTTTTTTATACGGAAGAAAGAATTTGGTTAGCATCATCTCCTTATTTTAATGCTATTTCTTCAGAGTTGTCGACATTAAAAAAACTTCTAGCGACTGTAAACGCACATACAATGCTGCGGGAAAGTAAGTGAAACCCTAAGATAATATATAAAAAAAAATGCCTCTTTTTTGCCAGAAAATCAACAAATTTTAAAGTCTTTTTTTATACTTCTTAAGAAATTTCTGGTAGTTGTGAACATCAATTCTTTGATCATTCTTTTTGGCAAAACTCCCAAAATTGCTTGATATTATCTGAGTTTCTTACATGTATTGCTTGAAGTTGAACCCATATTTTCAATTGGGTTTAGGTCAGACTGATCGACATCCTGACCTCAAAAAAGGAATCCCCAAATATTAAATGGAAGGGTTAACTTATTTTTGCACATCTTAATTTTTAATTAATGTTTTTATTCCAGCTTGATAATTTTTTTGAAAGTTGTTGTACTTCGTTTACTGAAGATTTTTATCTTAATGAATATGTAGTTTAATTAAGACTTGTTGATTATCAAACAAAAAAGGACAAATGTTTTTAATATTATCTTAGGGGATTCACTTACTTTTGCGTAACATTATATATACAACCCTCCAGAACCCGCCCTCTATTGTTAGAATCAAGAATAAACATTCCTTCATCACGTGTAATTACATAACATAATTTAGTAGATGTTTACGTGTCTGTACCTATCTGTTTTTAATCAATTCACCCCAAGCAAGGTGATAATGCCACTAAAACGCAGGGGGGCTACCGGAAGTGAAAGAGAATGAAAAGACTTTGGAAGGAACCGGAAACACATTCCTAAAGTGGAAACAAGGGATAAGTCTCTATCTCTGTTCAAAATACCGGGGAGGAGTTTTCTTTCATTTTCTTTGTGTCATCCTTTTTTTCTCATCAATAGAAGTCTTCCAAGTCTCCTCCTCTGGTTTCTATTCTGAACTTAGCTTCACATAAAGGGTGTTTCATTAAGACGGATCAAAATCAACAGTAAATAAATCACTATTATTAGTCAAAAATTTATTTATTTCTCTATAGGATCATGTTATTTAAGTCGTGGTAATTATGTATGAAAAATAATATCGCCCAAATGTACTACAAAATTTGAAAGAAAAAAAAAAAAACATTAGACGCTTCAACTTAATTCACATTTAAAATCGGTCCAAGTTATTGGAAAACACGTTAGTTGTACACTAGATGGCACCATTTGCATTTTGGCCTGGTCACCTTAGTCTTTCTGAAAACAGTTCGCCAAAAATCATGTATCAGTTCCAGCTGATGAGGGCAAACAACTCATAAGTGAATAGTATGTACAAATTAAATATACAGATGACACAGATACATGAAATTTAATTAAAAATGTATACATATACATAAGACATAATCTTACACAGATAATGGTAAATGTTATATTTGCTGCATTCATTACGTTTATAGGCAGATAAAATATGTGATATCCACTGAAAATCAGAATGATTTCCTAAGGCCTATAAAAGGCACAGAATTCTTCAGTATTAATGTACTGTCTAATACTGAAACAAATTAATTCAAGTTAGTAATTTTTTAGAGTAAGATACTTGCCGATTTATCTCCCTTGGATGTTTAAGTGTATTTTATATATTTGTTGATATCTAAGGGAAATAATTTCTAGTCGTCAGGTTTCAATTATTGAGTCCATTATTATCAAAAATATTTAACAGTGAAAAAATGTTACTATCAGCAACACAATGTGTTAGCACCAATTCTGATCATATTTAATAAATGGAAAAAGATCCTAGCATTGTCTGCACTCATAATCATCTAAGTGCCTAATATCAGTAATTCCTGATCATTGATAATCCCTTTCTTCATGAATTCCCATGCTTTCTCAGGGCTCTGGACTCGGCATTCCGCTTCGTCCATAGGTGTCCTACTTTATTGCAGTAGTGGCACATCGGGAGTTTCCTCTCTCTCCTATTCGTCTGCCGATAAACCGGTGGCTGAGGACTAGGATTTTGAGATTTGGTATCTCTCGGCCTGGGTGGTTGGCCTGAACTAACCGATCGATCAAACTTCGAATTCGGACCAGAACCAGACCCACGTCTTGGGTGTGGACCGCTTCCAAACTCGGGTGGGTTGTTATGATTGAATGTACCCCGCTTATGTGTTAACGCGTATACGTCAGCGAGGGTGGCCATCTCATATAATATATCTACCCTTTTTTCATCGAGGTAGGTTTTTAAATTATCAGGGACACATTCTTTGAACTCCTTTATCAGGATCATTTGCCTTAGCCTATCGTGATCTGCCTCGATGTTTTTCGAAATAGGTTTCTCTCTGTCTCGAAAACTCTACATACGTTTGTTTGTCTCCCTTTCGGCAGGCTCTAAATTTTTGCCGGTATGCCTCCGGCACTAGCTCATACGACTTTAAAATGGCTGATTTCACAATGCTATATTCAGCGCAATCTGCTACTGAGAGCGCGGCGTACGCTTCTTGGGCTTTGCCTTTTAATGCGGTCTGCAGTAAAATTGGCCACGTTTCTATGGGCCATGCTAGGTTTGAGGCGACCTTTTCGAAATGCTGGAAATACTTGTCGACATCAGCCTCGTTAAACTGCGGTACGAGTCGGACCTGCTTCGCTAAGTCGAACTCACTACTTCTAGATTCGTGAAGTTCCCGCTTTTCGTCTAACTCCCGAAATCGAGTTTCTTGCTCGATTCTAGCCTTTATGATTTCAGCTTTTGCTCTTTCGGCTTCGGCTCTGACCTTAGCCTCGGCCTCAATTTTCACTTTCTCGAGCTCGAGTTGTGCCTGCGAAAAGTTCCGACGTGTCTAGTGATAATTGACATAATTCTTCTACTTCGAAAACGTCGTTATCTACCATATGTTCAGAGACTATCCTGACTAGCTGAGTTTTTCTCATAGACTTCGTTAACTCTAGTTCTAATCCCTTCCCTATTTCAATTATGTCATCTTTTTTAAGTTTACATAATTTCTCCATAGAGGGTGATGCTAGAAAGCTATCTATAACCGACATCTTGGCCTGTAGTTCGCCGATACCCTGAAGCTGTGCGATTCTTACTGAGTGAAAAAACAGGGAGAAAAGATTCTCGGAACGAGCCCCCAATTTTATATGTTACGAACTTGTAGCATATAGATGAACCACGGGTTAAAAAAAAGGAAAACATGGGATCTTTTCTCGGTCTTCACTCAGAAATGGAAGCGACACAAGGGAATCAACGAAGAACAGACACAAGACGATGGATTTCAAAATAAAGCATTTATTTATAAATATATATAAAGAGATAAAGAAAGAAAAAAAAAGAACATTCATTTAACAAAGGGGAAGGAGATCATTAAAGAATAGAAGGTGCGAGCAAATACATACATATATGAAAACAGATCAAACCAAGAGAATCAACTTATTTTTCAGTCGAGTTCACACAAAGTTCTGATTCGCCGAAGCGAGAGTTCTGATGCTAAAACAACATTTTGGCCGGCCGGCAATTTTCCTGGATTCCTTTTCTTTTCACAAGTTCGAGGGTCCAAAGCATCTCGTACAGGCGTTTCGTTGGGTTGATCAGTTTCATAGCAGTCCTTTCACTCCTAGTCGACAGACTTTGCTGTCTTCTTCACCTCGGTGGGCAGTCTAAGGATTTTGCCCAGCGACGTTCAACTGCCGCTGGTCAGAGGGAAACTGAAAATCCTTTTTTAGATTTCCGCTGTCCCCAAAGACAGTCACGTGCGTTCCCTTCGTCCTTGACCGGGTACGCAGGAGGATAGGACGCAAATCACGCAGTGCTTGTGTGATGGCCAAAAGTTCAATCCACGCTTAGTATGTTCTGATCACGTGACCCGCAGCAGGAGACCCTGATGGTGCCTGGAATTCACTCATGGTCAAACGCCTGATAGCTGCGAAATCTTGGAACCAGGTCATTCTCGCGTCGGGTCACTTCAAAGTTCACGGCTTGTGGGTGGAAGAGTAGATAAAGAAGGAAAAGAATTTGTGAAGAGAAAAGGAGGACATGGCTGATCATAGAATATATTCCCTCGCAAGTCGAAAGCATTGGATTAAATTTCTATTTTTATTTATTTATTTATTTTTCTTTTATATCTAACTAATTTTCTCTTTATTTAAGATTTTACTTTGGGGTGCTTTTTAGCCTAACGTCTATATGGTTAATGAAATCGTGGCTACGTGACAATATATATATATATTACACAAGAAAATACAAAATTACCTAATATGGGTGGCTATATTTCAACCAACGAGAAGTTAGTCTTATTCAACCCCGGTGTATAGATTGTGTTCCCGTCGGAATTAGAAATTTAAAATTTAACTTTGACAGAAAATTCGGTATCAATTTTTCGACTGCTGTCAAAGTTAAATTTTAAATTCCAACACGAACAGTCTGTACAAAGGGGTTAAATAAAACTAACGTACTTCTCGTCGGTTGGAATAGATTTATTCCCCACCCCCTGCTGCCCATATGAGGTAATTTGGGATTTTATTGTGTAATTTATATGCTCTTTTATAATAAATACATTGAGCTGTTTTTGTGGATCAGTTTTACATAATTTTGGAGCGTGCAGTGTCGCAACGCTAAAGTTGCATTTTGAATATTTTAAGTGAAAACGTGTTTTGAATATAATAATGTGGCAATTCATGAATTCACGTAAGTTCACGAAGTATTTTTTCAGTTAACGTGACATGGACTAAATGTTAACGAAGTGAATTCGCCATTAATTACATTAACTTTACTGATTTATTTTTTGCGTAACTACTTCTTTATAATATTAATTATACTGTACCATTATATATATATATATATATATATATATATATATATATATATATGTGTGTGTGTGTGTGTGTGTGTGTGTGTGTGTACATTTCATTGAATACGACAGACCAGGTGCTTTTATTCATTTTTTTTATACAATTTCTCATGCAATCTAATAATTTTTTTCTTTTCGGATGATAAATTATATAAAAACTGTCCGAATATTCTTTTTATCCGAGCGCTTTCGGCTATACATTTAGTCATTTTCAAGAATTAAATATTTTAACTGTTAAATAAGAAATAGAATAAAAAAAAAATCACATAATAATATTAACTTTGAACATGGACACAATATCTTGACCGTGTTTTGAAAAATGAAAACATTTTATAAAACATACATACAACAAGCTATTTCTTATTTAAAAGTTAAAATATGTAATCCTTGAAAATGGCTAAATGTATAGCCGAAAGCGCTCGGATAAAAAGAACATTTGGACAGGTTTTATATAATTTATCATCCGAAAAAAAAAAAAAGATTATATCGCATGAGAAATTGTATAAAAAAACTAAATAACCACACCAAGGCTATAGAACCCAGTCTGTCCTCCTATTTACCCCTAGTCAATGGATCCGAATAGAATTCGAACTCAGCTCTATCGATATAGCCTGACGTGCTATGACTTTTCAGCCGCAGAAGACTCCCGGTTTAGCAAAAAAGCAATATATATATATATATATATATATATATATATATATATATATATATATATATATAAGGGGGCATTGAAATCAACACCCAGAGACAACGGTCTGTTTCATGCTAAACGAAATCGTCTGGCAAGACTGCGTTCAAGCATGAAACTGACTCTGTGTGCTGATGTCAGTGACCACTTTTATATTTATATTTACATACACTCTATCCATGATATTGAGTACTTTAATTCATAAATACCCATAAATATGGCATACCTTAAAACTATATTATATTATATAGGCGGTACGGTGGCGTAATGGATAGCAGCTTGAATTGAGGAATCGATAGAGCTGAGGAAGGAAGTGTGAACCGGGCGACAGGCGGACCCATCTACTCCTATTTTTGTTTTTTTCTTTCTTATTTCTGATTTTCTTACGTTTTCTGGTCTTGCCCCCCTTTTTTCCCCTTAGCTGATCTTTTTTCTTTTCTGTCTTTCTTAATATTTCTCTTATATTTCTCTCTCCCTCACAACCGTTTTCCTTCTTCTAACACTTTTCTTTCTTCTTCTTCTCTTTCTCTGTCTTTTTTTTTCAGCGTACCTTCGTTCTTATTGATGACACGTCACGTGTAAGCCACCTGGTGCGAACACTCTATAAGTAAATAATCATCTATGCCTTGGCTGCTTCACTTTCTTTTTGACTATTTAATTCCATTTTTTTCACTGGCCATAAATAAAAGACAGAAAGTAATTTTGAAAAAAAAAAGAAGAAAAAAGCCCATTAATCAACCCATTAATTTCTCCATCTACGCTACAGGATATTAAAAAGAAAGAAAGAAAGTTCTTAATGGTGCCAAGGGCTCAGGTTGAAAATAAATGCCTTGAAGAAAAACTGTAAACACGTCACAATTTTACTGCTTCTTAAAATAAAACAAAACCTCGCAAAAAAGAACAAATTTCTCAAGACGTTAAAATTCGTTTTATGACATTTGCATTTGTTAATGACATAATCAATAGATTCTCCATTGTTCGAGAGTGTACATTCGTAACCCTGCGTCGCATTAATGGCGAGCTGTATTTCAATAATAATAATAATAATAATAATAATAGAAGAGAATAACTTAATGTACAAACATAGACCCGAAGGTGGATCAATAGTCTCGTAGATTGGCGATATTAGCTGAATTTTGATGGAAGATTTTCACTATCTATCTATCTATCTATCTATCTATCTATCTATCTATCTATATTAATATTTATCTATCTTACTCTATCAATATCTATCTATCACACTCTTAATATTTGTCTATCTTTATTAATATCTATCTCACTCTATTAATATCTATCTATCTATCTATCTATTTAAATATATCTGTCCATTAATATCTATCTATCTATCTATCTATCTATCTATCTATCTATCTATCTATCTCTATTAATATTTATCTATCTTACTCTATCAATATCTATCTATCACACTCTTAATATCTGTCTATCTTTATTAATATCTATCTCACTCTATTAATATCTATCTATCTATCTATCTATCTATCTATCTATCTATCTATCTATCTGTCCATTAATATATATCTATCTCACTCTATTAATATCTATCTATCTATCTATCTATCTATCTATCTATCTATCTATCTATCTATCTATCTATATAAATATATCTGTCCATTAATATATATCTATCTCACTCTATTAATATCTATCTATCTATCTATCTATCTATCTATCTATCTATCTGTCCATTAATATATATCTATCTCACTCTATTAATATCTATCTATCTATCTATCTATCTATCTATCTATCTATCTATCTATCTATCTCATCCTTCCAGTCTTTATCTGATGTTAACATTTTGTCTCTTGTATGCCATGTTATTTTTCGGGAAATAAAGTTGTCGTTATGGCACTGGAGAAACCAGTCTCTCATAACTAATTCAACGAGTAAGTATTAATATTTATTAATTTAATAGTAGTAATATTAATTAATTTATGCTCCCGTCTTCATAAAACACTAGGAAAATTCCCATTTACTAATTTAAAAAACAAGCATTAAATATAAACTATAAATCCTGAAATTGTGTTTATGTTCTTTTGAACATTTCTTCTGCTACCCTCCCCCAATGTTGTTCACACAATCCACCTTTCGTATCGCTCCCACTGATTTATCAACATTTCTTTTAATGCTATTTACAACTATTTTCGCATTCTCACGCTGTTTATTCCAATACACTTTCGGTAAAAAATAAATATTCCCTAGGTTTATTGCGTTGCTTTACGTAGATGTTGCTTTACGTTAAAGAGCTTTTAAACCCATTGTCAATCTTGACAGGGGCAAGCGCATTCCTTTCAGTGTGAGTTTAAACTAACCTATAATCATTTCACCCGAAGGAAGACAATAAAGTCGCTAAGACACAAAGGGTTACTACAGTGTGAGAAAAAAATGAGAAAAAGAAAATCTTATTAAGGAGAGAGAACAATAAAAGAACGGGAATTAACAAGACAAACGATAACGATTGATATTGCATTTAAAGTTTTATAGTAAACAAAATAAGCTAATGGTGGGTGAAATATAACGGAATTAATTTTAAGAAAAAAGGAATAAATTATGTAATGTTAATGAAAATTAATTAAATTAAATATGCCACATATGCAAAACAAATAATGTAACGAGGATTTTTTAATCGCTGTTGCATGATGATTCTTTCTCTTCTAATGTCATTCTTAACTTTTCCCGCATTTCGTTTTGCTTTTTGTTCTTAAATTTTTTTTAAACGAAAGACACTTTTTAACTCTGTGCGTTATTGCAATCGTCATAGCTGAATGCCGGCGTTCTTTCCATAAAACTGACAACCTTTTCAATAGTTTTTTCAATTTCAGTCCATATTTCATCAAAACCATGCATCTCGTCGTTATCTTGTTGCAGATCTGTCTCGTTGTCATCCTTTCCTCTTATTCCCATCATCTTTTGCACCAATACAAGCCATTAGGGTGAAATAAGAATGAGCAATTATCCAAAGTAAATTTCCTGAAAAAGAAGAAATTTCAATTCAGTTGCATATCACACAAATAGTTCAAATATAGACATAAAAATCATGTCCGGATATGAGGGATTCCAGATATGAGAGATTCTACGGTACATTCACTATGGAGCAAACGTTTTGGTCTATCCTTTGGATTTCAAAGAATCACATATAAATTAAAGGTTACCGGTATTTTTCGAGCTCATTTTGAGCCAGAAATTTCTATTCTGGAAATGTTTTTATCATATATTCAAAAGTAGTAATAAGAAAATTAAAAAAATTATATTTAATTAAGAAAATTATATTTAATTAAGAAAATTATATTTAATTAAGAAAATTATATTTAATTAAGAAAATTATATTTAATTAAGAAAATTAACTAATTATTGCGTAAAGTTTTCTCATATTATTCTTTTAATTTCATTTCCAGGCTTGAGTCTCCCACTGTGCAACCCACGTCTTGGCTATGGCGTTACTCAGGTGATGTCCAATCATTATCCCGAGCGGCTTGGAATGGTGATCTGTCTTAATCACAGTCCCGTCTTCCAGGGTGTATGGAGAGCCATTCAAGCCTTCTTACATCCCACTACTGTGGCCAAAATGCTCCTCGTTCGCTCTAGAAGTAAAGTGCAGCAGACGTTCTCCAAATATTTCTCTGAGGAGCTGACCAATTGGCTTCTGGACGAAATCAAGCTTAATAAACAAAAGCCGCTCTCGATGTCACAAAGAACGTTCTGGAACGAGCCGTCCGGTGAAGGTGTTCATGATCCCCGGGGTTGTCCATCTTACGTGAAAGATTTCGTCGAGCCTTACTCGGAAAAAAGTTTCGCCGCCATTCGCGGCCTCCACAAACCCCACCCTACAGTTCTGGACAGTATCAGGGATGTTCTTCATCCGGAAAGTATAGCGACAATCGACGGTGATGAGATGACAACGCCTGGGGCAGCTGATGATGATGCATCCAACAGCGAAGATGAACAGTCTATGTCTGAAAACTCGTTCTCGAGCGAAATCACGATTGATGAAGAATTCCAGATACCCAAAGATGCTGTACCCCTCGGATCCTAAAACGGATGTTAAAAGTGATTTTTTTTTTTTTTTTGTTAATATGGTTTCTTTTTACTGGTCAGTATTAAAGCAAATCCATATCGCAATAATACATTTAAAAAAAAAAAAATAATTATAGACATTAGATTTATAATTAAATTAGAAATAAAGGAATTCTCAATGGATTAGTGAATTTATGTGTTGTGAAGAAAAACATGGCCGCTTTAGCGAACGTGACAACGTCTTAATTTTACATTTCATTTTCGCTTTTAAATTGATCTTTTATTTATCGAATACAAAAAAAAAAACACTTAAAAAAAAACGAAGAAGCAATAACTAGATAATATAACTGTATGCTATTTTTAGGATTTAATTGATGAATTAAAAAAAAGGAAACTTAGACATTCACCCCCCCCAAAAAAAAATACGGAATATCAAAAGGATAATTTTCCCTTTGTTACTGCTATTATTTTAACTGCGGTAATTCCTCGGCAATGTTTACTGTTTTAAAAGGCGATGATTAGAATTGTAATAAAACCTACACATATAAAAGTGAATTTATACATTTTCTTTGTTCTTGAGAATTGACAACAAAAATATTAAACACTATTTATTTATTAGATTGCTTATTTACAAGGATAATTTTATATTTACAACATTCTGAAACCTAATACAATTAGAACTAATGCAATATTTATCATTTACCAATTTATAAAGAAATATGTATCAAAACAATTTGTTATTCATCAATGTATAAATATTTACTAAATTATTAAAATATATGAAGCACCTCTAAGGAAATCCTTATTATTTACCATTTTATAAAGTTCGAATCAATTGTTAATTAGCCGATGTTTTGCCAATAATTCCAATAAACAATCTAATAAATAAATATTGTAAATAAGCAATCTAATAAATAAATAATGTTTATTATTTTTGTTGTCAATTCTCAAGAATAAAGAAAATGTATAAATTCACTTTCACATGTTTACGTTTTATTACAATTCTAATAATCGCTTTTTAAAACAATAAATATTGCCGTGGAGTGAAGGTAGTTAAAATAATAATAGCGGTGTCAAGGGGAAAACCGTCCTTTTGATACTCCGTTTTTTTTTTTTTTTTTTTTTTTTTTTTTTTTTTCCGGGAAAAAAAGTTTGCCAAAAAAAATATTAATATTATCTTGAAAACGGAGGTATTGCAAAAATAGTGAATTTTAAAATTTGGTTTTTGGTATGAATTGGGTTGATGTTTTGGCTTCACTACTAAATTGCGCTGTTTACTTCAGAAAAAGAAACGATTTGCTTATTGAGCGGCATTGGCTTATAAAGCTACAATTAGCATTGGTGGCTTGCCTAACGGCTTAAGTATTTGCCAGTTGACGGTGTTCGAAACAAAATAATTAAAACAGGCTTCTGTATACTGATTTTTAAAGTATGCATGTCGTCTCAGCTTGGCGCAACGCAATCGTTGTATCTCCATTCTCCTCAATCATCCATGAACCATACTAAGCTAAGCTTAGTAAATATCACTGCAATTAACAGTATGCCATACCTAAGCGTGTGCGTATTCGTCGCACAGTGCTTAATTTCAATGATTTTTTTTTTCAGTTGCAATGCTTACAGAATGTCAAAATGTCCGCTTTCGGTCTCTCGTAAAAATAATGGCCGCTATTCTCGAAGCATAGATATTTCGTTATATTATATGGATTTTTATTGAAAATAACTCGACAGAATGTATATTTACTATGTAAAATAGATGTGATTCATCATTTTATATTTAAAAAAAAAAAACTACCGGGTTTGTTTTATTTTCCAATAAACATCGCCGAATAATAAATACAGAAGAATCTGTGATCGAAAACGAGGCTAATATTTAATGAGATCACGTGTTCCATGCTTATGCTCGCGATTTATTTCGTCAATGAATAAAGCTTGAACAACATGGCGACTTGTTTTATTATATGTGCTATTAAATGAGCTTCATGATGTAGCAAGCAATAGGATGTGTTTTAATGAAAATGCTTAACGCTTAAGATACGACCTTCAAAATGTGACATAATTATAGTACATCAGATTCCAAATGATTTAATTATGGAAAACCTTTTTTTGTTGTTGAGAATTTAACAAATTTTAAATGTTTGTCTTCTGTAACAAACTGAACGACATATGAATGTAAAAAGTATGGCGTGAGTTTCTGATACAAAAAGATTTTTCTTCGACTGTTAGTCTTAAAATATTAGGTGTGTGTGTGTGTTAAAGTTTCCAGTGTTCTTTGTAAGGAAATTATTATACACAGTTGAACATTAGTGTTTTCATGAGAAACTTTTTAGCACACACACGCACACACACACACACACACACACACACACACACACACACACACACACACACACACACACACACACACCTCTACCTAATAATGCTTCCTGGATCTAAATTTCGTGGACATTTAGTCATCAAACAGAAAGCATGTCGGAAAATACATTCTTGTTTCCTTAATGTAAAGAGAAATGTCTGATTTGACGTTGCAAATAGAAAAGTGTGTTAAAGAGAATTATGTGGTTATAAAAGATTGATGAATACAGTCAGATTCTAACTTTCTCGATTTAAAAAACTAAAGAAATTTTATTATTAAAAAAAAAAATGAATAAAATAATTAAAATAATTGCCAAAATGTAATCTTTTAACTTTATGATCGTGTTCGCTTTGCCAAAGATCTATTTTGCGTTAAGAGTGTGGTTTTTATTTTTATTTGTAATCACTTAATCTTTAGTTTTAATATTTGCTTGAACTACAGGCAGGATGCCACAAAATAAAAAAAATGGTGTGCATGTGTGCAGAGGGGCAAATAAATTTAATTTAAATGTTGGGATGGGATAAGTCATATATTTAGTTTCCTGATTCTCTTATAAGATACTATTTTTTTTAGATTTATTATCCTACTATAAACATTATTTATTCTAATGATTTCGCCCCAAGCAAGGCGATAATGCCCCTAAGACGCAAGGGTTTACTGGGAGTGAAAGAGAAAGAACAATAAACGAACGTGATTCAAGGAAGATAGAAAATGGCGACAAACGTTGCATTTAAACTTTTGAAGATCGTAGGTGGGAGGGTAGCAAGAAACCGGAAGTTTTGATTTTATATACACGTTTTTTTTTTGGGGGGGTGGCTTTTTGTTTGTAATTTTCTGCATATAAAACTTATATAAAAGATTTTGAAGCTAATATCTCGGAGAAACAATAAAAGAAAGAAAATGAAATTTTATTATTTATTTTGAAAATTTATTGAAGTTTAGACAAATGGTACATCTCAATAACATTTTCATAGGACCGTGGATGAGCTATAACACACACACGCACACACACACACACACACACACACACACACACACACACACACACACACACACACACACACACACACACACAGAGAGCTTAGGACCATATCACGTTGAAACATCGGTTCTCGTACGATCAGTTAAGCGACGTTGAGCTTGGTCAGTACCAAGATGGGTGACCGGTTGGGTATACAGGTGCTGTGAGCTTGCATGTGAGGTTGGTGTAATGGTGGTAATCAGAATTGCTAATCGGGGAGGGGTTCCAATTCCAGTCAGTTATGTTCATTACGGGCAAATACCATTGGAAAAAGGTATGTATCTATCTCTTCTCCTCCAGCTATGGGTTAATTAATAGAAATTGTAACATTATGATCTAGAAAACGTCTGACAATGTAAAAATATACTCTGGCTTTAAATAAACCTGCAGAAGGTTGATAAGCTTTAAGAAACATATTAATCAATCTAAAACGAAATAACTGTCCACTGAAAGACCATCTTGTGACCAGCATTTGGCTTTGCGCTCGATGAAGACAACTTCAATCACTATCTTTATCGTCATAAATTGTCTTCCAAGTTTCACTAAAAATAAGGACGTTCTGTTAGACGCCATGGTTTTTTATCTGATGAAACCCATAAATTCATTCACGTATTAATATCTATCTATCTATCTATCTATCTATCTATCTATCTATCTATCTCATTCTGTTCATATCTATCTATCTATCTATCTATCTATCTATCTATCTATCTATCTATCACATCTTGTTCTTTTCTTTCTTTCTCTTTATCTATCTATCTATTTATATATTTGTACATATTATCTATTCCTGTTCTTTCTTTCTTTTTATCTATCTATCTATCTATCTATCTATCTATCTATCTATCTATCTATCTATCTATCTATTAGGTTGGTGCAAAAATAATGACGTAATAATGTCGTTTTTTGACGTATTTTTTAACGTCAAAAACGACATTCTTACGTTATTATTTTTGCACCAACCTAATATCTATCTAGGCTTCTCCATATCTATCTATCTATCTATCTATGCTTCTCCATATCTATCTATCTATCTATCTATCTATCTATCTATCTATCTATCTATCTATCTATCTCATTCTGTTCATGTGTATCTACTGAAAGACCATCTTGTTACCTGCATTCGGCTTTGCCCTTTGACGAAGAGCGTTTCACTCACTATCTTTACCCTCATAAATTGTCTGCAAAGTTTCACTAAAATAAAAACGTTTTGTGAGACGCCATGTTTTTTTTGTCTGAAACCCATAAATCTATTCAAGTATTAAACTTTTGTAAAATTGATGACATAATAATTATAAGAAGTCCATGCATTGAGTACTGTTGTCATATCTGGTCTAGTGACGCTGCTGTTCATCCTGAGGTTCTTGACAAAATCCAAAGAAGGATCTGCCGTGTAATCGGTCCTGACTTGGAATCTCGACTTCAGTCACTTTCTCACTTACTTTACTTGAATTTCCCGACAGTGGAACTCCCTTCCGCTTATTTTCTACCTTGAAAACTACAATCTTCAAAAACTCAAATGCAAAGTCAATCGCCATCTTCTATTGTATTGAACCTCGCCCATCTTTACTCCTTTTTTCAATTCCCCCTATACCCAGTTCTTTTCTCTCATTTTCACTCTCTGTAACCCCCCTGCGTACTAGTGGCATTCCTGCATTGCTTGGGGGTGGAATGATTAATAAAAAAAGTAAGATCTATCTATCTATCTATCTATCTATCTATCTATCTATCTATCTATCTATCTCAGTCTGTTCATATCTATCTATCTATCTATCTATCTATCTATCTATCTATCTATCTATCTATCTCAGTCTGTTCATATCTATCTATCTATCTATCTATCTATCTATCTATCTATATATATATATATATATATATATATATATATACCATATCTGAAGTTATTAAGCAAATTATATAAACTTCAATAATTCACATTTGGTTTGAAAAAAATTGTAAAATTTTTAAATAATCAATTTAGAATTCAAAACAATGCATGAGTTAAAAATTCAAGTAGAAAAATGTTTTATTGAAGTTATTTGACGTATTCTTTATATTTTAATATAGTGACCCTTCTCAATAATTGCCAGTAATCTATTATCCATTGAGTTTGTTATTTTTTTTTTACTTCAGTGGGCCCAATTTCCGAAATGATTAAATTGCTTTCCATAGGTCTGCTTTGCTGTTATATTGTTTGCTACCTTCATATAATTTCATTTCGCAATTGACCATAGATTTTCGATCGGATTCAGATGAGGACATGATGGTGGCCATTCAATTGTCTTCTCTCCTGTAAATCTGTTATGCTCAAAGTAAGCTTAGGTTCACGAGGAGGAGCATTATCGTGCATAAATACACAATTAACTTTGAAACTGTGCGACTGGGATTTATACCATGCAATGATCGTGTGAGGCTTGTTCTATATTAACACTTAATCCTGCAGATTATGACGACAGAAGGAAAATGATCAAAATTTATACGCAATTAGGGCGGTATACTTTTGTTATAATTGACACTATATACTATTTATAATTTCAAAGCCACTATTTCGGATATAAAGCCTCTCACGATGTAAGATTGATTATCTATCTATCTATCTATCTATCTATCTATCTATCTATCTATCTATCTATCTATCTGTATATATATATATATATATATATATTGTCAAGATGGCTAAACGTCTTATCTGAAAACCTGGAAAAATAAAATTCAGTTAGTTTAGTGGATTTTAGATATTAAACCGTTTGTGGGATGAACAATTCTGCTGTAACACGATCTGAACAATACATATGTACATACATACACACACACACACACACACACACACACACACACACACACACACACACACACACACACATATATATATATATATGAAAAAATTCTCAGAGTTAACCTGTGGACTTTTTCACGGCGAAACGAAATGAGTTTATTAAACAAAATAACTAATAATAACAAAACAAAAAATGGCCTTAGCAACTGGAAGAATTTAGAGAACGCTATTTAGTTAACAGTATGAAAATAGGGTTCTCTAAATTCTTCCAGTTGTTAAGGACATTTGAAAAAAAGTCCACATTGGACGAAACGCGTCGGTTACCATTACAGTTTTTCTATTGTGTCTTTTACATTTATAAATATTATCTTTTTCTGCAGGTTAACTCTGAGAAATTTTTCATATACATACATACATATATATATATATATATATATATATATATATATATATATATATATATATATATAGTTGTTACGGAAAAACTTGGAAATCCGTATGGGTAGTCCCAAGGGGGATGAAATCTTGAGAGCTCAGTGTAAATTCAGAGCTAATAATTTAACGAAAAACAGACCACTTTAAGGCTCCATTGTAACAGTTTATTTCACAAGAGACCTTTTAAAGTATCCTGGATCCTCAGACATCACTTTCAAATATATATATATATATATATATATATATATATATATATATATATAATTGGAACCAATGTTTTAGCTTTTTGAGTAGGTAACATTTGAACATGTGATTTTGTTTCATACATCACTGGAATGACCTTTATACACAATAGTCCAAAATTTTGGGACCATCGTCTGGATTTATTAATTAGTAAGTTTCGTACATTCTTTGGTTCAATTAACTCCTACTAAGCTAGGGAAGCTGAAGCTATTTAACTGATTATTTTTAGCGTCCAATATTTTAGAATGTGAGTTGCCTAGAATCCGCAGGCCCTAAGATTATCATTAACCAGTTAGGTAGATTAAGTAAAAATTACAATTTTAAACATAATATATTTAATATATGACGAAGGCCTTCAGGAAGAGAAAGTCCCTCCGGCCCGAAGTCAGCTAGTAAATTAGTTTTAAAAAAGGCAGGCATGATTAAATTTCTAGTCTGTTCTTCGAATTCCAAAAGGTGACCTCAATCGCGTTTGGACCGTGAAATCATTTTACATTAAGAGTGAAAACGGAAAAAAATGAGTTTCATTTTCGTTATTTGAAGCTCTTTTATTTTTCTAAATGGGGAAAAGAAAACGTTGTACAAACAGCAAAAAAGCTAAGTGCCGTTTATGGATATGGTGTCATAGCTTAGAGACTACTCGTAGGTGGTTCGCTAGGTTCAAACGTGGAAATATTAATGTGAAAAGAGTAAAAAGATGAGACCTAGCTGCCAATCTAGTTCTACGCTTAAAATCATGAAGTCGACGTACCAAAGCGGAAAGCCCAACAGAACAATCGCCTATTTGTAGAAAAGGCAGAGGGAAGCTGTGTTACGACGGCGGGAAAATGATTGTTCAGTCTGTGTAATTAATATTCACCACTTAACAAAATTCATTGACAAAGAAGGTGATAACGTTGAAGAATAATGATGACCGCGGATTTTAGAAGTTTCAGCCGAATGGTTAGTTTCAGGTTTCGAAGGTTATCTAAAGAACAAGAAAGGAAGTATCACTGGAAGAAGACAAATAAATTTTTTAACACAGTAAATACTTTTGATTCAACAAGATAATGTGATTGATTGAATGGGTAGGAATTCATTAAAAACATTAACAAAAAGAAATTCGTTGTATGATGAGCTAGAGATGCAAAATATTAATTCAGAATATGTTTATCTTGACAACTAAACAATATATACAAAACTAGCCCAGCTATTACAAAGCGCTTAGCGTCATCTACCTTTTCCGTAGCTTCTGCTTTCCTCTCCAAGCAACTACAGATTGTTCAAGCCTACGAATATATGTAAACTTTCAATCAGTTATCTGCATGACTGAGTCCCAGTAGACCCTAACTCCCGAAACGCATCAGATAACACAGTGCTTTTCATTTTCTTTTTGTTCATGCATAACTTTTACCATCATGAGTTGCTATATTTCCCTCTTGCATTTCCCCTATTATAAGCATTATTATATCCATGATATATTAACAGCTTAATACACGGACGGAACAGAAAGAGAGGAATGACAAACAAGAATTGTTCTCAAAGGGATATTTTTATGCTGATACATACTTATTACAAACTTGTCCAACACAAACTATAACACATGTATGCAACAAGCACTGTGAAAGGGGCGAAACGAGAGCTGGTCTTACTTGTAATATTTCCCAACGGAAAAGAAAGGAGCAGGTCGATGGTATCCTTTAGGTTTCTTTTGAGACCATGTGGTTTTCTCTGTATGCTCTACCGCTGTGGGTTTGTAACCTTCACGTTCTTCACAGCCTACATAAGCGGTGTGGGCATACACGTCTAGTCTCCAGGCGTGATAAATAGCAATTGCTATCTACTGATGTCACTCACCGGTCGTCACGAGACCAAAGGTCGATGACCAACAAAAAGGGAGATAACCTACAAGCATATTTAGAACATGATTACCCAACGTTAAGACTGTTTAACTCAAAATTTGCCTTGTTGAATTGTAGTTTACCTCTGGAACAATAATCCAAGTGTTTGAATCTACCAATCCAATTTTATTTTAAAACCCACTTGGCTGAGAACTACTGAGATATTAGAGTGGCTAACAATGGAAGTTGGCAATAAATTTTATTTCATATCTATTTCCTCGGGAAAATAGATTCTATTCCAGCTACGTCGGCACCGTTGCTTCTGTTATGGCGACCTATCTACATTAGAATGAACTCTTCCTCCTTCATAAATACTAACCTGCGAGACTTCTTAGAGAGACAGTCGACACGCAGTCTCTGAGTGTGTGCGACTTCTGTCGAACTCTCTGCTTTGGCAGAGAGGAACCCAGACAAGCTTTGCCGAAGGGCAAAAGTTTCGTCCGGGGTAGACAGATCCGAAGCCGCTTATGCGGGTTATAAGGGAATATTTTTTAGCCGAGCCTACGGGCTCGGAGAAACCCACGTTAAACTTGGCCTTGTGCCACATACATTCCTCGTAGGGGGGGGGGACTGTTAAATATTGACAGTCGGAACGCAGTCTCTGGCTGTGTGCGATTTCTGTCGAACTCTCTACCTTGAGCAGAGAGGAATCCGGATGAGGCTCTGCCGAAGTTTTTTTTTCGTCCGGGGAGGTAGATTAGGCCCTGAACCCGTTTATGCGGGTTCTAAGGGAATCTTTTTCACCGAACCTACGGGCTCGGAGAACCCACGGTAAACTCAGCCTTTTGCCACATACATCCCTCGTGGGCGGGGGGGGGGTTATGGGCTGTTAAATATGGCAGTCGGGACGCAGTGTAACCTGATAGTTCGGACGGACACTTCTATCTGCTGACTAATAACACTTATTTTGTATACATGTTCTGTTATTTCAATACATTTGTTCAATCTACCTTCTTCTTTCCTTGTCTTTCTTTCTGGCCCCTAACAGGCCACAACCCTATCAATCTCAAGGGATGATAATAGTTCCCTTCAACGAACGGTGTGTAGATCTTTTTAGGTGATTAAGGTATTATAAGTACCCAGGCCGACAGGATCTAAGGTTGGGTCCAGGACAGATGAAGGATGAACAGGTTCACTGAATGCCCAAACTAAGCTTTAACTCTACGCTACGCCTACTGGAGGAATGACGCAGACCAAAGGATTCTGCTGACCCACATACGTGGAATATTTCGTCAGAAATGCTCAAAATAATTTTAAATGGACACTCTCTTAGAAACGATTAAAACCAAAGTGTATTTTTTTTAAAACATGTTCTGTTCCAAACTGTTATTTATAACTATTCATCTTCTCTTGGTATAGCCCATTAAAGAATTTGCTGGAACCCAGAGTACAGCTCTCAGATAGCCTCAATACTAAATTCGACTCACTAATTCTTTTAAATGCAATATCACTTTAGGATGTAGGCGATTATTGTTTTTCACAGTTTCCTTTCCTCTGTGAATAGTCTTGACCTCTTGGGGATGATAGCGGAGTGGTTTCCTTTCCTCATAGTTTTGAATTCATCATGATCCTTCTATTAGGTCGTTTGCTATCGAAGTCTAGAAAACCCAATTTACCATACTAAATTATAATATACATGAGAGCTAAAAATGGCACAGAAAACACTGTTAGTTGAACAGTGTGTGGCGGACTTCACCACATTTATTTAACTTAGATTAGAAAACCAAACTGACTTGAAGAAAAAGAGGATAAGCCAAAGACATCATTACACATAAAATTTGTATTTAACAAGATGTACAAACAACGATGTAAACGAAAAGCATGCATTGAGTAAAACAAGAGTTGTCTTTCTTTAACTATCAATTGTTCCAAAGTTCACTGAAAGAAATTTTTGTAATAGTTTCTGGTAATAAATAAAACAATTTTGCTGTGTAAGAAAAAAATATTATGTGAGTATAGGGAATATTCAGCATGTGAGTAATGATGTGAGTGAGAAGATTGAATCACTCTTCACGTGCAGAAAATCTGATTGGTTGGCATTAACCAATCAGCGAGCGAGCTTTGGGGAGACTCACGAAAAGCTTCTGGGATCCGATTCTCCCAAAAGTGCATGAAATCGACTACATGAAAATATAGCGATTATAAAATTGTCGCATTAAACAGTAGTGTTGATTTATTATCCAATGAATGCTTGTTGGTGTATAATTTGAATTTGTGTAAGTATGTATGTATGTGTGTGATGATCATGATCGTCACAAGTGAATGAGAAAAAATAAAGAGAAACAGATATCGAATTGTTTTTTACGGTTTAGCAACCCTTAGTAGGTTATTTAAAGCCAGATAATATGAAGTAAGAATTTTGAGGAGATAATAATGATTTACTTATACAAGTCCTACAAAACTCATAGACGAGTTCCACTTCCGAGGCGCCACCTAGCGGTTACCTATCTAGATACTGACCAGGCTTGACGTTGCTTAACTTCGGTGATCGTACGAGAACCGGTGTTTCAACGTGATATGGCCGGAAGCACATATTGTTATTGAAAACTTTATTATTATCAGGTTTTCATGTGTGAATCTTTAAACATATTTTCCCCTTATTGATACATTTTTTTTAAGCGTTTTACCCCAAGCAAGGCGAGAAGCCACTAGGACGCAAGGGGTTACAGAAAATTTGGAGCAAGAGCAGATAGGAGTGATAGAAGAAAGGATGAGGAGAAGGATAGTGGAGAGATCAAGGCAACTGGGGATGTCGATTGACATTATATATATATAAAAAAAACAGACCCTCACTTTATATCCAATCATAATTTCCTTATGCTCTTTCACAGAGTAGGTTTGTTCCCTTCCGGTTTCGTAAACATTTTGAAACAACTTGCCATTGTGAGAAAAATAACACTACCAACTGTCGTAGCAATCCAAGGGAGCTAACTCTAATGCAACACACACACACATATATATATATATATATATATATATATATATGAATAAACGGTACTCCCTAACCCTCTTGATTTTTTTTGGTCACGTGGTTATGGTTTTTTTGTTTATTGACTATATATTCCGTTCTTTCTTTAGCTTGTTAGCCGGCATTCCCTGACGATCCGCTTAGGTGAAACCTTGGTAGGTTTGTCTGGCTCTCTAGGGTTTAACTAGGTCTGCTCTACTCATTGTATTGAGCACTTTATTTAGTTATTTTAGATACTCGTATCGGTTTTCTTTGGGCCTTGAACTCGTATCCTGGACGATTATTTTCGGTTAACGTACATGTTCTTGGTTCTTTCTTTTTTTATACTTTTATTTCCCCTTTAGTGTTGGCTTGTTTATTTGCAAATCAACACACTGATGGTTTCGAGCGAGTATAGTTTCGTATAAGATTTCTTTTAATAATAATAATAATAATAATAATAATAATAATAATAATAATATATATATATATATATATATATATATATATATATATATATATGGTGTATCAAAAATATTTTTACAAACTTTGGGAGCGGATTCCTGACACTAAAAATGTCAAAATAAACATATGTACAAAAGACCATCATTGCACACAGCAACTCATAACAAATGTTCAAAATGTCCTCCGCTTGCTTTAACACACGCAAGCAACCGCCGGACCCTTTCAAATGCTCCCACACGGTGTCGAATCGTTTCGCAGGCCCTCATGACATGTTATGAAGCGCCTCTGACTTATTAATGTCTGCTCTTATAAACCAATTGTTTTAGGTGGGCACACAGATAAAAATCAAACGGATTGAGGTCGGGGAGGGGAACGTGCAGGCCATGGAACCGTTCCTCCCTTAACTAGCCATCTTTCATGGTAGATGTCATCCAGTGCATCGCGAACAATGTGATTAAAATTTACATGAAACCCATCGTGCATGAAGCACGTGCGTCTTCGGATTAGCAGGAACACATCCTCTAGCAGGTCTGGAAGTGTTTTCGAAATAAAGTCCCTGTAGACAACTCCGGTAAGCCGTGTTGGGAGAACATATGGATTTACCAGACAGTCACATACATTTCCAGCCCACACATTAATCGTAAACTGATGCTGGCGTCTAGCCTGTATTGTACCGTGGGGATTCCGATCCGCCTACAAAAGTTTGTGTGTAATTTGTTATTCCATCTCCTCCAAATGTTGTCTCATCCGTAAATAAGACCGTAGAGACAAGCAACGGATCCACAGTTTGTGATATAAACCATCAGCAAAAGTTCTCCTGTGGCGCGTGATCAGAAGGCGAAAAGCCCTGCACACATTGCAAATGATACGGATACAGGAGCCGCACTTGAAGTAACCTCCAGGCAGTACTTCTAGGGCCAATTGACGCGTGCTGATACCTGAATTGTCCCCGACAGCCTATAGAACAGTGGTTCTTAACCTTTACCGGTTAGCTCCCTAACTCCCAATTAGCCAACCAAGTCATTAACCCACCTCCCCAAAAATGTCGCCAAAAAGAAAGAGAAAGCAAGCAGTTTCATGACAACATTTATTTTAATAAAAGAGGAGGCTAACAAAATGTAACAGAGAATCGGGTCGGGTCGATAAAAGACTCCGAGTTGGTTGTATGTAGTGCTGTAAGCACCAAGAGTTGCGTCCCCTTCCACAATGGGCTGTTGAGAGAAGTAGGTGGCGCAGACTATTTGCATATGAACAATACTTGGCAGGAAGTAGCCAATAGTCAGCATGGATCTGGGAGAGGTATATAACAAAGAAAAGTGATTTTGTCAGTCGAGAGAGGCTCTATCGACGTGCGGAAACCAGACAAGACGAACGCACAAAGGACTTAATCAATGGAAACTTAAGATACACTAACTACTAAGAAATCTTGATGATTTCCTAACTAGTTCCATTCCTTCTTTAATAAGTGGTGTGTGTGTGTTATATGCCATACCTATGAATACTAATGTCCCAATTCTCATAAATACGTTGGACACTATTGTAAGTGGGGGTAATATGCTGTATAAGTAGTCCACTACTAGCAGTGGTTTACCTACTTCACAACGCTGGCGAGTATTGTATTTTGTTGATGTTATAAAGATTACCATTCCATTTCCACCTCCGTTTTGGTTAATCCTCATTCAGTAACCCTTTCTAGGTTACAACAGTATGTGTGTGTGTGTGTTTGTGTGTGTGTGTAGTTAGGCAGCATATCTTCATTTAAGTATGTTTACTGGAATAGTCTAGATATATCATATCTATATATTTTTGTTTTAATCCTCACAAAAAACACAGATCAATTTCGTAGTGTTGTTATTATACGGATTAAGAAAGATGCCGTAGTTTTGGACATTTTTTTATTTTCCAAAGTATTTTCGATCTCATCCGAGATCATCTTCAGGAGTGAATTGCTAACTTGAGTATTTTAAAACATTAATGATAAAAAATATAAACCAATTTACCTCCCTTAGATATTGCAACAGTTAATTTCAAAATTGACTATATATCATTCGTATCCCCACCCCCAAAAAATCACAGTTATCAATTACATTAATTTTTTAATTTTATGTCTAGATTATTCAATCCAACATGGTTGAATATATATATATATATATATATATATATATATATATATATATATATATATATATATATATATATAAGAAATATAGTATTTTACTTGAAAACATGTAAAAATACTCTAATAAATAAATAAAATTAAAATAAATAAATTAAAAATTGTCCATCCGCCAAAATAAGAGAATAGACTACGGCGATAAATAGCTTTAATTATCTTCCCAGAACGGAAACATCTTTATCAGTTTGAACAAATAGGTCAAGGTCTGGTCACTCCTCCTCCCCCAATATAAAGTATGCTTGAGAGAGATTTGAAATTAATCCCTCCCTAAACTCTACCATGTCTCTTTAACTACCCCTTTTACAATCTGTGTTAAATTACAAAAACTTACACTACGCATCATTTTTAATTTCATTTTTCGTTTCATTTCATTTTTGGAAGTGCTATCTGATGATCCGGCGTCCTTTTAAAAGGGCTCTGGTAAAATAAATTATTATAATGGTACCTTAAAGTGGTCTGTTTTTTTTTAAATATTAGCCCTGGATTTACATTGAGCTCTCAGGATTTCATTACCAAGTTCTTCATAACTTAAATATATATATATATATATATATATATATATATATATATATATATATATATATATATATAGACACAAAAATATATCACTACAAAAATAGCCATTTTATTTCAACACTTCTGGTGTCTTGAATCACTTGACAAGACACTAGAAGTGTTGAAAAAAATGGCTATTTTTGTAGTGATGTTATAACATACTTATAATTTTTAAATATTATACATATATATATATATATATATATATATATATATATATGTGTGTGTGTGTGTGTGTGTGTGTGTGTGTGTGTGTGTGTGTGTGTTGTGCTGTGCTTTTCTTTTCCAATTTTATTATACTGTGCATTTTTTCTCTTCATCCATAGCTCCAAAGAAATTTAACAGTGATACTGGTAAAGGAAAAAGAAAAGTTAAGAGAAAAGCAATTGTTGATGATATTGTCTCTTCTTACTCAGTTTTATATGACGAAATCAATGATTTATACTATTCTTATAAATAGACGATCATGTTTTTCTTCTCTTTTCTAAACAATAACATCTCTTTCCTTCCTCTTCCACTTACGCCATCGACTCTCCTATTTATTGGTACGAATTAATTAAAGTGTTTGTCTATACTCTATCTATTTAGTATTCGATTTTTTTTTTAGATTTAATGATTGTCATTAGGTTTGTGTATAGACTAGTGCACAAAGTACTGTTGTAAAAGTTTAAATAAACAATCATCTTTGGATCTAGAACGGATTAATCCATTTTAAATTGATTCCTATTGGAAGAATAGTTTTCGGTTACGAACGAGCTTCAGGAACGAATTAAATTCGTGAACCGAGGTTCCATTGTATATTCTCACTTCTTCTGCGCCTTTTTTGTTTTGTTTTGACGGAAAGGAAACAGTATATAATAATAAATAATGTTAATGTTATACACACACATGTTCTGTCTTTTTTTCTTACTGATATCCATATTCTTATTATAGTAAATCTCGTTATTTTTTATAAACAGTGACAATCAAAACCTTTACATGTAAATCAGTGATTACCAATGTGGTCCTTTAGGCCAACAAGTGGACCTGAGAATTTCTAAAAAAATGGGCCTGGAGTTGGCTCAAGGAAAATAGGTTAGCATACCGAAGAGTAATGGCTTTCCAAGGGTAATTTCCTCATTCGGCCAGCTGAAATGTGTGATATGGTTCGTATCTGTGTTCATCACATTATAATACAGGCTTGCAGTAAGAAGCAGAAGGATAAAAGCCGAGCTTTTCAGCGATGAATAAAAATGATACGAAGGCAAATGGCTGTCTATTCGGTTGAATTATTTGCGCATTTCAACCTTCAACAAGACATTTTAAAGGCTAAGTGCTAATGTGCTGGACTGTGTTAAGAAAGTTCGCTCTTTTATGAACAAATTAAGCCCCTGGAAGATGCATCTGCAAAAGAAAGAGTTGACCTTATTTTGCAATATCACCAGAACGGCTCCAACACTAGAAGTCATCACAAACTGCACTGACCACTTATAAAACTTGAGGAAATGTATGAAAATAAAATTTAATGATATCAAAATGACCCCGCTCAATTGGATTATGGGTAGGGTACATTTTGATATCTCAAGTGAGCAAGACATTGACCCCATTATTGCTGTAGACCTTCTTGAACCGAAAGAGAACAAAACATTGATGGGGAGAATTGAAAGGAATGGATTGATTGGATTAGTAAAATGGATTGACTGGATTAGTAAAATGGATTGATTGGAAAAATCTAAATCTTCCCATGCCTTGTTCTTTTAGATTGTGAAAAGCTATTTTTTATTCTTTACCTGCCATGTAAACAACTGAACATAAGTATAAGAATTTTGGAAATTATGGTAATATAATGCTAGGCTCACATTGTGTAGTGCTGAGCATATCCCATATTACCATTAGAACGGATTTTCTCATTACTCACAGTGAACATATTGCTAATAGTTACCCAACAATGCCTGAATCTATTGTCACAGAATCAAAAGAAAAAAAAACTTACAATGTTCACAATTATAAATGATTATATTTTAAAGTTTAATACTGAATTAATTCTATTAAATTATAATTGTTAATTAACAATTCTTAGAAAAGACCAGAATTAATGAGAGAAAAAACAGAAAAACCTTGGTTGCACATTTTTGTTGATTTGTTTATAACAGTGAATCAGTTCTCAAACAAATTTGCGTGTGTATCAACAAGATGTCACCTTATCATTTCCTTACGACAAGGGTACATTTATTGAAATATCCTTTAGATCAGTGATTCTCAACATGGGCTCTTAGCTTCACAAGTGGATCTGAGAAATTTTTAAAATGGCTCTAGAGTTGGCCTTCCTAAATAGAAAGCAAACAAAAGTATTGATGGGGAGAATTGAAAGGAAAAGATTGATTGGATGTCTGAAAGTAAAAATCCTCCATTCTCTTGCTCTTTAAAAATGGTTGTTCCATTCTTATTTGGTTTTCCCAACATCTGGTTGGTTGAGAAGGGATATTCTACAACTAATGATGTACTCACAAAGAAGCATATTTTATTACAGATTGAAAAGAGAGGAGACATACGCCTGAAGCTAAACCAAGGCTTGGAGGATCAACTCGACACCTGGTGCAGTGGAGTCATTAGACAGGATTTATATTTTCTACTATATTTTGCTTTTCTAAATAAAATTTATTTCCTGTTACATGGAATTTCTATTTGTGCTTTTGGGCCTGAAATATATTTTTGACACCAAAAATGAGCCAAGAAAAGTTTGAGAAACACAGCTTGAGATTGTGAAAAGCTATTTTTCATCCTTTACCTGCCATGTGAACCACTGAACATAAGTATAAGTATACGTTTTACTATTTACTATCTGTCCTCGTCTTGGGTAAGACGATAAACTACGTCCGACAGCAAGGCATCTGATCAGGAACGTGGAACTACCTCTTAATTGTTGGTTTTCCCAGGTCCACCCTGACCCGGGGTGGTAGCAGCTGTTAGGGTCCCAGCTATGGGCAAATAGCTAACACCCAAATTTGTGTAAATATAGGTTTTAATACCAGAAATACTTTATAATAAAAAAATTATTGCCAGCAATAATTTTTGAAAGAAAAATTATTATCAGCAATACTTTAAAAAAAATGCCAGCAATAAAAACAGCTTTACATTCTTTGAAAAAAAATATGACTAGCTATAGATTTCTTCAAGGAAAAATATTCCCAGAAATAGATTTTTGAAGAAAAACACATTACTAGCAATAACAATTTTGTTGGCATTAAATAACCCATTGAGGTTGATATGCTGTAAAACAAAACAAACCAAACCAAATCTTTTGACACCAAAAATGGGGTCACACTGGAGGTAAAGTTGAAAAACTGTGATGGAAATGGCGAGTTGTCATCATTTGTAAAGGTAAAAGGAGAAAACGGAAGCATTTCAAGATGGTGATATTTTCATGTCTTTTGATATAATTAATAAATGATTAAACAAAACAAAGAAATATATACTAGTATGTACAGATGTTAAAGGAAATTTAATGTCTCTCCCTCATTCTAGATTGTAAGAGAAAAAAGAGGAAGATTATGTCCGAGCTTTTATAATCCCGAACGTCGCCTAAAGGTTGTCTTGGCAGACCAAGTGAGGTTGTTCTCTACAGATGTAGAACAATTGACTTCGTTTCGCTCGACGATCGAAATCCGTGTTTGTGTCTATTATTTCTTTTTTCTTTTCTTTTTTTGAGGGTTGAACAAGAGAAGTGTTACATTGAAATTCTCGATCAACGATAGCAATCGAAAAGTGTGAAAGGAATTCTGGGACGCATCGGGATAGTGAAAGCTACTAGTCAAAGATTGTATAAAGGACTATTTTGGCCGAGAAACTAATAACTTTTCCGGTTGTTTTATGACTTCTTATTTCAAACTTCGTAAATACCTTCAATTGCATATGAAGATTTTGCCATCGTGAGGTTTAATATTACAGCACTTGTGAAAAAGAAAAGCAGGAGATAGTTTGCCATTGATGTATATTATCTGTAAGAAGCCCAAATCAAAGATTTACTTGATATTAGTATCGGAGTTTGATTGAACAAGCTTTGAAAATAGTAAATATTGTGAAGAGGGTTTTGTCATCAATACCACATTTGAAGAATAACATCCACAAGAATTGAACAAACAACCATAGTATACACAAGAACTTTTTTTTTAAGCATTCAACCCCAAGCAAGGCGGGAAGCCACTAGCACGCAAGGGGTTACAGAGAGTTGAGGCGAAAGCAAAGAGGAGTGATAGAGGAAAGGATGAAGAGAAGGATAGGGGGTAGATCAGGGCAACTGGAGACGTCGATTGGCATTACATTTGAATAGTTGGAGATTATAGTTATCAGGAAAACAAGAAATGGGGAGGAAGTTCCACAGGCGAGAAGTGCGAGGCATGAAGCTATTGGAGTAGAAGAGACGGCTACATTTAAGAGTTTCGACAGTGAAAGGGTGAGAGCGAGATGCCAGCCTAGTTGAGCGCTTAAATTCATGAAGTCTGGGAACCAGCGAAAGCAGCTCATCGGAGCAGTTACCGTGAAAGTATTTGTAAAAAAGACAGAGGGAGGCAACGGCACGTCTGTGAGAGAGAGGCTGTAGACGAGATGCCAGATCAGGGCCAATTTCATTGCATATCCGTCTTTGGGACAATTAGAAGAGCCTCCAGACCATATATGGCAGCAAAACTCCATGCAAGGGCGAATGGTTGATTTGTAGATTTGAAGGATCGACTCCGGTGAGAAAAATTTCCTGACGCGGCACAGGGATCCACCTTTCCTTGCGGTGGACAAAGCTATTGACTCAATGTATTTGTTCCATCTCAGGTCAGCGGACAATGTGAGACCGAGCAGCCGCAAAGAGGTGCTCTCGTGGAGTTGAGCGTCAGACATTCTAATGGGAGGCAGGGATGGTTCTCTCTGGTGAGTAATAGAAAGCAGTTTTGTTTTTGAAGCATTAAATTTAACCAGCGAATACCTGCCCCAGTCCACTACCGATTGGAGGTAATTCAATTACTTTGAAGAGAATGGAAGACCTACAGCACTTCACAGAATGAAAAGACAAAAAAAAGTAAAACAAAAAAAAAGAAAAAGAAAAGTGAGACGATCGAGTTGTGCTTCAACTTACGACTGTCAATGTGGACGGAGCAAGCCACAAATGAGACAGTTCCATGGAAAAAGATGAACTACAAAGAAAGTGTTACTAACACTAAAAAGTAAAGATCGTTGATAGTTTGCTATTACATAATGATAAAAGAAAGCAATAATAGTTTAACGTCCACGAAACATTGGTTACATAATTATTGGTGAGAGTAACAACAACATTTAGTGAAGCAAATACACATATAGGAGTATCCACTAAAATAAATAAGGTTTAAAATGATCAAAATCTGTCGGATTAAATAAAAAAAAATACTTCTTTAGAAAATTGCTTTCTTTAAGTAGACGAAAATAAATAAATATACTCTTTAATAAATAAACGGAGCGTCTACTCATATATATATATATATATATATATATATATATATATATATATATATATATATATGGATGGATAGATGTGAGTTTGTGACCCTGGGTTTCACGCGATCGTCGTCAACTGACGATCGACAAATCGTGAAAACCCAGGGTCACAAACTCACATCTATCCAATCAAATATGTTAGCTCTATCTCTGATATTGAGCGCTTTCTAATAAGTACTATGTATATAATATATAAATAATTATACATATATATATTTATTTATATTTATACACTTTTTCACATATATATATATATATATATATATATATATATATATATATATATATATATATGTGTGTGTGTGTGTGTGTGTGTGTGTGTGTGTGTGTGTGTGTGTGTGTGTGTGAATAAAAGATCGGAAATTATGACCCGTTGTATACATACTAAAAAGTTCTTTTTGAGTTCATACGAAGTGTGATGAAAAGAAGGTTTGTATATTTCGTTTTTCCGCCACCCACCGATACATTTCCAATAAACTTGATTTCTTTCTCCTCCTCCTTCTCCTACTCCTCCTCCTCCTCTTCACTCTCTACCACGTCGGGCGCTTATTCATTTATTTAAAAAATATAATGGTCATAAATTACATAAAGAATCGGTTGATCTCCTAAGTTTTTTTTATTTGTAAACGCTCTACATGTTAATTTTTTTTTATTTGTTTATATGTCTACATGTTTCCTGATCTAATTCAACTCTGACCATTAACTTTATATATATATATATATATATATATATATATATATATATATATATATATATGTATTATATATATATGTTATAAAATCCCTACAAAATATCCATTTTGTTTCAACACCTCCGGTGTCTTATCAAGTGATGATGTTGAATTGATCAGACACCGGAGGTGTTGAAACAAAATGTCTATTTTTGTAGTGATTTTATAAATATATTTATGTTATAATTTTGAATAAATAATTATATCTGCTCTGCTCTGTATTGAGCACTCTTTTAAGAATAGTAATTGTTGGTTATTGGAATTCATTCCATATACACCAATCATATATATATATATATATATATATATATATATATATATATATATATATATATATATATATATATTTTAAGGACGTAATAGATTTGTTATTTATTAATTCGTGATTTTTAGTGGATATTCATATTTGAGTAGATGCTCTGTTTTTTTTTATTAAACAGCATATTTATTTATTTTCGTCTACCAGCCTGAATATTCCAGCATCTTATTAAAGAAAAATAAGCGCTCTCCAGCAGGATTCGAACCTGCGTCCCTCTGAATAGAGGGAAACTGTCGCTAGATACGACGTGACTCAACCAACTGGTAGATTAGTGCTTAATAAATAAACGCAGTGTCTATTCAAATATGGGTATTCACTAAAAATAACGTTTAAAGTGATAAAAATCTGGCGGAATAATAAATAAAAAATGTATTAATTCTTTAAAAATTTATTTTGTTTATGTTTGGATACGAAACTAAGCTAATTTTGAGTAATTCATGACGAGAAGGGTTTCGCTTAAAGGTACTCTTCAAATTTTGCGTGGTCGGCAAAGTTTCCTTATTGCTGATATTCAATATATATAATTTAAGATTAATAACAACATTTTAACAACAGTTTAAAATGTTTCAAGGGAGACAACAAAAAACATTTTTAAAATGTTTCAAGGGAGACAATCAAAAGTTGATCCCAAAATTACTTCCCCTAAAACAATGTCTAAATGTCGGCACTAGTGGTTTACCAAACAGGATGTTTCACGACTGCAGAGTTCTGTGAGATTATGCTACGCTTAACAAGTAGCCATAGAGATGAACATAACCTATTTGAAAATGTAATTGCTAAAGATTAGAAATGATTGTTCAATTTCATTTGAGCAGATTCACACAGAGCTGAAAGACATTGTAAAAAATACTTGTAGGTATCCTTCTATTCGTTTTTTGTTTGTCAGAGTGCCGGGATTCGATAAAATAACGAAATATTGTTGTTGGGCTGCACATAATTCAACCGTTTAGAATAATCACACGATTTTCATTGAAAGAATAAAATTCAATAGAAAAGACAACGTAGTTTCAACAAATAAACGTTAATTTAATAAAACGACAGGAATACAAGCAGATGATGATAGATTGGAAAGTAATGTCTTTTTGTTTGGGTTAATAATAAAATAATAAAAATAAAATATAAATTCTCCTTGTAAACAATGAAATGTTGTTATATGTGTGTGTGTGTGTGTGTGTGTGTGTGTGTGTGTGTGTGTGTGTGTGTGTGAAAAAGTCAACATGTGTGTGCGTAGTTCATAGTAAAGAGGATACAAAAGATAGAAATTGTTTCTTACTGTTGCCGGTGTTGCCATCGTCTGAAGTTTGTCAACGCTGTCGATTTAAGCATGAGAAAAAAAAACGTAGAGAAGTCATTAGCAACTGCACTTCACGCCATCAAAAAAGGTCACGAAATAGACTTCGACCAACCTGAAATAAAATTAACCAACCAACACAAATTCAACCAAACACGAGTAGCTGAATCAATGGTAATAGCAAGTACCGAAAATGCCTGTAACAAAATTGATACAGCATAGCTTTACACAGCGTCGATTTCCATATTTCAACGGAAAATATGAAAAGAACTAGAGGGAGTATATATTTTTCTACTCTGGTTTGGAAATGAAATTTCTTTCTTTCTTTCTTTAAGCAATTCTTACGCGTCCAGCTTACGCATGTCTCGCGAACTCAAATCGATCGATTTTTTTTGTTAATTTGAATTTATGACGTATAAAATGTAGCTTTAAAATTAGGAAATAAATTTATTGAAACAAAGCAAGTTCAGTTGACCACTGATGACAATTCCAGAACAACGTAACAATAAACAATATTTTTCTAACCTCTGCCAGCCGCAATGATGGAGAAAGCATTACCTCGAACAATCGCCAGTGAGGCACGCTGCAAGAGCCACTCCGTTTCGCGAGGCTTGTCCCTTAATCGAGACGCAATCGCGCCAATCCTCCGAAGGAACGCCATCGAACGAGGGCCAATAACCCCTGAAGTCTCCACGGCCACACGAGTAAAAAAAAATCTATCAGCAAGAGAAGAATATTTAACTATTTTTTTTCATCTCTGCGTCTCGGGCGACGGGTCCTGTCTCAACCGCGGAACTGATCAAATTACCGACCGAAAATGTATCCGCACAGGTCGCATCCCAAATCAACGACTTCCCCATTTTAAAAGGGAAAATGGTAATGCCACCCGGCCGCTTTCCATCACCACGGTCGAGGCCTACGGGTTCGATTTGGGAAGGGAACCCAGCTGCATCCAAACCTCTTTTGATGATGTCGTTTATTGCTGCATGCCGTGGAAAGCGGCCGGTACTACGACGACAGGAGAGAGGATGCAAAGCAAACTCATCGGTGGAAGCTCCACATCTGCATCTGTGACGTTCACATAATTTGAGTCCAAGACAGATCCCGACTCCGACCCGAGTGCACTCATCATCTAGAAGGGTACCGGTAGATGAAGAGGGTACTGCGTTGAACCAGGTGCCACTACTCAGTTGTGAAGCAGATAGTAGACAGGTGAGGCAATGCTGATCCAGAGAGAGCCTCAAATTAGTAAAATTGGCCTTGCATTTTATTTTGTTCCAGCTTTTTTTTTTTTATGTGTCTAGTGGGATAGAAAGTAATTCTTGGGCCCAGACACTGCAAGTTTGTTCGAAAGAACTACCTGGGAAAAACTGAGACGATCCACCGAGTATCTCATCAATTAATTTGTGACTGGACGAAAGTAAATAAAGATATGCTGGAAGGGCCAAATCTACCGCTGATCGAAGGCCCAGGCCTCCGAAACTCAAAGGGAGCTTTGCCTGCTTCCAGCCTGTGACGTCAAAATTAACGTTA